>SJYO01015776.1:0-120000 GCA_006410555.1 Capra ibex
GGATTGACCGACGAAGATTATAAGACTCTATATTTTTAGTATACTCTTTCAAAAAAGTACAACAGGAATTTTATTTCGTTACTACACCACCACCACAATCAGTGAGTCGGTGCAGACTGAGAGACACTGGGGTACCTGAGATCGGGTAGTCCGAGGAGACAGGCACCTTAAGAAGTCCGTTCTTATGACCTCACCCAACGTAAAGGAAGAGTTTTTGTTTCGTTATAGATAAGTTATTCACAAATTCTACCATTTTTATCTCTTTTAAGTTATATAATTATAAAAATAGGACTCTCGAAACACTATTAAAAAGTTACTAAGTCCCGAGTCTATTTACAATTTAAAATAAACCCAAGATATTGATACTACTTTTGTCCTACTACAAACTTAGGCCCTAGGTTGTAAAAGATCGATTTGTCGGACCCGTAAAATTTGGAAGTCTCAGAGTATCTGGTGAATACTTTTTATTCTTATTATTATCGGTGTCGAGTCTTTATAAAACTCTTAATTCACTTATTTTCGTCTATTTCAAGAATCTTTCAAGTACCTATGACATTTATTTACGAGTTGTTTAAGGTAAACATAAAAATTAAAAAAAGATGATGATTTACCGATGGATTGTACGTAGAAATGACTTCAGGTGTGACGGTAGAAACAGATGTAAATGTAGACATAAATACGGATACAGGTATAGATTGTCAAACGTTAATCTTCCATACATCTTCGTTTTGTTTGAATCATTAACGTAATTCGAATCTAGATAAGAGGTAATTAAACTTTTCCCTATAGTATTTAAATCGAACTATAGTAATCACCTTTCTTATCTGTCCATATGAATCTCGACTCCTTATTTAATCAGTCTAAGTTATTCTCTCCTCTCTTCGTTTTATTCATTTAATTCATATCTGTAAAATAGTAACGGACCTTAAAAATAAAATAAAAACTGTCTAAATTGATTATTTCTCAAGATTTACTGTAAAAATTAAAAACGATAACTCCTGAGGTATAAACAAGTAAGTTGTAAATTATTAGTTTAAATTCTTCAAAAAGATTTAAAACTACCATATATAAACCGACACATATCAATATAGTATCTTTAAAAATTTAAGTGTTCCATTTTAAAAATATTTATATTATTTCTATAAAGTTGAATCTTCGTTAGTAAATCCCTCAACAAACGACTACAATGTATTAATAAAAGGATCTCTCCTTTCTTATTATATTAGATTCACATATTTACCATGGTACGACGACGATGACGACGATTCAACGAAGTCAGTACAGGCTGACACACGCTGGGGTATCTACCGTCGGGTGGTCCGAGGTGGCAGGGACCCTAAGAGGTCCGTTCTAGTGACCTCACCCAACGGTAACGGAAGAGGTTACATATTTTCACTTTTCACTTTCACTTCAGCGAGTCAGTACAGATTGAGAACCGCTGGGGTACCTTACGTCGGATGGTCCGAGGAGGCAGGTACCCTAAAAGGTCCGTTCTCATAACCTCACCCAACGGTTACCATAGTATTATACATTATTATTTTTCAAATTACTGATACTTACCTATATTAAAGTCCTACTATATCGGCGTGTTAATTAACTATAACTAACCAGTTCATTATTAGTGGTTTCGTTACTTTGAGTGTCACTTAAAAGAACGGATCAAAGATGGTACACTTAACTAAAATCATAATATAAGTAGTGTTTTGTTGTTAAAACTATAAAATATATCTTAAAAGACGTTATAATAGAGTTTACATGTAAAGTTAAAACGACACGATACGATAAGAAACAACAAGTCGGCACAGACTGAGAAATACTGTGGTACCTGACATCGGACGGTTCGAGGAGACAGGTACCCCTAAGAGATCCGTTCTGATGTACGAAAGGAGGTCCCCTAGGATGGTTTAGTACATAGTTTGACCCCAGAGGATGTTACGTCCACCTAAGAAATGGTCGACTCTATAGTCCCTTCGGGGGTAATACATTTTAATTTTACGGGAAGAGGTACCTTAGGGACCTTCTCAAATAAAGTCAAAATGAATTACATTTAGATTCAAAGTTTTTACTCTTTCTTAGAATATTAGAGAACAAAAATAATCTCTACACTACATGAAATAAAGGGTATGTAAGATACTTCATTAGACTTGAATTTGGAGTTCAAGACGTAATTACTAATTTTGACTCCTTGTCTGGTACTATGAAAGAAAAAGTGAATGACAAAATAGTATGAAAATTTTAATCATACATAAGATTAAAAACATATGTCAATTTTCTCTGTTTTTACAACATGTAATTAACGGAGTAGTTTTCTTATTAATACTTTGTTTTAATTTTTTTAAAAAGGAAAAAGACTTTCGATAATGGTTTTGAAGTACCTTAACCTTTTTTTTTTTCGGTAAAATAGGACTCAGACTCTAAAGTACATGTTCTTTTATGTCACAAAAATATCGTTATTTACTAAATATGGAGATCTTTTGACCATCTCTTCGGATCGTCCGATGTCTGATGCCCCAGGGTTCTCTCAGAGTACACTTAATCGTTGATTTGTTATTGTTATCCGACACATAAAATCCGGTTATCTGTTGAAATTTAGATCCGGGTCCAAACGAACTGACATAGGATCCCTTCTTTTTTTAAAGGGAACTACTAGAATTTAAAGACTTTTTCAACAATTAAATTGATCTTGTAATTATTTTACGGATAGTTACCATTTTATGTTCAATATAAATCTTAATCTTCAATCAACACTTCAAGTCAAATTTGTAAATTTCACGGTTTACAGTTTTAGAAACACGTGAATAATACATGAATAGTAACGTTTACCTAAAGAATACTCAGTATTAAAAATTATAAAAATAGAAGTGATAAACTAGATAAATTAGTGAAGAGACCGAGGGTATATGTATCTATTTTGTTAAGTTCATCATACCTTTTCTTCTAATATAGATTATCGATTAATAATTTGGACATCTTTCACTGTGATTTATCGTGACACACAAAATTGGTGTCTCTTTAATTTTTTGACGAAGCCTCCTACATGAACCGTCAGGTGAACCCGTAGTATACTGTGAAGTAGACAGACACTTAAAATAGTAGACTCTTTTATATGAACGTTAAAAAGAGAAAATTTACTATTATTTTACCATCTTCTTTAATTTTAACAACTGATTACAGTTTTTACAGTCCCTTCTACCTAATTTAATTATTTAATAACTAAGTCGTTCTCCTCTTTAGTTATCGTTTAACAACTTGAAATTAATATTACTAACTTTTCCTCATACAGTTCCGACATATAACAGTGGGACGAATAAATTGAATATACGTCTTATGTAGTACTCTTTGTGACCCGACCCACTTTGTGTTCGACCTTAGTTCTAACGGTCCTCTTTATAGTTATTGTCGTCTATACGTCTACTGTGGTGGGAATACCGTCTTTCGTTTCTTCATGATTTTTCGGCGAACTAAATTCACTTTTTCCTTTCACTTTTTCGATCGAATTTTGAGTTGTAAGTTTTTTGATTCTAGTACCGTAGGACGGGGTAGCGAAGTACCGTTTATCTACCCCTTTATTAACTTTGTCACTGTCTGAAATAATAAAACCCAAGGTTTTAGTGATGACTACCACTGATGTCGGTACTTTAATTTCTGTGAACAAGGAACCTTCTTTTCGATACTGTTTGGATTTGTCGAATAATTTTTAGTCTCTGTAATGAAGCGGTTGTTTACAGACAGATCAGTTTCTATACCAAAAAGGTCATCAATAGACACTCTCTCAACCGGGTATTTCTTTCTAATCGTGACTTTTTACCAACCAAAACTTGACACCACAACCTCTTCTGAGAACTCTCAGGGAACCTGACGTTCCTCTATTTTGATCAGTTAGGATCTCCTTTAGTCAGGACTGATAAGTAACCTTCCTGACTACAACTTCGACTTTGAGGTCGTGAAAGCGGTCGACTACACTTGTTGACTGAGTGACCTTTTCTGGGACTACGACCATTTCCAATTTACGTCCTCCTCTTCCCCTACTGTCTCCTACTCTACCAACCTACCGTAGTACCTGAGGTACCTGTACTCAAACTCGTTCGAGGTCCTCAACCACTACCTGTCCTTCGGACCGTACGACGTCAGGTCTACAACGTTTCTTAACCTGTGTTAATTCACTGACTTAAGTTGACTGACTTAATATTACTACTAACGTATTTTTAATTATATCTGATGTCAATTATCTGTCCCAAAGTGACTACCAAATCTCCCATTTCTTAGACGGACGTTACGTTCTCTGAGTCCTCTCCGGTCAACTAGGGACTCAACCCTTCTAAGGGATTTTTTCCTTTACCGTTAGGTAAGGTTATAAGAACGGACTTATAGGATACCTGTGTCCTCGGACCGTTCAATGTCAGGTTTCCCAGAGTTTCTTAGTCTTTCTTGACTCACTGACTCGTGTCGTGTGTCAATTATCTGTTTCTAATTTTTGACCTATTTTATTTTCCGGGTTGAGTAAATCACACCCCGTGTGTGATTTTATATTTATACGTTTATTTATTTATTCTGTGTTCCACTTTCCTTTTAGACTTTTACTATATCGTACATTTTTAAGTCGTTTTCTACCAAATCGATGTAATCGTGGGTCGTGTGTCTAAAATTTAGTCCTCCAAAGGATTTTTGTAGTTCTGACTGTAAGGACTTCATTGTGACATAATACCAAGTATATGAAACAAGACACGAATCAACGAGTAAGTACAGACTGAGAAACGCTGGGGTATCTGACATCAGACGGTCCGAGGAGACAGGTACTCCTAAGAGGTCCGTACTTATGATACTTGATTGTTGTGTAGGAGTCGTATATGTATCTATATCTATATCTGTATATGTAGCTACATTCACATCTAGATCACGTCTGGTCTACTGTTCTTCTTATTCTTAAAATTATTAAGTCTCAAAGACTCCTGACGATAATTAGAATAACGAAGAGAAGGTTTGGACTTCTCAGTAAAAGAGAACTACACAAGTTCTTTCAGAGAGTGTCAAATATATACTACACTGATCATTGCCTACAGAAATTTATGTAAGATGAATCTTAAACAACTCGGAGAGCTTACATACCTAATATTAAAAAAAATTAATTTATGATTTGATTTTTTCTCTTAAACCAGAAGACGTAAGATAAGTCGGAGAGTTTCCTGACCTACTACGGGTGACCGTAATTCAGTCAGATGACAAAGTTTACGATTAAAGAGGGTCTTTGTGAGTATGATTGTGTGAGTCTTTATTAAAAAATAATTAGTGAACCAGTAGGGAGTTGAATCAGTTTAATCGTGTGGTTTAATTGGTAGTACTATCCACAGAAGAGTTCATTTGACGTTCAGGTAAAGCCGATCCTGACACAAATAACACTGTATATATCTTCGATATGAACTTATACAGAGTTTATTCGTGTATTCATCTCGTTTGACTCAGTAGTTACTGTGTATAACTTAAGTTCTTTCGTAATTTTTCCTCGAGTAAAAGTCGTTCGTTTTAAAAATTGCCCCTGTTTATTATAGATCTTTAATAGAAAGTTTATCTAAGTTTATTTAAAAGGTGACTATTATACAAAGGGAAAAGTCCGACGAATACTTTAACGAAGGAATACTCCCGAAGGAAAGAAATGTCATAGTGTATGATGGTTACGTGGTTATTCAAATTTAAACAGGTCTTGAAGAGTGAAAAAAGACAATGAGATTATTCAAGTTTATTCTTGTAGTTTAAACAACCAAACCTTCGCTTAAAAAGTGAAACAGGATACGTTTTTTCATTTATTAATTATAGTAGATAATATAAGTTATATATAAGATTATATACCGTATTTTGAACATGTTGTATGTTTCATAGTTCACGTATGTTACAAGTCAAGATATTATTCTGTGTTCGTGCTATCTACTATAAGTGTTATTATTTGGTTCCATACCGTTCTAGAATTTTGTTTCGGAAATTTTTTTTATTCGTTCGCGACTTTAAGACTTACGAATAGGAATATGAATTAGTGTATACCTCTTTGTTCCTGAATATTAAAACCCAGAGTAAGGAGATGAACTTTTCCTTCTTCAGTGAATTATAAGGACTTAAGATAAAAAAAAATAACAGAAATTTTTTCGTATTTTGATATTTTACAAGTATTACAATTGAGGTTCTCTAAATACACTTATATTTTTAAGATTAGAATTGTTCGTTTATAATAATACTAGTGGTTGTCTTTAATTAGGAAAGATACATAACGGAGTAAACAGGGAGTATGTATAGTATAATCCGTAAAAGATATAAAACCGAACAATATTTCCTACTTCTTCGACTCAAGACAACTCTGGTGTGTTTGTCGAGAACTCACGTACTGAGATGGAAAGTTCGTTCATAAACTTACGTACTTTAAATTTCTGAAATGAGAATTACTGTTTGAAATTATATACACTTGTGAGAAGTCAAGTCAAGTCAAGTCAGTGAGTCAGGACAGGCTGAGAACTTAGAGTCGTCCGTTCCGGAGGGGCAGGTAGTGGTCGAGGACCTCAAGTGAGTCTGAGTGTAGGTAGCTCAGTCACTACAGTAGGTTGGTAGAGTAGGAGGTAACAGGGGAAGAGGAGGACGGGGGTTAGGGAGTGTCGTAGTCTCAGAAAAGGTTACTCAGTCGAGAAACGTACTCCACCGGTTTCATGAAGTGACCATCGGATTAGTAAACGTGTTAGAAAAAGTGAATAGGTTTATTTGTCTTGGATGTCGTATAAGTTTTTAGGTATTTAAGTTTGATCTCCGTCGATCGTGAACAAAGGCCTCTTCCGTTACCGTTGGGTAAGGTCATGAGAACGGACCTTTTAGGGTACCTGTCTCCTCGGACCACCCGACGTCAGGCACCCCAACGCTTCTCAGCCTGTGCTGACTCACTGAAGTGAAAGAAAAAAGTGAAAGTACGTAACCTCTTCCGTTACCACTGGGTGAGGTCACAAGAACGGGTCTCTTAGGGTCCCTGCCATCTCGGACCACCCGACGGCAGATACCACAGCGTGTCTCAGTCTGTGCTGAATCGTCGTCGTCGTCGTCGTCGTGAACAAAACGAGGATTTCGGACCACTCCGAGTCGACGTTCTTATGTTTAGTTAAACCTCATAGTGAGAGAGTCGTGAACCGTTGTTTTTAGAGTTTCACTTACCTTTTAATGTTCCCGACCTAAATAAGGTAAATGGTTTATTTTTGATGTTAGAATAGAGGAAGAATCATATCTTCTTAGTTTATTTTTATGAAGTAAGACGTTTACGGTTTTTGACGAAAAACCTGTTAATGTCATGGTTGAGAAGAAAAGGATTGACATGTAAACACCCAAAATACATGGCTGGTTAGTTCTGATAAACGAAGTGAATCTTGAAGAGGACGGTTTTTCCGTTAAAACACATATTTACCGAGGTTAGACCCTTTAGTAGGTTTTCTTCGACAAGTCCACTTTTTGTCATACTAAATGTAGGTCCACGTTTTACATTTGAATCGTTGTCAAACTTTTACGATGGATTTCTATATCTCATCTTTACTCAATTGATCTGTCCATATAGTGGAAGGAAGACCATACAATTTGTAGGATCTTTACGAAATAATAATAATAAAAATCTAAATATTCTTACGTAGAAGGGAACTCCAAACGAATACGAAGACCAAAAATTCCTTTACCTATAATCCCATTACTGAGTACGGGGTGTCTTAGATTACCATTTTTCATAATCATCTCACCTTTTCTCTGGACAGGACGAACTAACTTTTGTTCTTTGTGAGGTTCCTCTACGTAAGTATATGGACTTCTATATTACGTTAAAAGGTGAAAGTAAAAGTGTCGAGAAATATATTATTGATCCACAGAAAATAAATAAAGAAATAAAAATTATCATATTTTTGTTTCGTTGTTACATTTAGTAGTTTTTTGACTTTTATCTTTCTTCTTTTTCGGGAACCAAACACTTTTTCAAGTTTTATTTAGATGGATGTTATGACGGGGACCTAGTAAAATCTTCAATTTTCCTTTCATACTTGGTTACTTTGATACTTTATTATATAACTGAGTATTCAAGACCCTCCATCTCCTTTACAAAGAGAGGAAAAGGAACCTATCAGATTTCAAGACTAACGATAGTCGACATCGTTCCTAAATGATCTTTTTATGTCTACCATTCTTTGGACTTACCTGTAGATTACTAACCTTAAGATCACGACTTTGTTTGTCAATGAGTTTTACCTTTGAATTCTCGAGACTCCCAAAAGGACCACCGAGTCTACCATTTCTTAGTCGGACGTTACACCCTCTGGACCTAACTTTTTCCTTTACTGTTCAGTGAGGTCATAAGAACGGACCTCTTAGGGTAACTGTCTTCTTTGGTCACCCGATGTCAGGTACGTCAGCATTTCTCAACCCGTACTGTCTCATTACTTGTGACGATGGTTCCCAAGAATTAGAGTTAAAGAAATAACATTTTATTACGAAGTTACTGATTGGAAATAATATACCCTTTTTAATAAAATATTTATACTTTGAAAAATATTTTACTTAAAAATTTATCCAAAATATCCTTATTTTCCTTTTCGTTAAATTTTAATGAATTACTTAATTATATTACTAAACATGTTACAATAATCGTTCATAGTAAATATAAGGTCCACGACATTTTAAAATCTAAGGATATTTTCCTTAAATTACAGTTACCAAGATTGTACAATTTACTTTACACTGTATTAGAGGAGATTTTTACTCTTAATTTCTATAATTTACATACGTAAAAACCAAGATGTACGTTACAAGTAAATAAGTAACATGAGTCGGTGAGTCAGTACAGACTGAGAAAGGGTAGGGTACTCACATCGGACTGTTCGAGGAAAGACACACCTTAAAGGGTCCTTTCTTGAGACCTCACCCAACGGTAAAGGAAGAGGTCTCCTAGAATTACTAGGTCCCTAGTTTACGTGTAGAGGACGTAACCGTCCGTATAAGAAACGGTGACTCAGTGAACCCTTCGGAATTTTTATCACGATGATAAATAGATTATTCATTCATTACTTGTTTTAGTCCGGAAAGACTTTATATTCCATCTAACGAAGAAAGTAGCAATCAGTACGAATTTAAATGTAAAATAAAAACCGTGTGTTATGTGAGATATTGTAAGGGTCACCAGTGAATGTCAACACTCTCAACCTGCTATTTCTTCCGACTCGTAACTTCTTAAACTACGGAAACTCGACACCACGATCTCTTCCGAGGACTCTCAAGGAACCTGTCGTTCCTCTAGTTTGGTCAGTTAGAATTCCCTTTAGTTGGGACTTATTAGTAACCTTCCTGACTACGACTTCAACTTTGAGACCATAAAACCAATAGACTATCCTTGTCGACTGAGTAACCTTTTCAGGGACTAAGACCCGTTCTGACTCCCGTCTTTCTCTTCTCCCGTAGTCTCCTACTCTACCGACCTACCGTAGTGGTTACGTTACCTATATTTGAACTCGTTTGAAACCCTCCACGACTCCGGACGTCACGACGTCAGGTACCCCACCGTTTTTCAACCTTTTTTGACCCACTGACTTGTCATTGCTGTGACATACTGAAACCTATTGACAAACTCAAAGGAGAAGAAGTATATATTATCGTATTGTACTGTACCTTCTATTTTCATTCTCTCTTCTTAGGTCTTTACTTTCCTTCCATAAAGTTTTTATTTACTGACTCATCACCAATTCTGAAACGGAAGTCATGTCCCCTACGTCCGAGTTAGGGACCAGATCCTCAATTCTAAGGTGTACGAAGTGACGGTTTTTCGATCTTGTGTTTGTTGTCTTTGTTATAATATTGTTTAAATTATTTCTGAAATTTTTACGTACATAAAACGATTCAGGGAAGTCAACACAGACTGAGACACGCTGAGATACCGAACATCGGACAGTCTGGGGAGACAGGCACCCTAAGAGGTCCTTACTCATAACCTTACCAACAGTATGGAAGAGGTCCACTAGAAGGACTGGGTCCCTAGGTTGGACAGAGGACGTAATTTCCGTTTAAGAAATGAGAGACTCGGTGAACTAGTAAAGGAAGATGTCCCTTCTAAGGGCTGGGTCCCTAGTTCGACTCTAAAGGACGTAACGTACGTCTAAGAAATGACAGACTTGGTGGTCCCTTCGGTGGAAAATTTTACTAGAAACAGTTTTTTAGAAATTTTTTATTTAAATTTTTTACTCCTTGTATCTATAATTTAGGTATATTTTGACTTCTGTACTCAAACTTTTTGAACTAATTATTATAAAGAAATATTATTAACTACTCGTCTAGGTTTCCCTTTCAAGACACTACCTTTAGTGGAACATTTAAACAGGAGAGGGTCTTTATTAGGAATTAGACTATGAAAAATATAGACGAGTGTAAGGTCACTTAACAGGACTGTTTTTAACTGATAAGAGAACCAAATAAATGATTAATCATTAATAAATTTATATCTATTAAATTTGAAATAATGAAATAGATTTAATGATTAGGATTTTAAACTAGTAAAAGTGGTCATTAAAAACATGTAACTGGTTGATATAACGTAAAGTTTTCGTAACCAACCTATCGAAGATATTTCGAGTTATTAATTCTACACTATAACGATCTTCTCTTCTAACGTCTGGTGTCCTTACTATACACTGCGAATATCGTCTGGATTTATAAATTCCTGTGAACTAAACTGTTTTACTTAAATGTCCAATCACTCATTTCCTTCTGTAAAAATTATATGTCACGACCTGTTTATTGATATATTTAGTACGAATATGTTGTACAGGAGTTTTTCTTGTCCTTTGTATCTGAATTTTATATTTATCTATGATGAGTCTAGATGGTTTTAAAGAATTAACTTTTTGTGTGAATTATGAGTCATAACCATCTCCATATTTTGTTGACCTTAGAAGAATGTACGACTAATCCCATATTCAACCCTGTTGATAAAACCTTTACAGAACATGAACTGTCATAAGTTTTTTTTTTGGTATTATATGTATATGGAGTACTAATTAGAGGGACAAATATGTTATATACATGTACAAAATGATTTTTGTACATGTGCACACAATTACCTTTGTAGCAAGTATTCCCCTTTTATATTTTAATTGAATTTATAAATAAGTAACGTTATTTAAGTATAGTACCTTATTTTATTTTTGGACTTGGGACTTTGTCGTTTGTTATCGATCCACTTGGATTTTTTTTTTTTCCCATAATCACTTCATCCGGTCCGTAGTCCATGTCTTTACTTGTACCATATACTAGGGTAAATTTATTTCAATCATTTGTCTTTTTAAACTCAAATCTTCAGTCTTATAACCAATAAGAGTCTACACTGTTACAAGTCTTACCCCGAGTTCCTTCCTACACTACAACCATTACGACATACAGAACTACTTCTACACTACAATCTCCGTTCAAGGGGAACCTTGTTATGGTATCTCAACAAGCAAATTGTAAACAAGTTTTATAAAGATATAATTTTTTTTTTAGATGGTTTTAATTCTCATAAATAAAAGAAGATCACTCTCTATTTTCCTAAGGAAAATGAACAAACAAAAAGGAGGAAAAATGTCCGATACCCGAAAAAGTTTTGAAATCTCTTACTAAATGATAATTAGACTTTGATTTTATGATATGATTTTTTTTTTTTGATGTTTTAATCTTTAATTTTAATCACTTTCTCCCTTTCTTCTTACTGTATCTATAACATTTCATTTCCCCGTAAGTGATAAAAATACTGGAGTACAACTATTCATGTATAGGGGTGTACACTTTATTTCGACCTGTATAGGGTTTTATTATAATCTATTTTTAAATACACACGTCAACGAAATTTCTGACAAAAGAGAACGAAAACCCAGATACGTTTCACTTCGGTATATATATATATATATATATATATAAATATAAATATATATATGTACGTACAGTCAAGTCAAGTCAGCGAGTCAGCACAGGCTGAGAAACGCTGGGGTACTTAGTGTCGTACGGTCCGGTGGGACAGGTAGTAGTTGAGGGCCTCGAGTGAGTCTGAGTGTAGATATCTCAGTCACTACGGTAGGTCGGTAGAGTAGGAGCCAGTAGGGGAAGAGGAGGACGGGGGTTAGGGAGGGTCGTAGTCTGAGAAGAGGTTACTCAGTTGAGAAGCATACTCCACCGGTTTCATGATCTCAAAGTCGAACTCATAGTTAGGAAAGTTCCTTTGGGGTCCCATCTAGAGGAAGTCTTACCTGACCAACCTAGAGGAACGTCAGGTTCACTGAGAGTTCTCAGAAGAGGTTGTGGTGTCAAGTTTTCGTAGTTAAGATGTCGCGAGTCGAAAGAAGTGTCAGGTTGAGAGTGTAGGTATGTACTGGTGACCTATTTGGTATCGGAACTGATCTGCCTGGAATCAGCCGTTTCATTACAGAGACGAAAACTTATATGATAGATCTAACCAGTATTGAAAAGAAAGTTCCTCATTCGCAGAAAATTAAAGTACCGACGTTAGTGGTAGACGTCACTAAAACCTCGGGGGTTTTTACTTCAGAATGTGACTAAGGTGACAAAGAGGCAGATAAAGGGCACTTCACTACCCTGGTCTACGGTACTAGAAGCAAAAGACTTACAACTCGAAATTCGGTTGAAAAAGTGAGAGAAGAAAGTGAAAGTAGTTCTCCGAAAAATCAAGGAGAAGTGAAAGACGGTATTCCCACCATAGTAGACGTATAGACTCTAATAACGATAAACTAAGGTCGAACACAAAGAAGGTCAGGTCGCAAAGAGTACTACATGAGACGTATATTCAATTTATTCATCCCACTGTTATATGTCGGAACTGCAACGGCCCCAGGACGGGGACACCTAGGTCCCTTAAGCTTCCCACCGGCCTCAGCCGCTCCTTTTGAATAAACAAATAATTATATTCTAATCTAATTCTTTGTTATCATATCATCCTTTTAATTCATCTCTTTCTTCCGACTTATTCAACCTAATACACCTTCTGGTTATTTAAAGGTCTGTTCCTTGAACGTGGTAGATGCAACCCGGTGGTCGCAGGTAAACTTATAGCCTCTCACGGGGCGCAACCCGAGAGAATGTCTAGAATCTTCGGCCCTGTTTATTCATCTGTACTACTCGGAGGACGAGGTCTACCCTTAAGTCAGCCTTTTTCTTTTCTTGCTGTACCCCTTCGGGTCGTAGCCACCTTCTGAGGTTTTTGATAAAAAGTTTTAGTCGAATATATGGGGTACAACATGTATTCCTTTATCTCAATACGTGCCCGTCGTCAGGACTGGGAGTAACTCTGTTCCGAAAGGAAAATGTATGGGAGGGCATATGCTTTCCAGAGTCCACCAAATGTAATAGAAGACCGGTTCTCCGAACAATTGTAAAAATACCGAGAGACGGACCTATTAACAGGTCTTTTGAGGAAAAGGGATCTTCACAAAAAAGAAATGAGACATAGTGGGAGTTTCATGTTTTTTCAATGTAAGGATATCTTGTTTCCACGTCACCCAATATTGTTTCTTTCATGAATTGAGTTTCTAGATCACAACGATTATGGTCCAGATGATGGACAAAAAGATATATGGTTGATATGGATTTTTATTTTCTATACTTTTAAACCGTCGTTCATAACCGAATTGTTTACTTTAGAAATTAGTTAGGATAAGATTTCTAAAACTGAGGAGCCTTCGGAGCTGTAAGGATCCTACAAAATTCGAAGGACACGGAGGACGTCAGACCTCCGGAGTTTGTTCCGTCGACATGCTCAGGACGTCCGTCCGATTTTTCGGTAGTCTCCCCAAAAACCTAACTTTGTGAACATAATACGGGTCCTCTAAATAATAGATTTTCAAGATTAAAAAAGGTCTTTTTCCACCACCCCCCTGTCAGGGGACAATTACTGTCTTCTCATCCACCTTTCGTATTGTATCATTTCGTCCGTCTAAGACCAGGACCTCCCACCTACGAGTCCCTAAAGGTCCCCCTTAGGGACTTCGGTTTGTGCAGGAACGCAAAACAGTCCGAAGGAAGACGTACTGGAATAGTGCCCACCCTAAGGAGTGCGACCGAGGGCTGTTGCATGAGGAAAAGGATAAACCTTGGTCAGATAACAAGGTACAGGTCAAGATTGACAACGAAGGACTGGACGTATCTCTAAAGAGTTCTCCGTCCAGTCCACCAGACCATAAGGGTAGGGAAAGTCTTAAAAGGCGTCAAATAACACTAGGTGTGTCAGTTTCCGAAACCGTATCAGTTATTTCGTCTTTATCTACAAAGAGACCTTGAGAGAGTGAAAAAGGTACTAGGTCGTCTACAACCGTTAAACTAGAGACCAAGGAGACGGAAATATATATATATATGTGTGTGTATGTATGTGTGTGTGTGCATATATGTGTATATATATAAAATATTATAACGGTAGTCCTTTTTTGGATACTAAAAATTGACTTCATACATACTCTATTGACCATATAACTTAGACCCTGTCTTGACTTTTCATAGTCCTTTACAGTGTATTTGTAGGGGACCAAAGTCCAATAAAACAACAACAGTAACAACTTGTGTGTATTCTTTAAATTTACGTCATATCTATTCCACCCAAACCCCTTGTTTATACTGATCAATAGACTAAGATGTTTCCGATGTTTTGTAAAAAGGAGTTCAGTTTTGAAATTTTATTTATGTAAACTATAATTGAATAAAATATTGGAATCATCTATAAGTTGCATCCTTTTACAACTTTCTGTGACCTTCTATTTTTATGCAAATCCGGTCATTTTATGTAACTAAATGAACAATAAGTAAATTTATACGAGAATATCAGTAAACGTTTGTAACTCAAATATAGACTTTTTAATTCCATTACAAGGTACGGTTAACACTGGGTATTTAAGACAGACAGGAAAGAGATCTACGACTGCAGGAGGTAGACGGGAAACCGATAAACAATGAAACACCTTGTAAATAAAAACAAAGGTATTGCGAAATTTATTTTTCGGTAAATTAGGTCAGTAGACTTCGTATTGTATACGAAAAAGTCCCAATAGTTTTATAGAATGAGAAGAAAATTTCCTAGAATTGATACGTTAAGATGAAAACCCGAAAGAAGGTTTGTTCTGATTTTATCTTAACGTCAACGTGTTATTTGTTCTCAACGATTAACGGTGAAAACATCTTAAAGAATGTTTTTTTTCCTTATAGTGAAGTTTTACACAAAACTACCTTGAAAAAGGAGAGATAAGTAGATCAAAGACTATTGAGTCCTGATAAAAAACGTGAACACGTAAACTTAAAACGGATACAAAACTTTCTATTCAAAGAAAACAAATTAAAAGAGAAGTGATTTACGTAAAAGACGAAAAGATAAGATCTCAATCTCAACATCATTAAAAGTTTGAAACATTAAATAGAAATGTTGTAATACGAATGTACAAGTAGAAGTTCAACTTTGATTCTAAGAATTTTCATTAGCAGTTTTGTTTACTAAAATTATAACATCAGTCATCTCAAATATGAATTTTAACAAATAATCACACAACTACAACGTATCTCAAAATAAATGTCTGTGGTGAGATCTGAGGATACAGGAATTGAAACTCTATTTTACAGTAGAAAATTCTTACGGTTTAACGATTACTAATTTTATTTTGAGGGTTATCCTCTTATACTTACCGAGTGTTGAATAAAATAGATTAATAGGATAATACTTGATACGAAAGATACACTGTCGAATAAAAAGAGGAGACCTTTTTATTGTACATACTTTAACTAATATATAATTTTCATACCCTTTCTTACTAATAATCTCTTTAGTAAACTGGTACCGAGACAATAGATGAAGTTGACTAAAAAAGAATTCTTGTGATACTTTATTTAAATATGATATATATACCGTCGATGAATTGTAGAGGGTTTGTTTAGAGAGTTTTTTTAAAGAAGGTGATCGAGAGGGTTCTATGTCTTAAGAAATATCCAACGACTTGTTGGTTCGACAGTTGAAACTCAGTTGACTCTTTCAGAAATATTATAAAAAGGAACGGATCATTGTTGGCGAAAGTAGGAGAGTAGAAAACCAGTGAGTACAAAACATAGATTTAAATACGTAACTCAAATCATGATGAAGTAAGAAATTGATCCATTTTGAGGAAAGAATATACAAAAGTATAAAGGGGTCATATCATTCATCTTGGACAGTATTAACCTTTTTTTTTTTTTTTCACTTCAGTGAGTCAACACAGGTTGAGAAACACTGGGACACCTGACATCGGATGGTCCGAGGAAACAGGTACCCTAAGAGGGCCGTCCTTGTCACCTCACTCAATGTTAAAGGAAGAGGTCCCCTCGAAGGGTTGGGTCCCTAACTTGGGGTCAGAGGGCGTAACGTCCGTCTACGAAATGGGAGACTCGGTGGTCCCTTCGGTATTAACTTTATTGTAGAATTAAAATCCTGACAGGGTCACCTGACTTCAGAAGAAATCCACCTTATAAATAAATGTAAAGATTCTTGATCTTTAAGACAACATATAGATAGATAGTACTAATAATTATCGAGTCAAGTCAAGTCAGTCAAGTCAGTGAGTCAGCACGGGTTGAGAAACGCTGGGGTACTTGGCGTCGTGTGGTCCGTAGGGACAGGTAGTGGTTGAGGGTCTCAGGTGGGTTTGGGGACAGGTAGCTCAGTCAATACGGTAGGTTGGTAGAGTAGGAGACAACAGGGGAAGAGGAGGACGGGAGTTAGAAGGGGTCGTAGTCCCAGAAAAGTTTGCTCAGTCGAGAAACGTAGTCCACCGGTTTCATAACCTCAAAGTCGAAGTTGTAGTCAGGAAGGTTACATGTGGGTCCTGACTAGAGGAAATCCTACCTGACCAACCTAGAGGAACGTCAAGTTCCCTGAGAGTTCTCAGAAGAGGTTGTGGTGTCAAGTTTTCGTAGCTAAGAAGTCACGAGTCGAAAGAAGTGTCAGGTTAAGAGTGTAGGTATGTACTGGTGACCTTTGTGGTATCGGAACCGATCTTCCTGTAAACAACCATTTCATTACAGAGACGAAAACTTATACGATAGATCCAACCAGTATTGAAAGGAAGGTTCCTCATTCGTAGAAAATTAAAGTACCGACGTTAGTTAGTGGTAGACTTCACTAAAACCTCGGGTCTTTTTATCTATTTTTAGATACTTTTTTTAGATATTTTTAGATATTTATTAGATATTTTTATCTATTTAGATACTTTATTTTCTGATCATAAAATACACTCGAAAGGTCACCACCTCCCTAAGCTCTGTCGTTTTGTTCACTCTCTTAAAAGTATTGATTCTCGAATATTGATTGTAGTCTAATATCTATAGACTTTTTTGTAATTCTCTTCCCGAAGGGACCACCGAGTCTACCATTTCTTAGACGAACGTTAAGTGTTCTGGGTCCAAGCTACGGACCCACTCCTTCTAGGGGACCTCTTCCCTTACCGTTAGGTAAGACCATAAGTACGGACCTCTTAGGGTACCTGTCTCCTCGGACCGCCCAATGTCAGGTACCCCAGTGTTTCTCAACCTGTGCTGACTCACTAATTGTGTGTGTGTGTGTGTTTCTCCTCTTTAGTTTTAAAACTCTGTTGAGTTTAGTTTTAACTGAACTCTGTATAAACCTATTTGTCACAAAACTTAATTCTCCACCTAGAATAAACGTCGGGTCGTTCTTCTGGTGACGATCGTTATACCTCCGGTTCCATACGAACTAGTCGAGATCCTTCGATAGACCCCTAGAACTAAACACTTTCATCGTACGCTCGTACGTACAATTCAATGAAGTCAGTACAGGTTGAAAAACACTGTGATACTTGACATTGGGAGGTCCTAGGAGACAGGTACGCTAAGGGGTCCGTTCTCATGATCTCACCCAACAGTACGGGAAGAGGTCCTTTATTAGACCTGAGTCCCCATCTTCGGTGTAGAGAGTGTAGAGGACGTGACCGTCCACTTAAGAAATGGTGATCACGATGGACCCTTCAGACTTTCAACGTACTGACCATTGATTAAGGTAAAATTCGGTCTCTCCGTTCAGGACTCTGACCGAATGTTAAAGTCATTTCTTTCGTATGACCTCCAACCTAAACTTACACGGTTATGGAGACGACGGACATTCTTTTCAGATACCGTAACGAAGACCAAATTGTTTTAGATCGGTCATGAAAGTGAGGTCTCCGTTAAAAGGACTGTATACGGTGTACGATTCTATTTTGGTACTTCATTCCGTTACTTAACGTCCAACTATATTTATGTTTGTTGACAATATTCTATATTTCACAATCTGACAAATTGTCTTCTCACTCTTTAACAAACTTTCGATTTTATCCGTTTTTCCTCTCGAATGAAATTGTGTCGGGCACTGTGTCCACTTCACACTTTCTTATATTTCTAGAGACTCTTAGGACGACTATAAATATATTACAATTTATCAAGATTGCTGGAATATCGTTAACGTGACTGAAAATTCAGTTAAATTCTCGTTAATTGAAATTCAGTTTTAAAGTTGAGAAACAAAAAATACATAAATTTCTTCCTTAGTTTCGTTAACGGTTGATTCTCTAGTAATATTAAGTAAAATCTAATTTCGAACCCTACATTAAAGTAACAGGAATTTTCCTTATTTGAAAAAAACGACTGTTCTTTTTTTTTTTTTCAAACATCATTTCACTACTACTACTACTTTTCTATTTCCCTTTCAGCGAGTCAGCACAGGTCGAGAAACGATGGGGTACCTGATATGTCAGGTACCTTATAAGGTCCGGTCTTATGACCTTACTCATCGGCGAGGGAAGAGTCCCTAGAAGGGTTGCGTCCCTAGGTTGGGTACAGAGAGCTAACGTCCATCTAAGAAATGGTATTTTCTTGTGATACAAAACAAAACAAAACAAAACAAAACAAAACAAAACAAAACGAATTTTGAGTGTTCATTAAGTTTATAGATTTACGATAAGAGGTACAGGAATAAATACACTTCTTTTAATAAGGCGAAAATAGATATCTTTGTCTTATCAATGAATCTCAACTACCATTTATGACAGAATCTCGTTACGCACCTTAAATAAGTTTATTTTCATGTAATTAATACTTTTCATGTTAGTCCTCCGTCAGGATTCTACCACCTCCTTATCTTACCCCTCTGGTGAAAGAGGGGATGTTTAAGTAGTTTTCTTGTAAACTTGTGACTCATTTAAGGTGTTTTGTTGAAGACTTACGGTCGTCTCCTGTAGTCCGTGGGTCTTTTCGTCGGGTAACAGAAGTTTTCCTCCATCCTTTTTTATGTTTTCTGTTTTTCTCTCTGTTTTCTCCATCCCTACCTCGAGACAGGACCCTTCCCTCAGAATTTTTTCTCTCTTCAAAGGTTTGTGGTCTTTTGTGAGAGTGACGTCTCAGCCACCACTCGGAACCTTGGTGTCTCGCATTGTATTGACCCCCCTTTTTACTTATTTATTAATTTTGGTGTCTAATGGACGGATTATCATTGAGGGGATCACCTCTTCGTCACGTTTGTAGACGTAGAGGGTGATCGTTCTCCCCCGACCCATCCCTCCGCGCCCGACGTAACGAATCTCATTCCTGGTCCGGACTTACGGGACTCCCGTTAGACTTCCTTGATTGAACCCTATCGTTTGGTCTGGCACCCTATCGATGGTACACTTTTGGGGATTGGATTCTGTGGCAGAATACGTTTCTACCCGAACTATTTCCTGACTTTACCATACCTGGATTGTCTTCGTCTATAATTCTTCTCCCCCGTTCTTATGTGTCTTCTTGACATGTTTTTTCTAGAAGTGTTGGGTCTATTAGTGCTACCACACTAGTGAGTGGATCTCGGTCTGTAGGATCTTACACTTCAGTTCACCCGGAATCTTTCGTAGTGATGTTTGTTTCGATCGTCTCCACTACCTTAAGGTCAACTCGATAAAATTTAGGACCTTCCACTACGACACTTTCACGACGTGAGTCATACCGTCGTTTAAACCTTTTGAGTCGTCACCGGTGTCCTGACCTTTTCCAGTCAAAAGTAAGGTTAAGGTTTCTTTCCGTTACGGTTTCTTACGAGCTTGATGGCGTGTCAACTTGAGTAGAGTGTGCGATCATTTCATTACGTGTTTTAAGAGGTTCGGTCGAAAGTCGTTATGCACTTGGTACTTGAGGGACTACAAGTTCGAGCAAAATCTTTTCCGTCTTCTTGGTCTCTAGTTTAATGGTTATAGACGACCTAGTACCCTTTTCACTCTCTCAAGGTCTTTTTGTAGATAAAGACGAAATAACTGATACGGTTTCGGAAACTGACACACCTGGTGTTATTTGGTACCTTTTAAGACTTTCTCTACCCTTATGGTCTGGTGGACTGGTCGGAGAACTCTTTAGATACACGTCCAGTCCTTCGTTGTCAATCTTGACCTGTACCTTGTTGTCTGACCGAGGTTTATCCTTTTCCTCATACAGTTCCGACATATGACAGTGGAACGAATAAATTGAATATACGTCTTACGTAGTACTGTTTACGACCCGATCTTCTTCATGTTNTCTACCCTTATGGTCTGGTGGACTGGTCGGAGAACTCTTTAGATACACGTCCAGTCCTTCGTTGTCAATCTTGACCTGTACCTTGTTGTCTGACCGAGGTTTATCCTTTTCCTCATACAGTTCCGACATATGACAGTGGAACGAATAAATTGAATATACGTCTTATGTAGTACTGTTTACGACCCGATCTTCTTCATGTTCGACCTTAGTTCTAACGGTCCTCTTTATAGTTATTGGAGTCTATACGTCTACTGTGATGAGAATACCGTCTTTCACTTCTCCTTGATTTTTCGGAGAACCGTTTTCACTTTCTCCTCTCACTTTTGCAACCGAATTTCGAGTTGTAAGTCTTTTGTTTCTAGTACCGTAGACTAGGGTAGTGAAGTACCGTTTATCTACCCCTTTGTCACAGTCTGAAGTAAAAAACCCCGAGGTTTTAGTGACGTCTACCACTGACGTCGGTACTTTATTTTTCTGCGAATGAGAAACCTTCCTTTCAATACCGGTTGGATCTATCGTATAAGTTTTCGTCTCTATAATGAAACGGTTGTTTCCAGGTAGATCAGTTCCGATACCAAAAAGGTCACCAGTACATACCTACACTCTCAACCTGACACTTCTTTTGACTCACGACTTATTAACTACGAAAACTTGACACCACAACCTCTTCTGAGAACTCTCAGGGAACCTGACGTTCCTCTAGGTTGGTCAGGTAAGATTTCCTCTAGTCAGGACCCACAAGAAACCTTCCTTACTACGATTTCGACTTTGAGGTCATGAAACCGGTGGAGTACGTTTCTCAACTGAGTAACCTTTTCTGAGACTACGACCCTCCCTAACCCCCGTCCTCCTCTTCCCCTGCTGTCTCCCACTCTACCGACCTACCGGAGTCACTGAGGTACCTGTTCTCAAACCCATATGAGACCCTCAACCACAACGTGTCCCTCCGGACCGTACGACGTTAAGTACCCCAGCGTTTCTCAGTCTGTGATGACACGCTGACTTGACTTAACTTGACTTCTTTGACAGTCCGGTCGAATATCTTGTTTCCTGACTTGTCTCGAACGGTCGACGTCTGGGTAGGGTCGATGGCCGGGTAGGGGGTTGAGACCACTGTCCGTCCACTCCAGTCGGTCTCGGACTTCCCCCGTCAGCGCCGGGGTCTCTCCGTAGTAGATGGTTATACGTTCGTCCGAAGTAACGATTGGTTAAGAACCCTAAGACCTGTCAGTTGTAGGTGGACTCTTCCACGTGACCAACATGTGGGTCTTTTGGCTCGCCGTCCTTGTCCCCTCCATTATTCAACGTCGTTGGCGTAAACGGTTTGTGGACTAGTGGACTCGACGAACCTGGACCCTTCCCGTGTTTTGTGTCCGGGTTGGATCACACGCGGAGACTCCTGATGGGCTCATGGACTTGGACTCGTCGAACCTGGACCCTACACGTATGTTGGATCCCGGTCGGAGTCTGTCCAAGGCAGTCTCGTTGGATGCCACATTCGTCACAACTATCCCTTTCGTGTGTGTGACACTCGCCCTCGTTTGGGTCACACTGGTTCTGTGACGTTCGTGTACGGTCACAATAAACAAACGTCGTAGGGAGGGAGGGGTGTCGTGCTGACTTGTTCACTCGGATTTTTCACAGGTGGTGGCGGGGGAACTTGGTCCCGCCTTTAATCTGTAACTTCCTTCTCTGGTCATTTGTCTTCTTCGATTTTATCTCTCTTGGAGGAACCTTCCATGTTATATAATTTTGGGATATCAATCATGGCTGATGTATCCTTCCCCGGATAGTTAGAACCCTTTATTTTCGGTCTAGTTCCTTGATAGGCTTTTACTTGACTGGGGTGTGACGGGTGTTGTTGTGGTCTCTTTCAGGATCTATATAAAAATGATAAAAAGAAATTCAAAATTTATAAGATAATGAGGAAATTAAAAGTAAAAATATTAGATAGTAATGAAACGTTTTATTCCTCTCTGGAATAAAAAAATTTCGTTTGAAGTATATATATATAAAAAATATTAAAAACACTGAAAAAAAAAAGAAATTATAACATAAAAACTTTTAGGTTGGAGATGAGATCTAAAAATTAGAAACGAAAAAACCATAAACAACAGTTAAAACATGGAAATTCTTGGGTTAGAAGTCATGGGTAAAAATGAACCTTCACTCTAATGACCGAACTGACGAGAGAGGAGGAAACCTGAGAGGAAAAAGAGGTGGTCCAGCGGAGATAGAGGAGGGAGGAGGAAGAGAAGAGATGGGTAGAGACACTTAGAGAAACACACAAGGTCTACCACCTCCTTGAATCCCTTGACTAATGACTGACCTAAACAGAGAGAGGAAAACTAAGGGGGAAAATAGGAGGACCGGTGGAGACAGAGTAAGGAGGGAGAAGAGAAGAGGTACATTGAGACTTGTAGAGACCCACAGGGAGTGACACCTCTTTGTAAAGTAGAAGTTGGATCTACAAAATAGTTACCACGACATATCTACCTCTTCAAAACTCCGATGACATTTTTATTCTGACTTTTGGTCTTCGTCCTCCGAATTCAGGTTTAGGACTCTTGTGGTCTCATGAGGACTGAGGTCCCTTGTAATTAGCTGTCTCGAGTAGTTTACGGAGGTATGAATACGACTTTGGTTCGTTGTGGGTTCCCGGTTGTTCAAAGTCTCGTTCTGTATGGTGCGTTTAAGAGGTCGTTGTGTCCTTGTTTTAGGATTCGAAGTTATATGTCCGACGGCTTTCAGTGAGGTTTGGGTAACTGTAGAGTATTAATTAATGACCTGTGAAGTAACGTGAGGTCTCTCTTCTTTAGGTCGAAGTGGGTGGGTCACAAGTCTTGTGACTATCCTTTTGCCGAAGGGATTGGTCCTTTGGAACTGTTCGGTGGGTTTTTTGTTGGGATGGGTGTCTCTCTTTTTATGTCATATAGACTCTAGTAATTCTCTAATTAAAATTTTCGGGGAGATCCCAGTTTCCGATAAATAGATTAAAACTTCATAAGGATATAACAAATTTAGTTAATATACTTATGTGTAGACTCTGTAACATCCAGACCAAGGTCTATAACGTTATTTCGTTTATAGTGTTCTTTCGTTAGGGTGTTTATAAAAATAAAGGGTCACATATATTTTTATTACAATGTGATGACGTTAGATGATTCACACGTTATTAGTCAAGTCATGAGTCAGCACAGACTGAGAAACACTGGGGTACTTAGCGTCGTGAGGTCCGGAAGGATAGGTAGTGGTAGTGGGCCTCAAGTGAGTCTGAGTACAGGTAGCTCAGTCACTACGGTAGGTCGGTAGAGTAGGAGACGACAGGGGAAGAGGAGGACGGGGGTTAGGGAGGGTCGTAATCTGAGAAAAGGTTACTCAGTTGAGAAGCGTACTCCACCGGTTTCATGACCTCAAAGTCGAAATCGTAGTAAGGAAGGTTTCTTTAGGGTCCCAACTAGAGGAAGTCTTACCTGACCAACCTACAGGAACGTCAGGTTCCCTGAGAGTTCTCAGAAGAGGTTGTGGTGTGAAGTTTTCCTAGTTAAGAAGCCGCGAGTCGAAAGAAGTGTCAAGTTGAGAGTGTAGGTATGTGCTGGTGTCCTTTTTGGTATCGGAACTGATCTGCCTGGAATCAGACGTTTCATTACAGAGACGAGAACTTATACGATAGATCCAACCAGTATTGAAAAGAAGGTTCACCATTCGCAGAAAAATAAAGTACCGACGTCAGTGGTAGACGTCACTGAGACCTCGGGTTTTTTTATTTCAGACTGTGTCAAAGGTGACAAAGGGGTAGATAAAGGGTACTTCACTACCCTGGTCTACGGTACTAGAAGCAAAAGACTTACAACTCGAAATTCGGTTGAAAAAACGAGAGGAGAAAGTGAAAGTAGTTCTCCATAAAATCAAGGAGAAGTGAAAGACGGTATTCCCACTAAAGTAGACGTATAGACTCCAATAACTACAAAGAGGGTCGTCAGAACTAAGGTCGAACACAAAGAAGGTCAGGTCGTAAAGAGTACTACATGAGACGTATATTCAATTTATTCGTCCCACTGTTATATGTCGGAACTGTATGAGGAAAAGGATAAACCTTGGTCAGACAACAAGGTACAGGTCAAGATTGACAACGAAGGACTGGACGTATGTCTAAAGGCTTCTCTGTCCAGTCAACCTGACCATAAGGGTAGGGAAAGTCTTAAAAGGTGTCAAATAACACTAGGTGTGTCAGTTTCCGAAACCGTGTCAGTTATTTCGTCTTTATCTACAAAAAGACCTTTAGAGAACGAAAAAGGTACTAGGTCACCTACAACCGTTAAACTAGAGACCAAGGAGACGGAAAAGATTTTGGTCGAACTTGTAGTCCCTCAAGTGCCAAGTACATAACGACTTTGGACCGAACCTCTTAAAACTCGTAATGGAATGAACGTGCACTCTACTCATGTTAACATGCCATCAAACTCGTAAGAAACCGTAACAGAAAGAAACCTTAACCTTACTTTTGACAATAAAAGGTCAGGACATCGGTGACGACTCAAAAGGTTTAAACGACCGTATAACTCACGTCGTGAAAGTGTCGTAGTAGAAAGTCCTAAACTTTGTCGAGTTGACCTTAAGGTAGTGAAGGTGATCGAAAGAAGTATCACTACGAAAGATTCCGGGTGAACTGAAGTGTAAGGTTCTACAGACCGAGATCTAATCACTAGTGTAGTAGTACTGATAGACCCAGCACTTCTAGAAAAAACACGTCAAGAAGACACATAAGAAAGGTGGAAGAAGGATTATAGAAGACAAAGACAATCCAGGTATGGTAAAGACAGGAAATAGCTCGGGTAGAAACGTACTTTAAAAGCAAACCATAGAGATTAAAAGAACTTCTCTAGAGATGAGAAAGGGTTAGACAACAATAGGAGATAAACAAACGTAACCAGCGACTTCTTCCGAAAGAATAGAGAAGAAAGATAAGAAAACTTTAGATGTAAATCTACGGATATAGGAAGGAAAAGAGGAAACGAAAAGTGGAGAGAAGTGAAGTCTCGATAAACATTCCGGAGGTGTCTGTTGGTAAAACGAAAAAAGGTAAAGAAAAGGTACCCCTACCAGATCTGGGACAGAGGACATGTTACCGTGCTTGGAGTAAGGTATCAAGTCGTTCGTAAGATAGATAGTCTGGATCCTGAATTTAGATAAAGAGTGAAGGTGAGATATTAGTATTCCCTAAACTAAATCCCGAATGGACTTACCAGATTGTCAAAAGGGACGAAAGAAGTCAAATTGAGACTGAAACCATTATTCCTCAACTACTAGACTTGGTTTCAGTCGAGGACCAGAACAAAACAACTGACATATCTCGAAGGGTAGAAACCGACGTATCTTATATTAGTTAGACTAAAACCACAACTGGGAGACCACTACAAGTACATATCTCAGAAGAGAACACAACAACCTTCTCCCACAAATGATACTGGTCACGTAAAAGAACCGTTTTGAGATAATCAGAAATGGGACGAAGTAAGGGGTAAGGTTCCGGTTTAAACGGACAATAAGGTCCACAAAGAACTGAAGGATGAAAACGTAAGGTCAGGGGATATTACTTTTCCTGTAGAAAAAACCCACAATCAAGATTTTCAAGAACATATAGAAGTATTTTGGTAAGTTGAAGTCAAAGAAGTCGTAATGACCAACCCCGTATCTGAACCTATTGACACTATACCTTACCAAACGGAACCTCTGCTTGTCTCTAGTAAGACAGTAAAAACTCTAACATAAGTTCATGACGTAAAGCCTGAGGAAACAACTGGTACTACCGATGAGGTAAAGAAGACTCCCTAAGGACGGGTGTCATCATCTATATTACCAGTAGACTCCATTTAAGTGGGTAAGGTCAGGTAAAATCAAACGACTAAGGATCTTACAACTGCAAGTGGGAACGGTAGAGAACAAACTGATGAAGGTTAAACCGAACTAAGTACCTGGACTGTAAGGTCCAAGGATACGTTATAACGAGAAATGTCGTAGCCTAGAACGAAGACAGTGGTCAGTGTAGGTGTTGACCCATAACAAAAACAAAACCGAGGGAGGGAAGCAAGAAAGACATAAATAAAGAGGAGACTATAGGTCTTCGTATAACCCGTGCATCACTGGACCCCTCAAGGAGAAAACCATAGGATAGTAAAAAGGAAAAGTATGATAAGTAACCCAAGAGCTCCGTTCTTATGACTTCACCAAACGGTAAGGGAAGAGGTCACCTGGTGTAAGACAGTCCGGAGAGGTGGTACTGGGCGGACAGAACCCAACAGGACGTCCGTACCGAACCAAAGTAACTCAATCTGTTCCGACACCAGGATCACACTAATCTAACTGATCAAAAGACACTCATACCAAAGTCACACAGACGGGAGACGACGGGAGAACGTTATAGATGGTAGAATGAACCCAAAGAGAATGGAACCCACACCCCATAGAGAAGTTCCGACGAGGTCGTTTCGTGTCGGTGACGAGGAATGGAACCTACTCCCCATAGAGGAATAGCGGTGGTAAGGACTGGAAGTCACACCCTATCGAGGAGACCCGGGAGGACACGACGAGTCGGTGGCGAGGAGGCCCAACAAGGAGGGCCGACGTCCGGGACCGGAGTCCGCACCCACCGAGGAAGATCGACTACAGGGATCGGAGTCCGAACCCCACCGAGGAGTCCCGGTGACGGGGACCGGAGCCCGCGCTCCACCGAAGAGGGCAACAGATTTATTACATGTATAAAATTAATCAAGTCAAGTCAAGTCAGTGAGTCAGCACAGGCTGAGAAACGCTGGGGTACTTAGCTTCGTACAGTCCGGACGGACAGGTAGTGGTTGAGGGTCTCAAGTAAGTCTGAGCGCAGGTAGCTCAGTCACTACGGTAGGTCGATAGAGTAGGAGGCAGCAGGGGAAGAAAAGAACGGGGTTTAGGGAGGGTCGTAGTTTCAGAAAAGGTTACTCAGTTGAGAAGCTTACTCCACTTGTTTCATGACCTGAAAGTCGAAATCGTAGTAAGGAAGGTTTCTTTAGGGTCCCGACTAGAGGAAGTCTTACCTGACCAACCTAGAGGAACGTCAGGTTCCCTGAGAGTTCTCAGAAGAGGTTGTGGTGTCAAGTTTTCGTAGTTAAGGAATCGCGAGTCGGAAGAAGTGTCAGGTTGAGAGTGTAGATACGTAATGGTGACCTGTTTGGTATCGGAACTGATCTACCTGGAGTCAACCGTTTCATTACAGAAACGAAATCTTATACGATAGATCCATCCAGTATAGAAAAGAAGGTTCCTCATTCGCAGAAAATTAAAGTACCGATGTCAGTGGTAGACGTCACTAAAACCTCCGGTTTTTTTTATCAGACTGTGACAAAGGTGACAAAGAGGTAGATAAAGGGTACTTCACTACCCTGGTCTACGGTACTAGAAGCAAAAGACTTACAACTCGAAATTCGGTTGAAAAAGTGAGAGGAGAAAGTGAAAGTAGTTCTCCGAAAACTCAAGGAGAAGTGAAAGACGGTATTCCCACTAAAGTAGACGTATAGACTCCAATAACTATAAGGAGGGCCGTTAGAACTAAGGTCGAACACAAAGAAGTTCAGGTCGCAAAGAGTACTACATGAGACGTATATTCAATTCTTTATGAATTAACGATTTTTCACGATTGATAGTAGAGTCGGAAATTACTCAATATCCTCATTGTAGTTTTTAGTGTCTAATGGTACTATTTATATTGTTTTTTACTGTCGTTATCTGAACAAACTACGTTCTAACCGTACTTGGAAGTTAAACATTTTTTTTTTTTTTTTTTTCTTTCTTTTTTTTGACTTTTTACGTTATTTCGTTTCTCGTTATTTTACTTCATAGGGACATTAATATTTTAGTTTTTTAGGTCTTTTTATTAAAATCATCAAACTAAGGATGACCTTGTTGGTGTCACTGTCTTTTAACAAATTTATTTAGTATAAATTTATCAAAAATTATAAAGGATACAGTTACTCCATGTGTTAAAATACCCTTTTATCTTTATCTGAAACCCCTTTGTCTTTTCATAAATTTCTATTATAAATTTTATAAACAAGTTTTGAAACAAGTGTGTAAATTGTCTATAGATTGAAGTAATATTTTTAAAACACACACACTCACGACTTAGTGATACACACACTAACATACGATTAAGCGAAGTCAACACAGGTCTGAGAAACGTTGGAGTAGCGAACATGGGGTGGTCCGAGGAGACAGGTACCCTAAGAAGTCCGTTCTTATGACCTCACCCAAAAACACGGGAGGAGGTCCCCAAAAGGACTTGGTCCCTACCTTGGGGGTAGAGATGGAGAGAACGTAAACGTCCACCCCAGAATTGTTGATCGCGGTGGACCCTTTGGGTATTTATAACTATGTGTCTTTCTATCTCCCTGATTATATTACTTGGATGTCGTGGGTAGTACGTAGAAGTTTTTAATAACTATAAGACGTTGAGGTATAGGAGAGAGATAAGTGTCACAACTTTACTTTTTGATGTCTGGAGTGTAAGAAAACGTTTATTATTGAAAGTATACACAAGGATCGTATGTAAATTTTTTACATTTGTGTTATTTAATAGTTATTTTATCTATTATTAAGAAATTATAATAGTTTATGGGTAAACGAAAAGTTGAAACGTTTTATATAACTTTAACGAAAATGTTTTTAACTCGGTAAACTTAGTTCTAGGTTTATTTAAGGCCTTTTGTGTATGGAATATAAACCAACTATATCGATTTCGAAGTAGATTGTACATTGGTAAATAAGACAAAAGAAAAAACCTTTTAAAGAGTGTAAGACGGATATCAACGTACGAAGGACTAAACAAAGAATTTTACTATACAAATCGACATACTAACTGAATAAATAAATTTATGAGGGTTTCATACAGTTTTAGTCATACCGATTACTTTCTTGGATACTATTATCACTGGGGTTAAGATAAAGATCGCAAATAGAAAAGAAAGAGACATTTATCACGGTAGGTGAGAAAGATTCCCTTTTTGAACTCAATAGATCCACTCTTCCGTCCTTACCCAACGGAAAAATATGAGGTCCCCTAGACGGGGTGCATCCCTAGTGTAGTAGTAGAGAAAACAGAGGTCGTACCGTTCTTCTAAGAAACGGTGATCGCGGTGGACTCTTAGGGGAATCTTAATAGTACTTACGATGTATTTCAAGGACCCTCCTGAGATGAAGGAGACTCTGGTAGAAGTCGTCTCTTTAAAAGGACACTTTGTTAAGTACTTGGTAAACTAATTTTACCCTCTATTATGTAAAACTTCTTCCTTATTCGAAAATCTTTATTGTAAAAAGACGACGGTGTATTTAAAAAAGGGGTGTAGGGGTTCTTGACCATACAGTAAATCACAGATTGAGAGGTAGGAACCAAGAAGCAGTGAACTGTTCTAAATTACAGGGATACATAATCAAAACTTGGTAATTTAAATAAGTCAAGGAACTGAAAGAGTTGAAGTTTGAGAATGTATCTTCAAGTTTATAAATATCGACATCAGAATCGTATTTAGAACAATTTTGTGATTGACTGAACTACTACTTTTAGAAATTAAGTTTATCGTATTAGTCCCTATTGATGGACACTCACGTAAAAAATTATTGGAATCTAAAGATTGTGTGTACGATGACGACGTAAACACACACCCGAATAATTTTATAATAGAGTACAAATGAAAAAAGGGATTTTAGAAAATTGACAGAAACTGGAGTAAAGGATAAGAAAAAGATACACATAGAAATGATATACCTAATAATGTGTCTTATATACGATTCCAAAGGGGTTATTTGTATAGTTTTTTATTGTCGTCACCGAATTCGTTCTGTATACAAATAACTAAATCGTGTCCCAACAGTTCAATATCAGTTTCCCGGTTAAGTCAACCTTTCAACAAAACGTGTGACGGTAGGTCCTTCCTCTTTTATAAACTTATTTTTATTTGTTATTATTTTTATTTTTGTTTTAAAATAGTATCCGACTGATATAGAAATAATGGAAGACTCTTATTGAACATGATATTTTAGAGGTCTTATAACAAGTTAATATATAAATATACAAACATATAAAGACATAAGATAGAACGTCAATAATTTCTTAATTTCACTCCTAACGGAAAAAGGGGTGTAACGATTAAAGATTGTCGTAAGAATTTTTATAATCTGTGATTTATCTATAGTCAATCTACTTAGTTCCTTAATCATTTAACACTTATTTACGTACTTAACACATTAAGGAAAAACTTTCAAAGATTCGAATTATAAGTAAATTGTACCGTCGAAATAAAAATAAATAACGTAAATAATAATTCTACATCACTTTAAGATGTAGTAAAGTGTCTATGATTTTACGATACTATATGTAACATATATAAATACTTACTTATAAATGAATTATTAAGTGATCATTAACTATGAAAGACATAAAAATTAAAAGTTTCTAGTCTCTCCCCGTCCAACAGTCCTCGGTGTAATCCGTAATGACTGTTTTACCTCCTTGCGGGGGTCTGGGGGAGAGGAATAGCCGTCCGTCCCAGGGTACTACTTCCTCAATCCGGAACATTAAGATTGAACAGAAAAGGAGAGGAGTCGACTCAACTGACTTTTCCTTATAATTCCACGAATAACAAGAACTCTCCTCGTACTCTTCCGTGTTTCGGAAGACGTCGACACGAGTCTCTTATTAAGTATTTTAATTAGTAACTGTAAACAAATTCCTGAAAAAAAAAAAATGTTTTCTCACAAGGTCCTACTCGTGTATCCGGCATCGAACTCCGGTACCCTCCCTAACGATAGACCTCGGATAAACACTCCTCTTACAAATACCGTTTCCTCAAATGACTTAAGTCCCGAATCTTTATTAATTTTATCAATCTTCAATTTCTAAATTCCTTACAACATTTCAATCGTATAAAATGATATCGAATATCTTCAATTATTAAAAATCTCTGTGATATCGATCTTCGGAAAAATTCTCTATCACTCGAGTCCTACAATCCCCGTTTGTCCTAAATCCTTCTATTCATCATTTGACTCCTTACATCGTACTCAATGTTACATTAGTGTTCAGTTAATATCCTGTGTAATCTCCTCCATCTATTATCTACTATTCCGACTAAGACTCTCTTAGTGACTTCGTCCTTGAGACAAACTTCTCGTTGTTACTAAATACCTCTATTATTTAGACCCTCTCCCCCTTAATTTTTACAGTTTGGAGACTGGATTACAAAAACTTTTTCATATTTTCTCTGAGAATTTGAACTTTATTTATCCGTCAGGTTTTCTTTTGACTCTCTGACAGAGTGAGTGACTGTGGTAAGTAGAGAAGTCCAACTCAGGGACCCACGACCTCGATCTGAGGGTGTCATCCATTTTTATACACTTTACCAGTTTTCTATATTTGAAGGTCAATATTATATTTGTTCAGGACCCCTTCACTACGTATGTCATACCACTGATATGTCAATTGTTATGACGTAACATATAAACTTTCAACGACTTTCACATCGAAAACTTTCTCAATAGGACCACTAATAAAACATTATATATATATATATAAAAGGTAGTAAAACATATGGATTTCGATTATACAGTTCACATAGAATTAAGTTTATCATGAATTTTCGATAAACACGTATATGAGACCACTTTTAATATATTATATACATTTACAAGTCTTAAATACGTATATAAATTATGAGTTATGTTAAAAGATACAACTAAAAATTATCCAATACTTTACAATAATAAGATGATTATTATATTTTTTTTAGTGGATATTGTCTCGACGTTATCGTACTTGACAATCTTTCACATCTGGAACAGTTCATGAGTACTGACTTTGGACTTTTAGTCTTTCTACAATCTTTACACGACAAACTTTTTCTTTAGTGATCGGCGTTGAAGGGGAAGTTTGGAAAAAAATCTAATTTAAACAATTAAATAAAGTCTATTTAATTTTGAAATCAAAACATTCAGTATGATTGGTGTAGGATACACGATTTATCGGAATTTTCAGAGTCAAGTCAAGTCAACGAGTCAGTACAGACTGAGGAACACTAGGGTACCCGACGTCATACGGTCCGAAGGGACAGGTAGTGGTTGAGGGTTCAAATGAGTTTGAGTAGAGGTAGTTCAGTCACTACGCTAGGTTAGTAGAGTTGGAGACAGCAGGGGAAGAGGAGGACGGGAGTTAGAAGGGTCGTAGTCCTAGAAAAGTTTTTCAGTCAAGAAGTGTAGTTCACCGGTTTCATAACCTCAGAGTCGAAGTCGTAATCAGGAAGGTCACTTATGAGTCCTGACTAAAGGAAATCCTACCTTACCAACCTACAGGAACTCTCTAGAGGTTCCCTGGGAGTTCTCAGAAGAGGTTGTAGTGTCAAGTTTTCGTAGTAAAGAAGTCACGAATCGAAAGAAATATCAGGTTGAGAGTGTAGGTATGTACTGGTGACCTTTTTAGTATCGGAGTTGATCTACTTAGAAACAACCGTTTCATTACAGAGACGAAAAATTATACGACAACCAGTATTGAAAAGAAGGTTCCTCATTCGTAGAAAATTAAAGTACGACGTCAGTGGTAGACGTCACTAAAACCTCGGGTTTTTATATTTCAGACGGTGATAAAGGTGACAAAGAGGGAGATAAACGGTACTTCACTACCCTGGTCTACGGTACTAGAAACAAAAGACTTACAACTCGAAATTCGGTTGAAAAAGTGAGAGGAGAAAGTGAAAGTAGTTCTCCGAGAAATCAAGAAGAAGTGAAAGACGGTATTTCCATCACAGTAGACGTATAGACTCCGATAACTATAAAGAGGACCATTAGAACCAGGGTCGAACACGAAGTGGGTCGGATCGTAAAGAGTACTACATGAGACGTATATTCAATTCATTCGTCCCACTGTTATATGTCGGAACTGCATGAGGAAAAGGATAAACCTTGGTCAGACGACAAGGTACAAGTCAAGATTGATAACAAAGGACTGAACATATGTCTAAAGAGTCTTCCGTCCAGTCCACCAAACCATGAGGGTAGAGAAAGTCTTAAAAGGTCAAACAACACTAGGTGTGTCAGTTTCCGAAACCGTATCAGTTACTTCGTCTTTAACTACAAAAAGACCTTGAGAGAACGAAAAAGGTATTAGGTTGTCTACAACCGTTAAACTAGAGACCAAGGAGACGGAAAAGATTTCAATCGAACTGAGAGACCTTCAAGTGCCAAGTCCATGAAAACTTCGGAACGAACCCCTTAAAACTCGTAATGAAACGATCACACTCTCTACTCGCGTTAACACGTCATCAAACTCGTAAGAAACCGTAAAGGAAAGAATCCCTGACCTTACTTTTGAGTGGAAAAGGTCGGGACACCTATGACGACTCAAAAGGTTTAAACGACCGTATGACTCACGTCGTGAAACTGTCGTAATAGAAAATCCAAAACTTTTTCGAGTTTACCTTAAGGTAGTGGAGGTGATTGAATGTACAGATCACTGATGGTACAGTATTCTTGTTCATATTTTGTAAGGGTAGTAGTGGTTTTTAAGACATCCTTTCGTGACAGATCTCAGGTTCCATGAGGCGTCCTTTTTTAATAACCTCCTACACCCTTTCACAGACATATAAGAACGGGTCTCTCAGGGTACTTCTCTCCTCGGACCGCCTGATGTGAAGAACCCCAGTGTTATCAGCCTTTCCTGACTTGCTGATTCGTATGTATACACCCTTTCAAAGACATGTGTATCACTCAGAAGAAAAAAAGGTCCAACTTCTAGTTGTTTGATAAGCCTCTTCCGACTTAGAAGAGGTAACGGTCATAAACGTACCAGACGTTCGATTCTTTCTATAAAGTCGTTTCTCCCATAGGAAGGAAAATTTACCGTGTACCTCTAATAACCTTAAAGTTTATGGTCCCAACTACTTAAAAACGAATAATTTTGTATCGGTGAGTGCACATAAATTTATAACGAAAAGGACCCTATATTTGTCGTATCAACTCATTAACACTGACTTTGGACTTCAGGAGAGAGAGTTTTATAAACCCCCAGTCCTATTTCCCTTTTCGTCTTACTTCTCTTTATCCTCCATCTTCTCGACCTTGGTCCATTCATCATCATGGGTTATCTAAAGGTATAAAGTAGACAATGGAATGTAAATGTAATAGAGGTCTTTACTCAATAAGTGTGACGTAAAAGTATTATTATAGGTTTTATGACTACTAAAAATATTTATACAAAGAAAATGTTTCACTCTTAACCATCCTAAACCCCTTTTAAAAAAATTTAGGTTAGTTATTTTACCAAATAAGTCGAAAAACTTTTTGATGAAAACAATATAACCGTTTATAATTATTTCTTTTTTTACTACTTCTCCTAGTTAACATACCACGACACGGTACGACACGAATCAAAGACTGAGAAACGTTGGGGTACCTGACATCGGACGGTCCTAGGAAAGAGGTACTTCTAGGAAGTCTGTTCTTGTGGTCTCACCCAAAAGTCCGAGAGGAGGTCCCCTATAAGGGTTGGACCCCTAACTTGGATCCAAAGGGTGTGACGTCCACCTAAGAAATGATCGACTCGATGGTCCCTTCACGGTTAATATACCGGTAACAACAATCAGTGAGTCAACATAGGTTAAGAACCACTGGGGTGCCTGATATCGGATGGTCCGAAAGGACAGGTCCCCTAGGAGGTCCGTCCTTTGACCTCACACAACGATAGAGGAGGAGGTTAAACATGTCATCACCTTCTATTAATCTGATAACAATCACTAGTAAAACATCACATTTGTCTACAACTTAAGTTTATAACATGTGCACTTCGTATGTTACAGCATACAGTTAAATTGAAGTTGAATTTTTATTTTCTTTCGTCCCTTAATATGTATATATATATTTTGTGTACTGACGTCGGAACTTTAATTTTCTACGAACGGGGAACTTTCTTTTTGATACTGTTTGAATGGTGTGGTTTTTCGTCTCTGCAATGAAACGACTACTTCTAGACAGATCACTTTCCATACCAAAAAGGTCATCAGTACATACCTACACTCTCAATCTGACATTTCTTTCGACTCACGACTTCTTAACTACGAAAATTCGACACCACAACGTCTTCTCAGAACTCTCAGGGAGCCTGTCGTTCCTCTAGTTTGCTCACTTACGATTTCCTTGTGGTCGTATAGGACTTATAAACGAGAGGGTAGACGTAAAGTTATAGTGGAACTGTACCCTATGTTTAAAATCAAAGTCCTGAAATAATGGTTCACACGTTTCAAGTTTCCAGATACAAAGACATTAACAACAAAAATATATGTCTCTCCGTGGTATGACTCCGGAGTGTGGTCGTATAGGACTTATAAATAACCTTCCTGACTACGACTTCATCTTTGAGGTTATGAAACGAGTGGACTGGCCTTCTCGACTGAGTAACCTTTTCTGTGACTACGACCCTTTATAACTTCCGTTTTCCTCTTCCCTTGTTGTCTCCTGGTCTACCAGTCAACCGTAGTGGTTGAGTTACCTGTACTCAAACTCGTTCGAGACCCTCTACCTCTTCGCCTCCCTTCGGACCGCACGACGTGGGGTACCTATCACTTCTCAGTGTGTACTAACTTACTGACTTGTTCTATATATACTGATTAAATCTTTGTGACAAAAAAACCAAAGGACTTTTAAATCGTAAAATTATGAAAACTCCCTAGATATGACGCTTCACGAGAAAATACAAATGAAACCAATATTAGTCCGAGACTCAAAATGATTGTTTTCTTCGTTTTAGAACAATTAACTAGAATTGGGTCTACCTTTATGGTTCCAAAGAGTAAGTCCGAGACACAAACTTAACCCTTTAAACTCTTTTCGAATTACTTAGTAGACGTATGTTACCACACCCGACCTTATCCCTTAGTTCTTTTCTTTCGTCTCGCGACAACCCGATGAGTGTTATCCTGTCTGGTTGATTTGATTTTTGACTGTCTCGGTTCCATTATCTTTCCTCCGTGTATATTATTGGGTCTTTGGAAATCTCACGTAGATTTTATCCCGAAACTGTAGGGTATCAGACCGTAGACTGAAAATAAAATCACACATCACACTTTATTTCTAATTTCAAGAATTGGAAACAACAGTAAGTCGTCCATAAAATTTTAATTTGTCTGTATGTATTTACGTTCCAAGTATATGTGAACGGACAAATTTGTGTTTTTTCATATACGTGTTATGAGAATTTCTTATCGTCACGAAGAATTTCTTTCATTTAGCAGATAAGTATACGACCTTCCCGATAAAACTAGATTTGTATTTTATTATACGAGTTTAACTGTATATATATTGTCTTTAAAGGAAATACAATAAAAAAATATTTTTTCGTAACCAGGTCAAACAAGTGGAGACGGAAAAAAGAAATCATATTAAGTCATACCACGGAGAGACATATATTTTTGTTGGTAATGTCTTTGTATCTGGAAACTTGAAACGTGTGAACCATTATTTCAGGACTTTGATTTTAAAAATAGGGTACAGTTCCACTATAACTTTACGTCTACCCTCTCGTTCTGTGTATAAGGGTAAACTTTCACAAAGGAGAAGAATATTTTCGTACAACTGTAGATTTATACCCACGTAACTAATGTCTTCTCAAATAAAGATCGGGGATACGAGGACAGGACCCTGGGTACATCTTTATGACTGGGGTGTTCGATTTTATAGATCCTAGATTAAAACTTCGTCCGTTATAGAGGTACATATTCTCTGAATCGGTGGACAGGACCTTAATACTGTCTAAGGTATTTATGTGAGAGTGTGTGTCTGTGTGAGAATCTTCTTACTACAAAAGGGTGTGTTATGATTAAGTAAAAAATATTCTCATCGAAGACTAAAGACATAGAACAAAAGTCAACGTCCCGTAGACACACAATTTGTGTAATACACTCTTCGTTAGATCGTGGTTAGTAACCTTTCGACAGACTAAAAGTAAAAACTTACTAAATTGACTCGGTACTCTCTTCGGAAATTGTAAATGTATATACGATTTTATTTTATCGAAGAAAAAGAAAGTATAAATTTTGACGGGTATATGGACTAAGAACAAGAGTAGTGGTGAGATGAAGATGAAAAAGATACAACGACCATTTAACTTTCTTACGCAACAAACGATAAGTATCAATATAAAAGTTTATTATCCATATAGTTGTCCCGAGGTCCCGTTGAGAAGCCCTATTTAGTCTTCTCTAATCTTCAAAACTACATAGGAAGTACAAATTCGTTAAGGTAAAAGGAGGAAATTAAGTGACAGGTGAAGAGAGACAGAAGATTAATCGAATCTCTCTATCGAAAAACGTAAAACCCCCATAACAAAAAATCCTTCTGGAAATCAATAAATTAAGAAACTCCTATCTCTACGTTCAAAAGGCTGATGTAGAGGATACCAGTTATTTGAACAAGTTATTATTAAACAAGATAATGTGAGAGACATATCTGTCTCAGGTGTTCTATGATGTACTGATTAATAGTCGATTATATAAGATAACTTCTTAACTGGTCTGCAAAAGTTCAATGTGAATCGGTCAAATGAGAAGTATCAAGGACGGATAGTACACCGAGAAACTAATAGTACAATCCAGAAATTGTATGTAATCAACTTAATAGTCGGTTCTAAGAAGAGGGTAAACTCTGAACCGGTTTCAAATTTCTTATTCACGATTTCTGAATCGGTTTCAAATTTTTCATTCACCTTCTACACCGAACAAAAGTATTTAATATATAAAATAATTATTCTAATTTTTTGTTTACAACTGGACATCTTACCAGTAGTACCAGAGAAAATATATTAATTTACTTTCTAAAAAATTTTTTTTAGATGTTCCGAAATGTTAAAAGTTTAAAACGTGTTTTCTAAAGTACCAGAGAGAAAAATACCTGTAGACCTGTTTATCGACTATTTTAAGAAGGAGAAGACGGAGTACGTAACAATTTACACAAAGTGTAACTAAATCTTCTGTCCGGTATACCTCCATTTATATATCAAGTATAATTATCGACTTTGATTGAACAGTAACCCCGAAGGGTCCACCGAGTTACCATTTCTTAGGCGGACGGTTACTTCTTATGTGTCCTCTACACCCAAACTAGAAACTCAACCCTTCTAGAGGACCTCCTCCTTTACCGATGGGTCAGGTCACAAGAACAGACTTTTTGAGGTACCTGTCTTCTCGGACAATCCGATGTCAGGTTCCCCAGTGTTTCTCAGTCTGTAGTGACTCGTGTGTGTGTGAATTAAACAGTAATTAAGTATATAGATTTTGGTAAGTCGCTATTGTGGTTATAGTACCTATAGATATCTATGTGTTTCATTAATTCAGTAGGACATAGTTAATCAATGACCTCTTTTCTATTACCTGGTGACTAGAGGGTTTGATTTACCATAAGTTATTATTGTTGAGTACAATTACTCAGATATCTAGATGAAATCTAATCGATTAGATTTACTTCGGGTTAAATCTCTGAGACGAAGATCGGTCCCTGGGACAGACTGAGAAGTGACGTCCGATGATAATCACATATCGTTGTCACAAGTGAGTCCTGGGTCTAGTTCCTCGTCAATAGGAATGCGTCCCTTTGGTAAAGAGGTACTACCGTCTCCGTGTTATCTTTGTCGACGTATATTGTTTGTTTATAGAGTAAACATTGTCATTCAGTATACTGACTCGGGTAGCCGTTTGACCCTCCTTTTTATTAGTTGGGCTGAACATCGGTTTCGGGTCGATTTGACTTCAATTTACAAAAGAATTCCTCTGTCCTCTACCCTCACTTACTTCTAGTCCTCAGTAAATTAGATAGAGTCTGAAATAAGATTTAAGATAAGTAACGTAAATTCATATATGACAGACTCCTGTTTTGTGTACTTTAACACAAAAAACTTTATATATATATTTTATATATATATATATATATTTATATATATATATATATTTATTTAGCTACAAAGGTGTAGATAAAAGGTACTTCACTACCCTGGTCTACGGTACTAGAAACAAAATATCTATATATATATAAATGTACATATAAGCAACTCTGATAACCTCTACGGATTTAATATTGTTAGTGTGTTGTGTAACTTTTATTTATACTCAGGAAATTTTCTTTCTGGTACTTAAAACGTTAAAAGATATAATCCTCAGATGAGAAGACCTAAAATTAATAAGAGGAGTCATTTAAATCCGTAAAATAATTAGTGGTGTTCATTCGTAAGTTTATATTTTTGTACTTCAAATCTCAATTATTTCAACTTACGTTTACAATGAGTTTTTCATTAATTTTCATGTAAAAACTTCCGTAAAATACGTAAAATACGAGTATAAATATGTACTGGTAATAAAAAATTTACAGTTTTAAAATGATTTACTTAGTCAGTAATTTAATACTTGGTTTTTGTATGTAATTATATTAACAAACAAAATTAGTTCTCAGTTTTATTTAGTTAAAAATTTCATAACCTTACTTAACATAGATGAAATCAAAAAATAAGTCATTATTTGTTACTAAATATAAGTATGTATTGATGTTCTTTATTAAAATAAATTTCATCGAAATGACTGTACACGACACAACACGAAACAACGAGTCAGTACAGACTGAGACACTGGGGTACCTGACACCGGGTGGTCCGAGGAGACAGGTACCCCTAAGAGATTCGTTCTTATAACCTCACCCAACGGTAAAGGAGGAGGTCCCCTAGAAGGGTTGGATCCCTAGTTCGGGTCCAGAGGACGTAACGTCCGTGTAAGAAATGGTGGACTCGGTGGTCCTTTCGGGTTCTTATGACCTTACCCATCAGATATGGGAGAGGTTCCCTATAAGGGTTAGGTCCTTAACTTAACCCCAGAAGACGTAACGTCCACCTAAGAAATGGTCGACTCGATGGTCCCTTCGGGTCGAATTGACCGTATAAATCAAATTTTTTTTATGTGTAAGAATTTAAATTAATGTAGATTCCTGATTTAACTCCATAAAATTTCTTTGTTACACTTTTATTTCGTTAGTCTATGGATCGTGTTACTATCACTTATACCCTCATGATCCATGTGTCTTATAGTGAAGACAACATTGTGTATAATTTAACATTGACCTGTTTTCAGAATCCTAAAGTATAACAATTATTGTTTAGTACAGTAAGATTTTGTATTACAGTAAGAAAGTTTCGGAGGTCGGTAAAGTTAATTTTTTATAAGTTAGACGATTATTAGGTCTACAAAGTAAAATTAATGTGGTTCGTAGACCTATAAAACCTTGTAGACAAACCGAGACAAAATGTTGTATGTTAAAATTGAAAGACTAAATTGGTATCGTAAACAAATAATTCTTTATTCACCACATGTATGTGTATGGGTATAGGTACAGAACTACATTTTTAATAGAGATTCTCGTTTGTTTGTTTAGATACATTGTCCTGAAAATTGGTGTAAATTACTGTCAAAATAATACTCGAATTATTTTATACGTATGTATAAACAAAGATAGATACGTTACACATGTGTATCCATACACTAAATACATATTAGTATATATGTTCCTTTTAATCCGACAAATTCCACTGATTTTCTTACCACAGGACACCAATCGTTTTTTCTTTAGATACATAAACAATCTTTCTTTTAGTTAAAAGGAAATTTACGGTTTGAGTACAACAAAGGTTCTTTTATATTTTAAAAGATAAAATTAAATTTGAGATTTTTAAAATTTTGGACTGTGTTTTAGAAATAACAAAAGTCGTCGTCGTCGTCACTTATATATCTTTGTGTTCAGGGATCAGATACCTACAGACAAATTGAACATATTTGTTTAGACTTATATTCAACAATTGGATTTTTAACAATCACTAGTGTTTACACGAGAAGGAAAATTTTACAAAATCTTATTTCGACATTATTAATATTTTACTACTTTAAATAAATTAATATATTGAAAGTCAAGTCAAGTCACTGAGTTAGTACAGTCTGAGAAACTCTGGGGTACTTAAAGTCGTGCGGTCCGAAGGGACAGGTAGTGGTCGAGGACCTCAAGTGGGTTTAATAACAGGTAGCTCAGCCACAACGGTAGGTCGGTAGAGTAGGAGACAGCAGGGGAAGAGGAGGTCGGGGGTTAGGGAGGGTCGTAGTCTGAGAAAAGGTTACTCAGTTCAGAAACGTGCTCCACCGGTTTCATGACCTCAAAGTCGAAATCGTAGTCAGGAAGGTTTCTTGTGCGTCCTGAATAGAGGAAATCTTACCTGACCAACCTAGAGGAACTTCAGGTTCCCTGAGAGTTCTCAGAAGAGGTTGTAGTGTCAAGTTTTCCTAGTTAAGAAACCGTGAATCAAAACAAGTGTCAGGTTGTGAGTGTAGGTATGTACTGGTGTCCTTTTTGGTGACGGAACTGATCTACCTTGAAACAACCGTTTCATTACAGAGACGAAAACTTATACGATAGATCCAACCAGTATTGAAAGGAAGGTTCCTCATTCGTAGAAAATTAAAGTACCGATGTTAGTGGTAGATGTCACTAAAACCTCGGGGTTTTTATTTCAGACTGTGACAAAGGTGTAGATAAAGGGTAATTTACTACCCTGGTCTACGGTACTAGAATTTAAAAGACTTACAACTCGAAATTCGGTTGAAAAAGTGAGAGGAGAAAGTGAAAGTAGTTCTCCGAAAAATCAAGGAGATGTGAAGGACGGTATTCCCACCACAGTAGACGTATAGACTCCAATAACTATAAAGAAGGCCGTTAGAACTAGGGTCGAACGTGAAGAAGGTCGGGTCGTAAACAGTACTGCATGAGACGTATATTCAATTTATTTGTACCACTGTTATATATCGGAACTGCATGAGGAAAAGGATAAACTTTGGTCAGACAGCAAGGTAAGGTCAAGATTGAAATTTAAAGGAATTTATTCGAGTTTATAATATTATTAATTTAAATTTTGGAGAAAACTATTATTGTGGTAAAAAGTTATTTCATATCCAACGGTCCCTAATGAATCTTTGTATATCGTAAGTAAAACATTTGTTGTGTTTTTTTACGTTACAAAAATACTTATGAACTTGAAAATGTACACATTAATACGGTATTAAATAACCCTACCAAGTCAGGGATTCAGCAAAGACTGAGACATTGGGGAACGTGAGTCGCATGGTCCGAAGGGACAAGAAGTGACAGAGGACGTCAAACGAGTTTAAGTACATGTAACAGTCACTACGAGAAATTGGTAGAGTAGGAGACGACGGGAGAAGAAAACGGAAGTTAGAAAGGACTGTAGTACTAGCAAAAGTTACTCAACCGAGAAGGGTAGACCACCTGTCTCGTAACGTCGAAGTCAAAGTCGTAGTCAGGAAGGTTACTTATAAGTCCTGATTAAAGTAAATCCTAACTGACCAAACTATAGGAACGAGAAGTTCCCTGAGAGTTCTCAGAAGAGGTTATGGTGTCAAGTTTTCACGGTTATGAAGTCGAGAGTCTGAAGAAACACTAGCTTAAGAGTGTAGACATGTACTGATAACTTTTTTTGTTTCGAAAATGATATACTTGGAAGTAACCGTTTCACTGTAGAGACGAAGAATTATATGACAGATCCAAACAGTATCGAAAAAAAGGTTCCTCGTTGGTAGAAAATTAAAACACCAACGTCAGTGGTAGACGTCACTAAAACCTCGGGTTCTTTTATTTCAAACAGTGACGAAGGTGAAAGGGAGGAAGAGAAACGGTACTTCACTACCCTGGTCTATATATTAAAAACAAAAACTTGTAACTCAAATACAATATTATCGTACTATATTATATATATGTGTGTGTATATATATATATAAAGTTAATATCAATAAATTTATATAGTAAAGGATAGACCTCTGTTTAGGACCAATCACAAAACTTATAAGTATAAATTTTAATAATTGACTTCTTTACACATTTATTTGAAAAACTAATACTTATGACACATAAAAGAGAAGTTTGTGTAGATCAATTGTTGACATCATCTAAAAAACTTTTATTCGAATGAATAAGGTATCTTTCTAATTCAGTGAATTTTAGTCTGGTAAAACGAATGACCATAAAACATAGTATGATAGGAAATTTTTAAACGTTTGTGTAAAACGTTTTATTTTACACGTATAACAAAAGGTTTTTCTCATTTGAAAAGGAAGGTTTAGTTCGTTTGTTTGTTTTATTTATTCCCAGTGATTTACTTTATTTTACTACCCATTATTCAGTTTTAATAAAATTCAACATTTACAGATTTCGGTTATAATTAAGTTATCTATGAATAACTATAAAAATTTGTGTCACCGAGTATACAATTTCTCAGATGGACGTTACCACCTCTAGGTCCAAGTCAGGGACAGAGGACCTCTTCTATTAGTGATTGGTGGGGTCATAAGAACGGACCCCACAGGGTACCTGTCTTCTCGGACTACCCGAGCTCAGATACCCCAAAGTCTTATACTGTACTGACTCTCTGATTGTGTTTGATTTTTATAGTTCAATATATGTTCAAAACTTAGAGAAATCTATTATTCATTTTAAAAGAATTCCTTATATTATGACCGTCTTAATTAAGTTGTTAAAATACATCTTTATGAGTGTCTTACGTCACACCGTATATCATTCCCACCTCTATAGAATGTACTTACGATCTTTGAAGAAAAATTGTTTGTAACCAGGAATCAATAAAACACATAATTTTATGTCTATATAGGTGAGTCTATGTATTTAATCAAAGTAAGAGTATATATCGTCTTGGTGTGACGAAAGACATACGTAACCAAACTCGACTTTATTTTTATAAACATCATTGTAAGGAATTCTCGTTCAAATTAAGACGTCGAAATTTCACTTAGTCAGTGGTTTACGTTCTTTTATAGGTACTGTCGAGTCTTTATGTAACTCACGATATAACTCTCTTGAAATTTTATTGTTTCTTCCTACCGAAAATGGTATTTCCCTTCGTATTTATCAAGACTATTTTGTATAAACATAAGTCTCCAATTTGTATTTTGTTCTAGTTGTTTTAGACTGTTTGTTTTAATATCCTTTTCTTAAGTAGTGGCCCTACGTCTGTAAACCTTTACTTAATGATATTCTTCGTTACTTAAAATTTCGTTAGTAACACGTATTTCACCAATTTTTGTGTCCGGGATGAGTCTACCCGATCCAACTCAGTTGAGATGTTAAAGTCTCATAATACTGGAGTCTGTCAAATGAATTAGAGGACCGTGGTAGATAATTTATTTATGCGTGTAGTATACCAACGTGTCTAATTTACTCGGGAACAAGTCGTATTACAGACCGTTTACCATTAAAGATTTATTTGTAATCGGTAATAAAAATCATGATAGTTGTCTAGTCTACTACATAGATATTTTATCCTCGATTTTGTAGTTTCCTCTATTTACTGATTTGATAAAAATATTTTTTCTAGTTCACTTCTTCTTCTACTCATTCTAATTTGTTCTAAATTTTATTTGATCATCGAAAACCTTATAATTTCTCATCTTAATTTTAATTCCGTTGAACGGAAACACTACAAAAGAGTTCTGTCTTTTTTCACCCCCCGATTTTTCCTACTCTTAACATTCATAATGTCGATTATTATCTCTTCACTTTTAATCGGACGGATTATGTTGTTCTAGTATCGAGCATCACAAATAGATCCACTAAGGTCATATGAAAAGAAGGGTAGTTGAGGTACTGTTCCTGTAAAAAAAGGGAAAAGTTTACTTGTGGTTTCGTTATTTTCTAAGGTCTTAGACGTTCGAGTCCAAGACCATTCGAAACGATATGGTCTTGTCCTCTCGTTAGTCTTGATCGGTTGTCCCCTTATTTTTTCGGGAAACGAATCAACGAGTCAGTACAGACTGAGAAACACTGGTGTACCTGACGTCGGGTGGTCCGAGAAGACAGATACTCCTAAGAGGTCCGTTCTTATGACCTCACCCAACAGTGAAGGAAGAGGTCCCCTAAAGGGTTGGGTCCCTAACTTGGGTCCAGAGGGTGTAACGTCCGTCTAAAAAAAAATGGTTGACTCGGTGGTCCCTTCGGGTTTCTTCGGGATCTATTCAAGTAAACACAGTAAAGAAAAATCTAAGGACTATATTCATATAGTATGCTATAAAACGAAACAGACTAAAGTGAGTCATACTATTAGAGATCCCTCAAACTCTGGTTGTACATATGTGACTATATAAATTTTATCTAGTGATTGACATATCATGTCTCTTGTAATGAGTTACGATACATCAACGGACCTACCTTCGCCCCAAACCTCCTCTTGTCTATGTACATATCCCCCTTTCTCAAGACGGAAGGTAATTACACAATGAGAAAGAAATTGTTAAAGGGGGGGGGGGGGTAAATAAACTTTCTACGTGGGTATCCTCTCAACACTTTGACAAAGTCCCCGGAAGTGATCCTTTTATCCAACCCCCAATAAAACGGATGGACTTTCAAACAATATTTTAAATTTAATCAAATTACATATATTTCATTTGAAACTTTTCTCATTTTTGCTAGTCAGTGATAAAAGAAAGGAGTAAAGTATAAAACTGAAAAATTTACATAATATTTAACTAAGAAATTAATCTTTTAATTTTTTAATAGAATGCATATTATATTGACTACATAAATATATTATTTTTTGAAATCTACACATGGGTTGTCTGATTTTTCCAGTCGAAAATTAAATGTCAGAACTGTTTTACGTCATATAGTAAATTAACCTAACTACTAAAAGATTGACTACTGATACAAGTGTTTCCTTTAATAGAGATATATAGATATGGATACAGATATAGGTTGAGACATATAAATATATAGACTTTCATCTATCATCTAATATAGATATAAATAGATATCTGACAAGATCTATATCTGACTATATCTCTATACGTACCTATCTACATCACTATATAGGATTCATAATATTCGAAACTACCACACTCTCCTTGTCTGAATATAAGAAAGTCAAATACTAAAATGCTTACAAATATAGTCATCACTCATTATAAACATGTATCAAATAGGATTGGTTTGCGCAAATCTATATCATCATTATTGATAGGATAAGTCAAAGATTCAAATGGAACCATCATTAAAGAGATGAATCTTTTTACGACGACAACGACGATTGAGTGAAGTCAGCACAGGCTGAAACACGTTGGGGTATCTGCCGTCGGGTGGTCCGAGGAGACAGGGACTCTAAGAGGTCCGTTCTTATGGCCTCATCCAATGGTAAAGGAAGAGGTTGAATCTTTTGATTTGACAGAATTACCGAACGACTTCAGAAGAAATTGTAATATTCTCTTTACACAATTTCTCATGGGATCTCCGGGTCACTAATTGAGAGTTGACAGAAGTCTTTTTCAAGTAAATCTTAAGATGGAGGGAGTTAAAAGACAGACAAGTTTGGGTACGTAAGATTTATCCCAGTTAAGTACAAGTGTTATTATTGAGACTCCATGACATTCTTTGATGTAGTCACATCAAAGACTGAGAAGTTTTCCTATTATTATACAAATCGTGACCCGATTAAGATAATCCGAGGTTCTGAAATTTTTATCGATTAGTAGTATAAGAGATCTTTTATATTATTAATTGACTCTAAAGAGTATGGGGGATATCGTAAGATCCATTAATTTAAATGACATACCTCTTAATTAAACTTAAGACACCTATTATCTTGGGTTATACCAAATAAAATTTTTACGGGACCCGTCCAAATGAATTGAAAACGATAAAAAAAAAAGTATCAACATCATAATTTTACGTTAAACGACTCAATTCCAGGGAGTGTACTTTTCCCCTATTTATTTACTCACATCAACAATATCAACAACGATATGCATGTTAAGATAATTATAATATATTCAAGTAAGGTACTGGAAGTGACTATCTCGACTACTTTCGTCACATCAGATCACCTTGTTTGTAGTCTGACAAAATATCGACCAAATACAAGTTTCAGACCTAGAGTGTAAATAATCAACTAAAGGACTTCAAATTAAAAAAAAGTATAGATTATGTCCTAATATCTTTAAGATACGAGATATTTATATAAGTACACACTATCAACCCCTAAATATTGTCGAGTATATCAATAATAAAATCCATTTTTGAGTTACATTTGATCCGAATTCATTAACTGGTCAAAAAACTTACAAATATATTATTCGTACGTTGACATTTCAAATTCTAAGTTTTCCATACGTTTATGATTATCGGAATTCTTACGTGAGTTTTCAAATACCTTGATTTTACTATTCATACGAACTTTTCTTTCTTTCCTAGAGATGAAGAAAACATGTCTGTTAAGGTATAGATATTACTCTTAGTCTTTCGTAATAAAAACAAAACTCCCCTTATTTTGTTCCAATAATAGACAACTTTACGGTAAAGACGAGTAATATAAAATTTGTCACATTAGTGAAACACTTTTCAACGAATACACGAGTTGTTAATTATGTGAATATCAAAACTACTTCTATCAGTATTTGATCAGACGTTAATGTTGTTAACAAACTAAAATTCTTTTGTTTTACTGAAGTAAAACACTACTCACAGTTCCTTCGTGTCATACTATCGAACGATTCAATTTATATGTTATACGTTTTATAAAACTAAACTTATGACAACTAAACACCTTTTTATTATGTAAAAGATTTACGTCTACAAGGGTGTTAATATGTTAAGAGTTACGTCCTATCACTTAGTTTCGTATACAATTTTTATCAGTTTAATAAAAATGGATGTCTATATGGATGAGTCAAAAATCTACCTGCAATATTATATGTCTTATAAATACCTAAAAATTTAATAAATAAATGTTAAATCAATGTCTTTTCATTCTCATTTTTAAGTTTTTATCTACGAAAAGTAGATTATTATCTATTTTTATAGTGATTTTAAGTACGTTAGTAGTAAGATATATAAAAGTCCTTTTTATCGACACAGGAAATCGATGTGAGACCCGAGTTGTCTACTGTAGAAAGTAACAAGATACATGTGACTAAATAGGTAACGTTTTGTATACTCATTTCAGGTTTAAAAGACTTCCTCCTTTATTATATCCTTCTCTTAACAAGAGATTCGAGTATTATTTATAAAGTCACATTTAATGTGTCAACAGTTTACTACCTTCTTGTAATTCAACTAAACTTTAACGTTTTTTAGATCTTTAGTTATCCCCACACACACACACACACACACACACACACACACACAAGTCAGTGAGTCAGTACAGGTTGACAAACGTTGCGAAACTTTTTGTCGGACGGTGCGAGGAGACAGGTACCCTAAAAAGACCGTTCTTATGACCTCACCCAACGGTAAAGAAAGAGGTCCTCTAGAAGGTCTGGGTCCCTAATTCGGACGAAGAGAGTGTAATGGACGTAACGTCTACTTAAGAAATAATGACTCGATGACCGAATTGGGTATCGTATGATATAAATCCTATTTGCAATCGTAATATTATATAACATCCAACTACTTCTCCCCTTTCAGTGCGATAAGAAACTTCAGGATGATAACTTTATTTCTAACGTGACGTTTCCTTAGTTTTGGTTGTGTATCAATTATGAATATTCTCCTTTCCTTTATCCATTTATATCCATTCACACAGTATTATTTATTAGATTCCGAATGGAAAGTAAATAAAAAGAAAAAATAACTTAAAGAGACAAAGAGGTAGATGTAAGAGAAAAGACTCTTCTGCATAATTGATGTTTGTGACATCGTTCTTAGTTAGTTCCTCTTTATCTTATCTTAAGACTTATAAATATGGTCGATATATAAACTTATTGAACCCGTCTAAAAAACAAACAAACACAAATAAAACGAAACAAATAAAAATTTATTACCTATCGGAGTAATAGTCTACCGAGATTTCGTAATCAAGGGGTTTTCACCGATAAATCAAATTGAATCCTTGATATATTTTTATATAACGATTTATAATTATATATGAATATAACTAATATTTTAATTATAGTTATTATTATATGACTTACAATTATTTGACTCGTTTGTTGAATCCTCCTATCTCAACGTTACGTATTATATAATTCCTTCAAAGAGGTCCCTTGGTCTTGAGTGATTATTTTATTTAAATCTTGTCGTCTGATATCTTAAAAGGAAACACTATAATTACAGTCTTTTCGAGGTTCTTTCTGAAATACTAATCCAATTACTGAATATTTAATCTTACCTTCCTACCTTTAGTTCCTGACGTTCTTTTAATTGAATCATACCTATCAAAGACAATTTAACCATACACGAGACAAGTGTTTTCTTTCGCCTCGGAGATCCTCCACTAGTCCAGTACTCCTGTTTAGGGAGTACTTACCCAAATAACAGAAACATTCTCTCCGGGGTCTCTCTAGGAAGTAAGGACACTCCTATCTCATTCTTCCATGGAAAATAATAGGTCCTTGATTAGGAAGTAGTCTGTGAAACTAGAACCTAAATGATAGAAGTGTCGTCAGTCTTTGGTAACACAAATATTCAGTAGGTCATATATCTTAAAAGAATATCGTCGGATTTATATGATGGTGTTAGAGATTTAAACTAAAGTTAACGAGGTTTACCTAATAAACAACAACAAATCAACGATCCCGTATAGACTGAGAAAACTCTGGGGTACCTGACACCGGACGGTCAGAGGAGACAGGTACCTTAGGGTCCGTTCTTATGACCTCACTCTTCGGTAAAGGAAGAGGTTCACTAAAAGGACCGGGTTCCTAGTTTGGGTGTAGGGGATGAACCGTCCACCTAAGAAATGATGACTGGTCCCTACGGGTTTGTCTAATAAAATCAGTGACTGTTTTTAACCAACCTTAGTACCGTTTCTTCTTTGATGATTCGGAAACGAAAAATTTTAAATTAGTGTATGTAAGTAAAGATTAGATCAGAGAAGGTGTCATATATAAATATAATGGGACACTAGATTTCAGACTAATCTTTTACACCAAGATCTAACTTTATATATACATTTACGACTAAGAACGATGAAACAAACATCAATTTATCGGAGTAGTTAGGACAAATCGTAAATTTTAAACTTCTTAATCCATTTTTTTTTTTTTTGTGGTGTCGTAATCACCTTATATTTAAGTAAGACGATTTAGACTTCTACGATGTGATGATTAAAACTCACAGAAGTGTTGTATATAGATTTTTTTTGTTTTTTGTCTTTTTTTTATTAGGTGAGTGCGTCGAAAATTCTACGATACCGACTACGACTTACTTCGGTGTGTGTGTATTTTTTTCCTACTCCGTCTAGTAAATCAAATGTAGTAAATTATATAATTATTCTCACCGAAGTTAACGAACGAGAGTAAACTTAGTTCTAAAGAAGACATTAAGATCCCACAGTTTGATTTTATTTTCTAAAACGGGAGAAAAATTTTATTTACTATTTCATTGTTCGAACTTTTCGTTTAATGTACACTCTTAAAATAGTGACTTCTCTAGATCGAAGAACTAGTTTAACGGTGAAAGGAATTAGTATGTACGAAATACAAATGGACAATACTCTTTAACGTGGACGAAATGACAAAAATTAGTGGATTGAAGTGGTGAAGGTCACGTATTAGTATCCCTAAACTATACCCAATATAGACCTATTAGATCACCAAAAGGGATGAAAGAAGTTAAATTCAGACTTAAGTCGTTATTCCTCAAGTACTAGACTCGGTTTCATTCGAAGGCCAGAATAGAAACGGCTGACATATCTCGAAGAGGTAGAAACCGACGTTTCTTATATTAGTCAGACGAAAACCATAACTGGTAGACCACTACAGGTACACGTCTCAGAAGAGAACACACAACCTTCTCCCACAAACGATACTGGTCAGGTAAGAGAACCGTTTTGAGATAATTGGTAACGGGACGAAGTAAAACATGAGTCTCCGGTTTAAACGGACAATGAGGTCGATGAAGAACTTAAGGATTAAACCGTAAGGTCAGGGGATTCGAAGTCGTTATGTACTTTAAGGACTACAAGTTCGACCAAAATCTATTCCGTCTCCTTAGTCTCTAGTTTAACGGTTGTAGGCGCCCTAGTACCTTTTTCGTTCTCTCAAGGTCTTTTTGTAGATAAAGACGAAATAACTGATACGGTTTCGGAAACTGACACACCTAGTGTTAATTGACACCTTTTAAGACTTTCCCTACCCTTATGGTCTGGTGGATTACACGGAGAACTCTTTAGACATACGTCCAGTCCTTCGTTGTCAATCTTGACCTGTACCTTGATCAAGGTTTATCCTTTTCCTCATGCAGTTCCAACATGTAACAGTGGGACAAATAAATTGAATCTACGTCTCATGTAGTACTCTTTGCGACCTGACCTTCTTTGTGTTCGACCTTAGTTCTAACGCCCCTCTTTAGAGTTATTGGAGTCTATGCGTCTACGGTGGTGGCAATACCGTCTTTCACTTCTCCTCGATTTCTCGGAGAACTACTTTCACTTTCTCCTCTCACTTTTTCAACCGAATTTCGAGTTGTAAGTCTTTTGCTTCTAGTAGCGTAGAACAGGGTAGTGAGTTACCCCTTATCTACCCCTTTGTCACCTTTGTCACCGTCTGAAGTAAAAAACCCCGAGGTTTTAGTGACATCTACCACTGACATTGGTACTTTAATTTTCTGCCAACGAGGAACCTTCTTTTCAATACTGGTTGTATCCATCATATAAGTTCTCGTCTCTGTAATGAAACGGCTGATTCCAGGCAGATCAGATCCGATACCAAAAAGGACGCCAGTACATACCTACACTCTCAACCTGACACTTCTTCCGACTCGCGACTTCTTAACACGAAAACTTGACGCCACAACCTGTTCTGAGAACTCTCAGGGAACCTGACGTTCCTCTAGGTTGGTCAGGTAAGACTTCCTCTAGTCAGGACCCTAAAGAAACCTTCCTGACTACGATTTCGACTTTGAGGTCATGGAACCGGTGGAGTACACTTCTCAACTGAGTAACCTTTTCTGAGACTACGACCCTGCCTAACCCACGTCCTCCTCTTACCCTGCTGGCTCCTACTCTACCGACCTACCGTAGTGACTGAGTTACCTGTACTCCGACTCACTTGAAACCCTCAACCACTACCTGTCTCTCCGGACTACACGAAGATAAGTACCACACCGTTTCTCAGCCTGTGTTGACTCTCTGACTTGACTTGACTATTACTTTTCCTGTAGAAAAACCCCTATAATTAAGATCCTTCAGAACATTCAGAAGTATTTCGACAAATTGAAGTCGAAGAAATCGTAATGACCATCCCCGTATCTGAAAATAAAAACACTATAACTTACTAAACGAAACCTTTGTTTGTCTAATAAGACGGTAAAAACTATAACGTAGGTTTATGACATAAAGTCTGAGAAAACGACTGATACTCCCGACGAGATAAAGAAGATTCCCTAAGAACGGGTTCATCATCTATATTACCAGTAGACTCAATTTAAGTGAGTAAGGTCAGGTAAAATGAAGTGACTAAAAAATGAAGTGACTAAGGATTTTACGACTACAAGTGAGAACGGTAGAGGACACATTGGTGAAGGTTAAATGGAACTAAGTACCTGGATTGTAAGGTCCAAGGATACATTATAACGAGAAATATCGTAGTCTGAAATGAAGGTAGTGGTCACTGTAGGTGTTGACTCACAACAAAAACGAAACCGAGGTACAGAAGTAAGAAAGACCTCAATAAAGAAGTGAGAAGAGGTCATCGTATAGTCTATGGATGACTGGACCCCTTAAGTAAAAAGTCACAGGATTGAAAACGGGAAAGTACCAAAAGAGTTACTTTCTTATTACTTTACCAAAAGGTAAGGTAAGAGGTCACCTGGTGCAAAATAGTCTTGAGAAGTGGTTTTGGGTAGGTGGAACCCACCAAGATGTGTCGTATTGAGTATCAAATTAACTCAAACTATTCCGACATCAGGTACACTAGTCAAACTAATCAAAAGAGACTGACAACAAAAGTCTGACAAAGGGAAGACTACCTATTCCTATTCTCCGAATACCTTCGAAGGACTACCCTCTCTGACTGACACCCCTTCTGACCCAGAAGAAGACCGTTCTAATACGAGTCAAGTCAAGTCAAGTCAGTGAGTCAGTACACGTTGAGAAACGCTGGGGTACTTAGCGTAGCACGGTTCGGAGGGACAGGTAGTGGTTGAGGGCCTCAAGTGAGTCTGAGTGTAGGTAGCTCAGGCACTACGGTAGGTCGGTAAAGTAGGAGACAACAGGGGAAGAGGAGAACGGGGGTTAGGGAGGGTCGTAGTCTGAGAAAAGGTTACTCAGTTAAGAAGTGTACTCCACTGGTTTCATGACCTCCAAGTCGAAATCGTAGTCAGGAAGGTTTCTTGTGCGTCCTGAATAGAGGAAGTCTTACCTGACCAACCTAGAGGAACGTCAGGTTCCCAGAGAGTTCTCAGAAGAGGTTGAGGTGTCAAGTTTTCGTGTTAAGAAGCCGCGAGTCGAAAGAAGTGTCAGGTTGAAAGTGTAGGTATGTACTGGTGTCCTTTTTGGTATCGGAACTGATCTGTCTGGAAACAACCGTTTCATTACAGAGACGAAAATTTATACGACAGATCCAACTAGTATTGAAAAGAAGGTTCCTCATTCGTAGAAAACTAAAGTACCGACGTCAGTGGTAGACGTCACTAAAACCTCGGGGGGTTTTTTATTTCAGACGGTGACAAAGGTGACAAAGGGGTAGATAAAGGGTACTTCACTACCCTGGTCTACGGTACTAGAAGACTTACAAAGACTTACAAGTCGAAATTGGGTTGAAAAAGTAAGAGAAGAAAGGGAAAGTAGTTCCTCGAAGAATAAAGGAGAAGTGAAAGACGGTATTCCCACCACAGTAGACGTATAGACTCCAATAACTATAAAGAGGGTCGTTAGAACTAAGGTCGAACACAAAAAAGGTCTATCACAAAGAGTACTACATAAGACGTATATTCAATTTATTCGTCCCACTGTTATATGTCGGAACTGTATGAGGTAGAGGACAAACCTTAGTCAGACAACATGGAACAGGTCAAGATTGACAACGAAGGACTGGACGTATTGTAAAGAGTTCTCCGTCGAATCCACCAGACCATAAGGGATGAGAGTCTTTTAAGGTGTCAAATAACACTCGGTGTGTCAGTTTCCGAAACCGTATCAGTTATTTCGTCTTTAACTACAAAAAGACCTTGAGAGAACGAAAAAGGTACTAGGTCACGTACAACCGTTAAACTAGAGACCAAGGAGACGGAAAAGATTTTGTCGAACTTGTAGACCTTTAAGTACCAAGTCCATAACGACTTTGGACCACCTCTTAAAACACGTAATGAAATGATCGCACACTCTACTCACGTTAACACACCATCAAACTCGTAAGAAACCGTAACGGAAAGAAACCCTAACCTTACTTTTGACTGGAAAAGGTCAGGACACCGGTGACGACTCAAAAGTTTTAAACGACCGTATAACTCACGTCGTGAAAGTGTCGTAATAGAAAGTTCTAAACTTTATCGAGTTGACCTTAAGATAGTGGAGGTCATCGAAACAAGGATCACTACGAAAGATTCCGGATGAACTGAAGTGTAAGGTCCTACAGACCGAGTGTGGTAGTACTAATAACATTTCTAATAGCACTTCTAGAAGAAACATGTCAAGAAGGTACATAAGAACGGTGGAGAAGAATTATAGAAGACAAAGACAATCCAGGTGTGGTACAGACAGGAAATAACTCGGGTAGAAACGTACTTTACAAGGGAACCACAAAGATTAAAAGAATTTCACTAGAGAGCAGAAAGGGTAAGACAACAAAAGGAGATAAAGAAAAGTAACTAACGACTCCTTCCGAAAGAATAGAGAAGAACGATAAGAAACCTTAAGACGTGAGTCTACGATTATAGAAAGGAAAAGAGGAAACGAATAACCAAGAGAAGAAAAGTGTCGATAAACATTCAGGAGGGGTCTATCGGTAAAACGAAAAAAACGTAAAGAAAAGGTACCCCTACCAGAACTAGGGACAGAGGACATGTTACAGTGCTTGGAGACAGGTATCAAGTAGTCCGTAAGATAGATAGTCTAGATCAGGGAATTTAGAAAAGAGTGAAGGTGACATATCAGTATTTGCTAAACTAAATTCAGTATGGACTTACCAGATCACCAAAAGGGATGAAAGAAGTTCAGACTTAAACTGTTATTCCTCAAGTACTAGAGTCGGTGTCAGTCGGTGTCAGCACCCGCCGCCACTACTACACGTCTCGTGACGACTCCCCTCGACGGGATGTAGGCTCTAGTCCCCGTCTTCAACCCTCCTGGGGTGTGGACTCCCCGTCGTCGACTCTCCTCGATGGAGTTCAGGCTCCAGTCCCCGTCGTCGGTTTTCCTCAATAGGACACAGGCTCCAGTCTCCGTCGTCGGATCTCCTCGAAGTGACACAGACTCCAGTCCCCTCAACCGGCTCTCACGGTCCGACACTGTCGAGTCCTCGTCGACCTCCGGTCCCCACCACCGGCCCTCCTCGACGGGGTTCGGGCTCCGGTCCCAGCCACGAGTCCTCCTCACTGGGGCACAGGTTCCTCACCACCGACACGACCGTGGTCTCCCGGATCTCCTCGATAAGGTGGAGTTCAAACCCTCCCGACCACCACTCCTCTATGGGAAGCAGGTTTCATTCCTTGTAGTTGACACGAAACGACCTCGTCGGCACTTCTCTATGGGGTGCGGGTTCCATTCTCTTTGGGTTCCTTCTGTCATCCACAACGTTCTCCTGTAGTCTCCCGTCTGTGTGACTTTGGTATGAGTGTCTTTTGATCAGTTAGATTAGTGTGATCCTGGTGTCGGAACAGATTGAGTTACTTTGATTCGGTACGGGAGACCCCGGTTGGTTCTACCCGTCCGTACTACCTCTCCAGACTGTCTTACACCAGGTGACCTCTTCCCTTCCTGTTTGGTGAAGTCATAAGAACGGAACTCTTGGGGTACTTGTCATACTTTTCCGTTTTACTATCCTATGACTTTCTCCTTGAGGGGTCCAGTCATCCACGGGTTGTGTGATGACCTCTAGTCACCTCTTTATTGAGGTCTTTCTTCCTTCCCTACTTCGGTGTCGTTTTTGTTATGGGTCGACACCTACACTGACTACTATCTTCGTTCTAGGCTACGACATTTCTCGTTATAACGTATCCTTGGACCTTACAGTCCAGGTACTTAGTTCCGTTTAACCTTCACCAGTTTGTCCTCTACCGTTCTCACTTGCAGCTGTAAGATCCTTAGTCGCTTGATTTTACCTGACCTTACCCACTTAAATTGAGTCTACTGGTAATATAGATGATGACACCCGTCCTTAGGGAGTCTTCTTTACCTCGTCGGTAGTGACAGTTGTTTTCTCAGACTTTACGTCATGCACCTACGTTAGAGGTTTTACTGTCTTACTAGAGACAAGCAAAGGTTCCGTTTGGTAAGTTAAAGTGTCATTAGGTTCAGATACGGGGTTGGTCATTGCGACTTCTTAGACTTTAACTTACCAAGATACTTCTGGATGTTCTGGAACATCTTGATTGTGGGGTTTTTCTACAGGAAAAGTAATATCCCCTGACCTTACGTTTTCATCCTTCAGTTCTTTGTGGACCTCATTGTCCGTTTAAACCGGAACCTTATACTTTACTTCGTCCTGTTTTTGATTATCTCAAAACAGTTCTTTTACGTGACCAGTATCGTTTGTGGGAGAAGGTTGTTGTGTTCTCTTCTGAGATGTGTACCCGTAGTGGTCTACCAGTTGTGGTTTTAGTCTAACTCATATAAGAAACGTCGGTTTCTATCTCTTCGAGATATCTCAGTTGTTTTTGTTCTGGTCCTCGACTGACACCGAGTCTAGTACTTGAGGAATAACGGTTTAAGTCTGGTACGAGTCATTTAGAAATTTGGTAAAAAGACAACTACCCGCCTCGAAACAAGGGAGGGACAAAAACTGGACTCCGGTTTGAAACCACCTCCATTACTTCTATTACCATTACAAAAAGTTTTCAGGGAACGTCGGTGGAGACGTTAGTCACAGGGGTTGGGACGTCGTACGGTGTTGACTGGATGTGGAGACGACCTGTGAATACCTATGGGTGTCCGTTCACACACAATCAGAGAACTTCCCAGTGACGAGGAAAGAGGACTCAGGACCACATATGTTACAAAACAAACACGGGAGGCTCTCAGACAAAGAGGTCAGGACACATTCAAGACCTCCGAGATAAAACCTTAATTACCACTGGAAGAGGTTCTCCCGAATCCGATATGGGTTCAGACGACATGGGTCTCGAGGCACCGTCCGGTGACGACTGGTATGGAGGTGTCCTCTGTGAGTTTGTGAGTTTCCATACAGACCAAGTCAGAGACACCCCAGAGGAGTACGACTGTTCCAAAAGAAACTCGGGAGACTCATAGAGACCACCTATACCCTAATCTAAGATTTGTCTTAAAGTGGGGAGGATGGTAGAACGACCCCGAAGAGGAAACGGGAACCTACACCCCATAGAAAAAAAACCACCCTAGTTTATAAGAGGACAACTGTCGACAAGTCGTCACTCAACATTAAAACCTCAAAAGAGTCCTCTTCTAATCACGTGTAGGAAGATGTGTCACCTTCACTGTTTACCTAAGTTCCCTAATCTAGACTATCTGTCTCACGGACTTCTTGATACCTGTCTCCAAGCACTGTAACATGTCCTCCGTCCCTAGTTCTGGTAGGGGTTCTTTTTCTTTACGTTTTTCCTTTTTAACAACAGACTTCTTCGGAATATTTATCGACTACTTTCTTCTCTTCGATTTCCGTTTCCTCTTTTCCTTTCTATATAGGTAAACTTACGTCTCAAGGTTTCTTATCGTTCCTCTCTATTCTTTCGGAAGAATTCACTAGTTACGTTTCTTTAACTCTTTTTTTTTTTTTTTTTTTTTCTTTCTGATCTCTAGAGAAGTCTTTCAATCTCTATGGTTCCCTTTTAAAGTACGTTTCTACCCGCGTTATTTCCTGTCTTTACCATACTTGGATTGTCTTCGATAATTCTTCTCCACCGTTCTTATGTGTCTTCTTGACAAGTTTTTTCTCGACGTGCTGGGTCTATTAGTACTACCACACTAGTGACTGGATCTCGGTCTGTAGGACCTCACGCTTCAGTTCACCCGGAATCTTTCGTAGAGATACTCGTTCCGATCACTTCCACTACCCTAAGGTCAACTCTATAAAGTTTAGGATTTCTACTACAACACTTTCACGACGTGAGTTGTGTACCTTGTTGTCTGACAAAGGTTTAACCCTTTCCACATACAGTTCCGACATATAACGGTCGGACGAATAAATTGAATATACATCTTATGTAATACGTTTTACGGTCTGACCTACTTCTTGTTAGACCTTAGTTCTAGTACTCCCCTTTTAAGTCATTGGAGTCTATACGTCTACTATGGTGGGAATACCGTCTTTTGTTTCTTGTTTTCGTGGAGAACTACGTTCAGGTAGAAATTCCTTTAGTGTCAGGACTTATAAATAACCTTCCTGACTACGACTTGGACTTTGAGGTTATGAAACCGGTGGACTATACTTCTTGACCGAGTAACCTTTTCTGGGACTACGACCCTTTCTAACTTCCGTCCTCCTCTTCCCCTGTTATCTTCTACTCTATCAACCTACCGTAGTGACTGAGTCACCTGTACTCAAACTTTTTTAAGGTCCACAACCCTTACCTGTCCCTCTGGACCGCCCTACGTCAGGTACCCCAACGTTTCTCAACCTGTACTGACTCTCTGACTTAACTTAACTTGACTACCTTCACTTTGTTTCTCACGTTTTCAAACGAATTTTGAGTCGTAATTCTTTTGATTCTAGAACCGTAGACCACGGTAGTAAAGTACCGTTTATCTACCTCTTTGTTACCTTTGGTACTGTCTGATAAAAAAACCCGAGGTTTAGTAACGTCTACCACTGACGTCGGTACTTTACTTTTCTACGAACGAGTAACCTTCTTTTCGATACTGTTTAGATCTGTCATATAATTTTTCGTCTCTGTAATGAAACAGTTGTTTTCAGGTAGATCAGTTTCCGTACCAAAAAGGTGATCAGAACATCCTTACACTCTCAACCTGTTATTTCTTTCGACTCGTAGCTTCTTAACTACGAAAACTTGACACCACAACCTCTTCTGAGAACTCTCAGAAAACCTGACGTTCCTCTAAGTTGGTCAGATAGGATTTCATTTGGTCAGGTCTTATCAGTAACCTTCCTGACTACGAATTCGACTTTGAGGTTATGAAACCGTGGACTACCCTTCTTCTCTAAGTAAACTTTTCCGGGACTATAACCCTTTCTAACTTCCACCCTCCTCTTCCCCTACTGTCTTATACTCTACCAACCTACCATAGTGGCTGAGTTACCTGTACTTAAACTCATTCCGGGTTCTCAAACCACTGTCCCTTCAGACGGTACGATGTCAGTTATCACAAAGTTTCTCAGTCTGTACTGACGTACTGACTTTACTTGACTTGAAGTAGTGTGTGACAGTTTTCATATACATAATCTCCCTTTTTTTACATCCATAATCTACCGTTAGTCTTTTATTTCGATCTATATATATGATATTTTGAACGGTTTTAATGTGACTAAAACAGATATCACTTTTAATTTGTTTTTAGAAAATCGGTATAAAAAGGGGCATTTACCTTATAAATACAATGTGTGTGTTCGACATTCATAAATCCAAGATAAATAGTCCTGTTAGAAAACGTTTAAAATCACTTAGAATTGTGAAGAAATGTATCATACGACTAACCTAACATCAAAAACGACTGAAGACAACGAGACGTAGTTCTTATTAATCGATTACAACACATATATAGGATTTGTGGTAAATTGATATAGTCATTTGTACATAACGACAACAAACTTACTTTAACTTTCGTAATGAAGAATATACGTAAATAAACGACAATTTTGACCTCTTTTATATATGTACAAATTTTAACTTATAAATTATTTTTTTCTGTGACGTTTATATCAATTTATATAAAATCCCCCAACATAATATAAGTTTTCGTCTCTGTAATGAAACGGCTGATTTCAGGCAGATCAGTTCCGATACCAAAAAGGACACCAGTACATACCTACACTCTTAACCGGACACTTCTTCCGACTCGTGACTTCTTAACTACAAAAACTTGACACCACAACTTCTTCTGAGAACTCTTAAGGAACCTGACGTCCCTCTAGGTTGGGTAGGTAAGACTTCCTCTAGTCGGGACCATAAAGAAACCTTCCTTACTACGATTTCGACTTTGAGGTCATGAAACAGGTGGAGTACTCTTCTCAACTAAGTAACCTTTTTTGAGACTACGACCCTCCCTAACACCCGTCCTCCTCTTCCCCTGCTGGCTCCTACTCTACCGACCTAACGTAGTGACTGAGCTACCTGCACTCAGACTCACTTGAGGCCCTCAACCACTACCTGTCCCTCCGGACCGGACGACGCTAAGTACCACAGTGTTTCTTAGCCTGTGCTGACTCACTGACTTGACTTGACTTGACTAGTATAAATTCCTGAAGGGACCACTGAATCATCATTTCTTAGACGGACGTCACGTCCTGTGACCCTAAGTTAGGGATCTAACCCTTCTAGGGGACCTCTTCCCTTACTGTTGGGTGAGGTCATAAGAACGGACCTTTTAAGGTACCTGTCTTCTCGGACCACCCGATGTCAGATATCCCAAAAATATGAATTTCTCATACACCTTTTAACTTTTTTTTTTTTTCTTGAATCGTTTGAGAAATTGGAGTTTATTTAGTCAAACAAGTTACTCTTTAGTACAACCTCGTCACACATAGTCCATAGGGACCTACTGTTTTGTTTATGAAGACACGTAACTGACCTTAAGTCCACTAGCATAAACGGAGACGACTAAGACCGTACCGAACGACTCCCCAGATACTCTACGACCTGAGTGAACACACGATCATCGGACCCAAACAATAGATCCGACCCGAGTGGACCACTTCGAAGTAAGTTCGTTGTGACGAGAGACACAAGGAATAATACGATGATTTTCGTCAGACGATCGGGTCAATATAGGAAGATTGTCACTACTGTCCTCTTGGTCTTTGTTGTCCTTATACATACGTTAACAGTTTGTAGAAGGGAGGTTGTTGTATCACTAGTTTCTTCCGTTTACCTTAGTTTGACTCTGTCACAACACCAGGTCAATCACGACGACATATTTTATTATTGGGGTTAATATTTCCGAATCGTGTTGTTCGTAACATAAATATGTAGTGTCTAAGATTTATCGATCTCATATCCAATCTAACCGACATACTAAGAGAATAAACTGTACTGTAACTGAAAACAGTGACTTATCAAGAGTCCATCACCTATCCGACTCGGTCTCCTAGGTTCAACTGACGTAATTGGTCAGAACCTAATCCCGACTTTACGGACGCTAAAACAAGGGTCACTCATGACAATTGGAATTGCCCATTTATGTTGGTGAGTACGTACTACCAAGGTCTTATCAATCTCAAATGTGCCACTAAAGAAGTCTATTTCTTAGTTTCGCGCTGTCATCTTCGATGTACTTGAAAAGTACTGACTCTGGGTCTTCACCACGTCACTTATACTGTGACGTGACATAACTAATGTTCATTCAGTATTTCGATCTGGACTAAATGAACCTCGTCTTAATCTGAAATATAAAACAACCCTTCACCGTTGAGTGTAACACGATTCTATACCTTCTACCCTCTATAACACCTACTCGTAGAAACTTTTCATTTTAAAAAGTGTATCTCATTTATATGTACCATTTTTAGTACCTATATCCTTCTTTATTTCTTTATCTTGGTAATTCTATTAAGTGTTCTCTTTAAATTTGACTTTAAATATTTTTAATATCAATATTTATTATTATTATATTATAAGAATAGGTGAAAGATAAAAAACACGTAACAGAAAAAACATAAAGTCTGGTGAACTCGATTGTGTAATAATTTAATCAGTATTTTATTTTACTCTTATATTCGTTAAAGTCGAAAATTCCAGTTATTAATTATAATAAATAACAATATGTTTCTTGTATACTTTAGTAGAATACATCAAAGTTACTCCTGTATATATGTATATATATACTTCTGTATGTATATATATATACTTACAACTGTATGTATATATACATATATATGTACGACGACAACGACGATTCAGCGAAGTCAACACAGGCTGAGACACGTTGGGGTATCTGTCGTCGGGTGGTCTGAAGGGGGAGGGACCCTAAGAGATCCGTTCTTGTGACCTCACCCAACGGTAAAGGAAGAGGTTACGTACTTTCACTTTTCACTTTCACTTCAGAGAGTCAGTACAGGTTGAGAATCGCTGGGGTACCTGACGTCGGATGGTCCGAGGAGGTAAGTACCTAAAAGGTCCGTTCTCATGAACTCCCCCACGGTAACGGAAGAGGTCATATATATGTATGTATACATATATATATATAAATATTACTCCTGTATATATCTATATACACACACATACACGATTCAGCGAAGTCAGTACAGGTTAAGAAACACTGGGATGTCTAATATCGGGTGGTTCGAGAAGACAGGTACCTTAAGACGTCCATTCTTACAATCTCACCCAACGGTATGGGTGGAGGTCCTCTAGAAGGGTTGTGTCCCTACCTTGGCACAGATGATATAGAAGACGTAACCGTTCTTCTAAGAATTGGTGTTCCTGGTGGACCCTATGTACGTTATATTCTATGTGTAGGTGTACACACACACACACACACACACACACAGTACACACACACACAAACACACACACTTTGGAGTTTTAAACGAAATATCGAACTTGATATCCCTATGAGAAACGTCGTAAAAACATTATTGTCTTAGGTCTTCCTGGTCTTTAAAAGTTTTAATCTTTATATTTTTATAAATCTGTAAAAACTTCACTATTTTATGATATTTTAGTAATTTTATTTTCTTATAAATAAATACTTGTACCTTGCTGAAATTATTATAAAATTCAAGAGACTACACAAATTTATTTATATACGTTTACAATAGCTCTGACACTCGAGAATTTTTCACAAGTAGTACAGGGTCAAACACGTGTTTTAATATGTAGAGACCTTAGAAGTCAATTATTCTGGTATAGTGATTATTTTATCAAAGTCAATCTACACGAAACTGACTACTTATTTTTAGAGGTATGTGTGTCTACACGAGGAAGTACCAGAAGAGAGGAAGGTCCTTTGACCTCTCCGTCACTAAACTCACTGAAATTTTAATCGTAATAGACGGAATTTGTCAATGTCCCTATTTTTTGTTTGAACAAGAAATTTGGTAATGTATAATATCTAAAACAATAAGGAAATCGAATAAGAGTGAAGTGAAAAAGTCATTACGACAGAACAAAGAGTCACATTTTAATATCGTCGTGTCACACTTATAAAATTACATCTTTAAAGAGATCTCGGTGTGACATACTAAAAAGTTTGAACCGAGACTGGGAAAGTTCTATACATTAGAACCCATTCCCAATAAGTCAGAGAGAGACAGAGTCACAGAAATTACTGTTTTACACGTATTGTATCATGTATAATAATTCTTTATGAAGTCATTGAACTTCTACTTCGTTTTACTACCGACTTACTGGAAGACTACAGTGTGACCTGGGAACAGATAGTTCATTTAGGTTCCTACTGAACTAAAAGTTCCCTATAAGATACACGATAAATGAGAGAGTTACATGTACAATTTTACCTTGATAATTAAACTCTAAGTTCTAAAGATAAATATATAATTTTTTTCTTGGGACACATAAATCTAAATATTAACGGACTCTTTATCTATAATTTCCATACATAGATTGGAACACTAAAATACGGTTGTCAGAAACTACAGATATTTATGAGTTAAAAAGTTCATGAGAAACTTGTAAAAATAATGGTATAACTACCAAAGAGTAATTATTTAATTAAAAATAAATAAAATAAAAAACCTTTTATGTCTTACATACGTCTCATCTGTATATTCTCACAAATTTCTTACATAACATATTCTAATTTGGTTTCAATTATTATGTCGGCACAGTAACCTATAGGACTGTTTTCGTCTTTCGTCTAAATCATCGAACCTCCTTATTTTATAAATCTTCTACCAAAAGTTTATCTTGTCCCCTGAAGGAACTGTCAGTCCACCAATTCTGGGTGGGAAGGTTACATCCCCTGTGTCCAAACTAGGGACCAGTCCCTTGATTCTAGGGTGTACGGTACGTAGTACCGGATTTTTATTTTATTCACGGAATTTTTTTTATCTTGTCCTCTCAAATTCTTCTTCAATTACCCGTGTTATATCAAAAAGAAAGAGGAACATGTAGAGGGATTTAAGAGTCCATTTTACTCTGATTCGTTAGTCTTATTGTTTTGGTTTGTAGGTAAGTATTGTAGATCTACTTTTTCAAAGAACTGGTTGAAGTTTGTACTTTCTCATCATCATTTGGTCACTATCGGTGGTATGGTCATATTTTTCTCATTGACACCCTCCGTACCCTTAGTTTCTTGATGTCTTGACAGTTTACGAGGGTTATCCTTTCTACTACCCGGGTAACCTCCACTCTTCCACTTTAGTACTCTCTACGATGTTCGTGATTGTAATCCCATTTCCTTCACACTCCTCCAACGTTCTCTACTTCATTATACCCGGGATACTTGGATATTATAAGTATTGTAGACCGATCGGACCTGTTTCTAGGGACATGACTCATCTTTGACGACTTTTATCTTAGATTTAATACGGTCCTACCTTTATCACCTCCTTCTCTTTGCACGTCGATTTTCACACTCTTTTCTGTCTCCACCGACTAAATTCTATTTTACGGTATAAAACATTTTTGAAGTGTCTGTTTTGGTTTCTCCCTCGAGACCCTAATACTTTCTCTTTTTTTTTTTTTAATAAGACTAGTGGAGGATATCCTTTTAGTACAATACGTTTGAACTTTCCTCGTCTTTCATGATAATTTATTCACTTATTAATTATGACTTTTTAATCTAATTCTTAGGTTTCTTTGCTTGTTATTGTTTCTTAATTATCTCTCTATATATTTTTTGGACTTCGAGTTTGGTTATTAAATATTGATTTTTCCTTTAAATTTTTTCCTCAGATACTTTTTTCGTCATTAATCATACTTTACAGACTTCTTATCCTTCTGGATGTCTCCACCGTTTTGATTTTTATTAATTTTACATATTTATTTTAGGAACTGATTTATTCTCTGTCTTTAATTTCTTAATTAACGTTGTTCTTTTTATCTTCTACTTTTCCTTTTTATATTTTTACTTCTGTTTTTATAATATATTTTAAATATCTTGTTTTTTACAACTTTCAATGTAAAATTAATTTTTTTTTAAATTTTAATTTTTTATTAAAATACTTTGCTTTTCTCACCATGTCTTGAGAAAGTCTTATTTCTGGTCTCTGTACCGTTATGTTAAATTACGTGTTATGATCTAACCTAGGACTTCGTTTGTTGGTTGGAGGGGGGTTGGTTTTTTTTTTTTTTTTTTAATTTCTTCTCTCTCTTTGTTTTTTTTTTTTTATCTCTTTCTCTCTCCTTGGTTTGTCTCTATCTTTCTGTCTCTGGGTGGTTCCCTTAACTAAGATGTTTAACTTTCTTGTGTATTACTGAGTTGACCCTTTTAGTTGGTTCTTGTAGGTTGTTTATTATGGATAGGGTCATGACTTGTCGTTTTTAATACCGTGTGATGATTGAAGAGGTTTAAACCCTTCTAAGAGGTGATTGAAATCCCAAATGTATTTACTTTCCGTTTTTATCAACCTTCGATAATGAAGTATCTATAAACTGTTTCTCTTTCGGTGATTAAACTTTCTGATTCTTACACTAATTGAGACGTTGAGGAACGAAGTCACGCGTGAAGTTCTCAGTTCTAAACACGGGGAGTTTTTCGGTTGTCTGTCTTTGTTTTCAAACCAGTGACAAGAAGTGTACCCGAGAAAGAAAAAAAGGGTATATATATATATAGAAAGTTTTGACAAAATTCATTCTCCGGGTCCAAAAGATCATAATCTCAACTCCAGTAGTTATCATCTCGAAATAATTATTCCGTATTGATCATAACACTTTAAAACACATGACGAAACCGAGTAACATTTCCTATATACCTGAGGAGACCATCGAGTCGACCATTTTTCAGACGGATGGTACGTCCTCTGGGGCCAAACTAAGGACCCAACCCTTCTAGGGGACCTCTTCCCTATCCGATAGGTGAGGTTATAAGGATCCAAAGAGACCACTGGATCTGTCATTTCTTAGACGGACATTACGTCCTCTGGACCCAAGATAAGGACCCACCCCTTCTAGGGGACCTCTTCCTTTACCGTTGGGTGAGGTCACAAGAACGGACCTCTTAGGGGTACCTGTCTCTTCGGACTGTCGATACCCCAACGTTTCTCATCCTGTACTGACTCACCGATTCGTGTTGTGTCGTTTCATACATCTGTAAATTAGATTTTAATTTAATGTTTGAGTTTTCGACCCATATATAACTATCGTGATAAAACTGACTAGTTGAGTAAAAAGACGATGTTTAAGTTCGTTAAGATGTTTGTATTCTATCGACTCAAAGACCCAAACGAACAAAAACAAAACAAAGAAAGAAAACTTACCATCACTAAAGAAGAACATATATACATACACACATATATATATGTATATATATATATATATCTCTCTCTCTCTCTCTCTCTCTCTCCCTCCCCTCTCTCTCTGGTAGTGGGGAAAATATAAACGGAAATGAATTTTTTTTTGAGTATAACGTTCATATTTTTACTTGTATCCAAAATATTAACAGATATATTTATTAATTGGAAAAATATTTATTATACAAAATGTACACGATGATATCGGAGAATATGGACAGTTAATATGTGTGCAATATTTTTTTTTACGGACTATCAACTGTCCAAGTAATTTATACAGTCTCCGTACATTCCTATCTGAAAAGTGTCATAAAAAAATTAATTTATTTACGGTCTAAAATTTATAGACTGTGTATAGGTACTTCAAAGTGGTACAATCGGTACAAAATGACTGTCAGACGAGAATTTTTTCAACCGTTTCTTCCTTGTTATCACTCATAAATTCTTTTGACGACACTCTATGACGTAAATCTCACACTGGAAAGTCAACAACGTTACTAATGGGATCTATATGTAGTCGTATTCGTACTCTCCGGTTGTATAACACGTCATCTATAGTTTTTCCCCGAGTCTTATATATGAATCCATGGTACATCAAGTTCTCTCTTCCAATTTTTCCCTTAGTTATTTTCTTGTCTTATTACGACTGCTCTATAGATTCTGTTTGTTCCTCTATCAGTTGGTGAATACCATTGGAATGACTCTCTATAGTGTGTGTGTGTGTGTGTGTTTACTATCTAATGCACAATTTTTATTTTAATCTTAAACATCATAATAAACCATTACGTTTAAATTTACCTCGTTTATTTTCAATACACTATATTCTATTATATTTAATATTGTAAATATATACATCCTTGTATCATAATACTCTAATACCTTAAAGGAACATACAAGTTTTTAATTGCCCGTATTTTATACAATGTATCATACTCGTTTCCCGTAATGGTATCTTGACCTAGTTTTAAGTGATCTTATATTTTTCCCTTAATTGTGAACTTCTACACCTTTTAAATGGAGAGTTATTGACTTTCTTTGACAGTCATTTACAGAAAGAGGTGTTTACTCTTTCACATCAATTTTGTTTGTCAACTCCAGTTACTATAGATTTTATTTGATATTAATTTTAGACTCGTAGAGACAGTTTTATAAAACCTTGACCTCGACGGTGTACGACTTCGAGAGGACGTACAAACAAAAAGATTTGTTGACTTATCGAACAACTTTTTAGATCAATTCCTTCATAGTTATATAAAATTTTCGAGTATATTCACTTATGGATAGTATGCACATTTTCACATTTGTATATTTATTAGAAAGAAATGTGGACACTAACACTTTATTATTCCGTAACTTTTATTAGAGATGTTATGATTTTGCTACCTATGAATAGTGACGTCTAAAACGTACACAATTATATGCAAGTAGTTAACATTGTTTCCATGGTGACACCTCTCAATACGACTTTTACTTCCTATGTCCGTACACATTCCTGTCCCGTACATGTCTTTTAGAGACGTGGGAATAGAGTTAAAATGACACTTGAATATTCACACGATTTTTACGTAATTTTTTTTTTCTTTTTGTTCTAACTCCTGCACTAGTGGATGTACCAAATGAAAATTCTTTAATTATTCGACCAGACAGTATTACATGGGTAATAAATCAATATACACTTCTCAGTAGTACACTTTACGTAAGGGAACAAACATCTTCTCTAATGTATAAAGATCTTTGAAATTTAGTGCAAAGGTACGATATAAATTTTGTATGTTTAATAGTGGAAGAGTTCCGGTGGTATCTCTAGTTAGACTGTCGTTCCATTTGTAGATACCGACCTCCCGTAGTCACCTCCGTCTTAATATAAGTGATGAAACGTTTCCATAACGATCATTTGGTGTCTGATAAAAACTGTGACAACTTACTTTGTATAAAGAGGTGTATCTCAACTCAATGTATAATATTTATAGACATATATTTTATACGTTCTGAACCTTATTTTCACTTATAATTTCAAGTCATATTTTTACAATACATTTATCGAGAAAATTTATTATTGTATTAAGTGACAAAAAAAAGGTTGAATTTACAAAACTTTTATTTATACCGAAATAAAAAATAAGATGACGACGACGACGACGATGATTCAACGAAGTCAGCACAGGCTGAGACACGCTGGGGTATCTCCCGTCGGGTGGTCTGAGGGTGCAGGGACCCTAAGAGGTCCGTTCTTGTGACTTCACCAAACGGTAAAGGAAGAGGTTACGTACTTTCACTTTTCACTTTCAATTCAGCGAGCCACCACAAGCTGAGAAGCGCTGGGGTGCCTGACGTTGGATGGTCCGAGGAGGTAGATACCCTAAAAGGTCCGTTCTCATGACCTCACCCAACGGTAACGGAAGAAACTAAAAATGACAAAAATAAAAATACGGTGATTAATGTTCAACGTTAAATGTATAATAGAGGTCAAGAGAAGTTGTACTTTGTTACTATAATTGAATACATATAATTTAATATAAAGAGAAAAGGTTAAATGAAGTTATAAATTGAAAACAATCAATTAACTTAATTAAAAATAAATCTATCATTTTAAAATAAGAGTATCTCTATGAAGAGTACTATTTAATTTGTGGAAAATATTATAAAAACGAAGAGGTTATAAAGAATAAAGTAATGTGTGTAGTAAGTTTTTATAAGTAACTGTTAAATGATGTACAGTACGTCAGAATGATGACTCCAGGTAGCGACTTGTTCGTCCGATCTCTGACAGGAGAACCTCTGTAATATAAGGAAGAGAGTCCCAGATGTCAGTGACTTACGACTAAAGTATTCCACTATCTTAAATACATTAAACAATTTCTAAAAGACTAAAGTTTTTCAACGTGTAGAATTTCTATGTGTAGAAATTTCTAGAGAACTAAGTGCTCTAAAGACCTTTATTTCTTAGTAGTCCTTTTCCTTTGTATATGACCCCCGTGATTTTCTTTTAAAAGATTACAGAGACTTTGAGACTTCCTGCTCAACATCGATAGTATTTGTTACAAAATTGACTATAATATGGACTACGAACGAACGAACGTTCAGCGAAGTCAATACAGACTAAGACACGTTGGCATGGATCGGTCGATCCGAGGAGACAGGTACCCTAAGAAGTCCGTTCTTGTAACCTCACCTAACGGTACGGACTGAGGTCCTAATATGAACTATCTACATACATTTTCTTTACATAAAGTCATATAATCTTCTATGTAAACTAAACCCATCGTCAAGAATTTCATGAAGAGAAAAAAGGGTTAAAATTTTTTTACAAAGAGTATCCAGAAAGTGTGTGACATAAATGGACTATCTCGAGATTTACAAAGGAACAATAGTTATGTTAATAGTTGTGATCGTTTTATTAATCTGTAACATTTCTCCTCTTGATTTAAAACGTGTTTTAGAACTATCTGAATTTTAATACCTAGGTTTACAATTTACGAGAGTTCAAAGAAGTTCGACGTTTATTATCGAGGGAGTAAGACAATGATACTATATATAAAACTACACCTGCGAAATCCCCCGAAACTCAATAAAAGTCAGTAAAAATACAGAATCTTTGATTGGAAAGTAATCTCATTATTTTTAATCCTTTAAGTAGAAAACCATAGACACAAATTACACTTTAGGATTTAAATTTGTAATTGAACAAGTTAGATAAGTTTGTGTAAAAAAACTTTTATCTCGTAAATAGTTGAAAAAGCTTCAGAGACGTAGTTTGTACAACGATTTATATTACATAACTAACAAAAATAAACAAGCGTGTATAAAGTTATTAGTCTACTAATACGTTCTTCTCGCGTCAATCAACATATGACTCTTTAACACACGTCTATATCAGACTCTACGAAACTGTTCAAGAACATAAATTTATAAATAAAATATTTCATATGTCATATTGTAAATAAACATTAATTTTGTTTCGATTAAATTACTGGATTTCGGTTGTTTCGAATTATTAATTATTAATTTTTGAATGTGTGACACTTCGTTATTTTTCATCTTTTATAAAGAACCATCTCTCTTTAGTAAATCATGGTGAATTTAGAGACGTCTACCACTGACGTCGGTACCTTAATTTTCTACGAATGAGGAACCCTCTTTTCAATACTGGTTGGATCTATCGTATAACTTTTCGTCTCTGTAATGAAACGGCTGATTCCGGCAGATCAGTTCCGATACTAAAAAGGTCACCAGTACATGCCTACACTCTCAACCTGCCACTTCTTCCGACTCACGGCTTCTTAACTACGAAAACTTGACACTACAACCTCTTCTGAGAACTCTCAGGGAACCTGACGTTCCTCTAGGTTGGGTAGGTAAGACTTCCTCTAGTCGGGACCCTAAAGAAACCTTCCTTAGTACGATTTCGACTTTGAGGTCATAAAACCGGTGGAGCACTCTTCTCAACTGAGTAACCTTTTCTGAGACTACGACCCTCCCTAACCCCCGTCCTCCTCTTCCCCTACCGACTCTTACTCTACCGACCTACCGTAGTGCCTGAGCTACCTGTACTCAGACTCACTTGAGGCCCTCAACCACTACCTGTCCCTCCGGACCGTACGACACTAAGTACCCCACCGTTTCTCAGCCTGTTCTGACTCACCGACTTGACTTGACTTGGTACAGAGTATACACAACTCGATATTTTGGGATACTGTACTTAATATAAAAGCCATACAAGTTAAAAAGGAATGTATGAGACATCAATTCTTTTTCCTCCATAATTTCTTCAATAACATAATTCCCCTTATGACTTCCATTGAAGTACGTCCTAATAACTTCTTTTTTTATAGAAAAGTTCTCCTAGTTTACCTTCTTATTAACTGTTTCATCATCCGATCCCAAGGATCTCTATAACTAACGGAAGATAGTGTCATAAAAAATTTTCTTATAAAGAGTAATTTATATAAAAATTTTTCTTCTAGTACATTCTTTAAAATAAGACACGATTTATAGTAGGATTTATTTATTTAAATAAAAAGGTTCTTTAATGGTAATATCCAATACAATAGATTAATCTTTTAAAACTTTAACATAAAATACAGGGATTTATTGATAATTACCCTTTATAAAAGATATTTTTTAAGTTTTCGATACAAATTCATTGAGGTTGTTAAATAAGTGTTATATTTTTATGACTATTATTTTAATTTTTTTTTAATGGAGGACGGATAAGGCGAAGGAGTAAAGTTCTTTTAGTGACAGTAGTAAATCAACTCGTTGAAAGTTAAGGAGATACTTATTTTATGATTTTAGTATTTAAATACCTACCTCTATACAATAACACAAGGAGAAGAGTTGATAAGATAATTATAAAAAAGACTTATTTTAGACAACTATAGAACCATAAAAAGTTTTCCATTGTTATCTAGAACTTCAAAAAATAATCAAGTAAACCTAAGTGTAATCACGAAAATAGAGGACTTATATCCGTCGAAAAAAAGTATTTTCTTAAGATACCGTGGATATTTAGGTTAAATATTTATCAATGTTTCAATACAAATTTTTTGTTCATCGTCTTTTATGAATCCATATGAGTCTTTCGTTTGGTAAGGAAGTTAGACCTTTTTCCTCTAAAAAGAGATCTACATATAAACGACACCACAATAAACTTTTTTTTAATAATTATATTTCGAAAAGGTGTGTTGTGGTAACACCAGTCATTATGATTTATATTTGTTACGGTTGTTTAATAAACACTTAAAAACAGTAATATATATTAATCAACTTCTTGTCTACTAAATCTTATGACATTTGTTATTCAAATATATCCAAATAAAAGGAAATGAATAAATATCGAATCTTTAATAATGACCAAAAATATATGATCAGTTAACTATTAGAGTGTTTATCATAGAAGATAATATTTCGGGGGTTTGACTTTAAACACACTTGAGATACTGAATCTTCTTCTTTAGTCTACTATGATTGTAGTATAAAAAGACACAAATACCTTTTAAACTTTACGTCAATGAGTTTAAACTTTTTGGTAATTTTACGTCGTTATTTTTGATTACGTGTTTTATTTACCATAAATTTGATATACGTGTACCCTCACAGATTAAAATTTTATACTAGTAGAAAAGACATTAGTAGTGTTATAAACACTTGATGTCATAAAAACTTCGTAATTTAATATATTTTTTGGTTACACTCATGTATAAAATTGAGGGTTTATTCATAATATTATTTAATTTTTTAAATCATTGGTTAGTCAGGGTACATTTGTATATGGATCACTACACAATCACAATAAAAATTTTTTGTGTGTCTCTCTTTAGATTCTTTTACATCTTTTATTTCAATTTTTATATTTTGGTTTGTTTTCATTGACGGTATAAAATATAAACTCTGTAATTAAATCCTGTGTTATAAGACCTTTATATAACTTACATGATAAAATCTCTTTTTGTTTCGTCATAAATTCCATTTATATACTATGTTACAAATAAAAAAAGAATGAGTTTGTAGTAATCAGTGACAACATGTAATTTAAACATATTCGAAAGGAAAGGAAATTATTACTTTGATATAATTCTTATAGAGAAAATCAATATCAACTCTTAAATGAAACTCCAAATTTTGTATCAAAAACTTTGTATATATACAACTTACTGACGAGACACTCTATTTGCAAACTCAGACTATTTTCAGTTACACCACATTGTTTCTTGTCCCTAATTCGAACTGTCCTTTACTTCCCTTTCCTCGTCAAACTCTCCGACTGGTATCTTTCATCGTTTAGTTTATCGTTCAATCTATATTTAGATTTCACATTAAGTCTTTGGATAAGTCTTGGTCCCTGTACTAAACTTCAGTTCCTCTTTTCGGAGTCTGATAAGTCCACTCTTTGTGTCCTCCGTTTGATCGGTGTCTGTGACATGATCCTTTACATTTACACACACACAGACGATTCAGCGAAGTTACCACAGGAGAGAAACACTCAGATATCTGATATCGGGTAGTCCGGGGAGACAGGTACCCTAAGAGGCCCGTTCTTATGACTTCACTCAACGGTACGGGAAGAGGTCCCCTAGAAGGACTGGGTCCCTAACTTGGGTAGAGAAAATCAGAGGACGTGACCATCCGTCAAGAAATGGTGATCGTGGTGGACCCTTCAGGACACCTTTATTCCTTCTGTCAAGTTAAGAGACCTTGGTTTTGGATTATAGTGGTCATACAAGTTTTGGGGTCACTCACTAGTTGTGAACTCCGATGACAAAATCCTTCTTGTTGACCGTTTTATTATTTATTATGTCCTCTAGGTTTTCCCTTCCTTATATGCATACGTATACATGTAAGGAGTAACATGTCGTCTTTGCCTATGTTGTAACATCGAGTTTGTCAATTCTCAGACGGACCTTACGCCCTTTGGGTTCAAGATAGGGACCCAGTCTTTCTAGGGGACCTCTTCCTTTCCCGTTGAGGTCTCAAGAACGGACCTTTTAGGTTATTACCTCCTCGGACCGTCCGATCTCCGGTACCCCAGTGTTTCTCAACCTGTGCTGACTCATTGAAGTGAAAGTGAAAAGTACAGACCAGTGAAGTAACATGTCGTCTTTGATTATGTTGTAACATTTCGTTAATATAAGGTTATTGTTTTTCTTGTATTTTATACATTTTATCTTATCAGTTTCTTTTTATTAAAAATTTTGACGTTTTTTAGAACATCCTGTTCATAGGACACTGAGTCAATTACTTTCCGAAGTCCGATGTCTAAACCAAATTTAACTGTCCCTATACATTCCATTAGTGGCTCAAGATCGTTGACAAATGTTAATCCAAACTTATTAGATTGTAATTTTAAATAATCTTAAGAGTCGATTGAATCAATTGAAGTCGAGACTCAGTGATTAAAGAAACCTTCATTCCTTATTAAATAGTATGTCTAATACCGGATAAACCCTTTAAAATCTTTATGAGTTTATTAGAGGATAGGGATCTTGAAAGATTAACAAGATTAGGTTTAAGTCAATTCAAGTCAGTAAGTCAGTATAGGTTGAGAAACCTGAGTACCTGACGTCGTGTGGTCCGGAGGAATAGGTAGTGGTTGAGGACCTCAAATAAGTTTGAGTACAGGTAACTCAGTAACTAAAGTAGGTTGGTAGAATAGAAGACAGTAGGGGAAAAGGAGGACGGAAGTTAGAAGAGATGGTACTCCCAGATAAGTTTAATCAGTCGAGAAGTACAGTTCACCGGTTTCATAACCTCAAAGTCGAAATGGTAGTCAGGAAGGTTACTTGTGGGTCCTGACTAGAGGAAATCCTATCTGACCAACCTGGAGGAACGTCAGGTTCCCTGAGAGGTCTCAGAAGAGGTTGTGGTGTCAAGTTTTCGTATTTAAGAAGTCACGAGTCAAAAGAAATATCAGGTTGAGAGTGTAGGTATGTACACTGACCTTTTTGGTATCGAAATTGATCTATCTGGAAACAACCGTTTCATTACAGAGACGAAAAATTATACGACAGATCCAACCAGTATTGAAAAGGAGGTTCCTCATTCGTAGAAAATTAAAGTACCGACGTCAGTGGTAGACGTCACTAAAACCACGGGGTGTTTTTATTTCAGACAATGACAAGGGTAACTAAGGGGTACATAAACGGTACTTCACTACCCTGATCTACGGTACTAGAATCAAAAGACTTACAACCCGAAATTCGGTTGTAAAAGTGAGAGGAGAAAGTGAAAGTAGTCGCAGAGAAATCAAGGATTAATGAAAGACAGTATTCCCACCACAGTAGACGTATAGACTCTAATAACTATAAAGAGGGTCGTTAGAACTAAGGTCAAACACGAAGTAGGTGGGGTCGTAAAGAGTACTACATGAGACGTATATTTAATTTACTCGTTCCACTGTTATATGTCGGAACTACATAAGGAAAAGGATAAAACTTGGTCAGACAACAAGGTACAGGTCAAGATTGACAACGAAGGACTGGACGTATGTCTAAAGAGTTCTCCGTACAGTCCACTAGAGCATACGGGTAGAGAAATTCTTAAAAGGTCTCAAACAAAACCAGGTGTCTCAGTTTCTGAAACCGTATCAGTTATTTCATTTTCATCTATAAAAAGACCTTGAGAGAAAGAAAAAAAATACTAGGTTATCAATCAATAACCGTTAAACTAGAGACTAATAAGACGGAAAAGATTTAGGTCGAACTTGTAGACCTTCAAGTGTCAAGTGTATGACAACTTCGGACCGAAGGACAAGTAAAAGTAGGTACAAGATAGTTTGTATTAAATTGTGAAGATTACGGAGGTAATTTTATATCACTTGAAGGAAGGTGGTATTAGAAGAGAAACGTTCTGGAGACCGCCCCCCACCCCCACCTTTTTTGTTTGTTTGTTTGTTTGTATACGGTAGACGTAAGTAAAGGTTAGGAAGGAGATCTATGAAGATTTACTTAGGAAAAAGATAAGAAAGTGGTTCGACGTTCTTCACTATTGGAATATCTAAGTACAATCCTTCACTTCTAACAGACGAGAAAAAAAAGAGATGTCGTCAATGATATTTAGGGATTTGACAAAGGAGTTCTATTAGTGATCGTAATCAGTCTATAGACACCAAGATTTGATCCGTGTCCTATCTTAACTCATGTCCCTCCTATTTATATTGGTAGGTCCGGTCATTTGACACTTGTCTTTATAGTACCTAGAAAAGACCCGGTCGTATAAAGTAACCACTGAACTCTGGCAGTACAAAAAGAGGGTCACTTGTCTTTACTTGTAACATCGACTACCGTCATGACAGTCCGAACCAAGGATTCAAATGTTACTTGTCTTAAGGGTGGACCGTGTTAAAACAACAAATCATAATCAGTCAATAAGTACATTCTGAGAAACACTGGGTCACCTGACATCGGTGGTCCGAGGAGACAGGTACCCTAAAGGGTGCGTTCTTATACCCTCACCCAATGGTAAAGGATGAGGTCCCCTAGAAGGGTTGGGTCCCTAGTTTGGGTACAAAGAACGGAGAGGACGTCACCGTGGACCCGAATGGACCACCGAATCTACCATTCTTTAACCAGACGTTACGTCCTCTGGACTCAAGTTAGTCATCGAAACCTTCTGGGGGACCTCATCCTTTACTGTTGAGTGAGGTTAAAAAACGGACCCCTTAGGGTACCTGTCTTTTCGTACCATCCAATGTCAGGTACCCCAGTGTTTCTCAGTTTGTATTGACTCGTTGATTGTGTATGTGTTACGAAAAATATTAATATTGTACGTAAAATTTCATTTATAATATATGTAAAATTAATAACATGACTCATTACCCGTATAACAAGACTACATTCTCTAAGACAGTGACAACTTTGACAACTTTTATCTTTTAAAGAGGTAACATAAGTTATATAACTATTAATAATTATAGACTACCAATTGAAAATAGTGTGTGAACATACGGTGAATACTACGTTAGTGAGTCAGAACCCGTTGTGAAACTCTAGGGTACCTGATCAGGTACCTGAAGAGGTCAGGTCTTATGACTTCACCCATCGACCGAGGAAGAGGTTCCCTAGAAGGGTTGGGTCCAGAAGACGTAACGTCCGTCTAAGAAATGATCGACTCGGTGGCTCCTTCGGGATAATACGTGGTGAAAGATAATTTTTATATATAAAAAATCTTAGAGTGGGTCAGTCTAATGAAAAAGGTAGAACCCTCTTTGGTAATTCATCCTCTTTTACATCTTTCGTCGTCCTCGAAAGTTTGAGGGAATTTACTGGTATGAATCTCTGTTCAGTTTCAACTTACTAAATATGAGATTTTTACCTAATATTAAGCTTTACCGTCTCCTATTGTTATATAATATGAACAATTTTGGTAAAATCGATAATATTTACCTAAAAAAAGTACGGACGGTCGATTATGAAATAAGATGTGATCATTCGATTTAAGTGAGTCAATGACTTCGGTGTATGACAGTCTTTTTCTTTGCTAAACGTACGTCTTCTGTGTTTTGTTGACCTCTTTCTCTTTGATACTTTAGATATGTGATATAAAATAGTTACACCCCATAACTTTTTTTAAAGGAAACTATAACTAAATGATATCACCACTATTCTGTCTCACCTACTGTAAGGGACAGTCTTGACTAAACTTGAACCTGACTCTTTGTCTTAAGATTCCGTGTCTTCGTTTTTTTAGATCAACCCGAAATGTGTATTATTTCCACGGGAATAGGAATACTGAAAATTTCTAATTTAATATATTTTCCTTGTCAAGTCTTAATTGGACTGTTCAGTAAGAGACTACTTGAAACAACCACCTTATAGTATAAACATATTATTTTCATATGAGTAACAGAGTTTAATTAAACGGGAGTGTTAGATTATGATCTGTATCATTACAGTACTAATTACATATAAAAGGAACCAATAAGATGTATTCACTTCGTAGAATGTAAAAAAGAATAGTATACGGAAGTTTTATCGTAACATTATATAAAACCATGTACATGTCACGAATATTTATTCATTGACTGTTCTAATTCTTCAAATATTCTTATTAAAACATAAACTAAAACTTTTAGACTCAACAACTTTTATAATAATAAGTTAACAAGACAGTTACGTCTTACATAATTAAATAATTGTAGTATAAGACTAATGAACTTACGTAAAGTGAAAGTAAGTGTATTTTATACTCTTTTTTGAATCGTAGGAAACGGAACACTTGGATAGAAGTGTCCAGCCAACTCTATCCAAAACTAGGACGTCCGGATTTACTATGTAAACTTAAAGTAAAGGTGTCTTTTTAATTTCGGTGTTTAAGGTTGAGTTTATAGACTTTATCATTTTTAATAAAAATTATAAAAAGTAAAATTTTACGAATTTGTATGTCCTTAAACTATTATACAACAGTGTAAATGTACGAGAGAGAGAGATTTTGAAAGAGAATGTCTCCTTGTTATTGTAATAGAAAAGATTCTAATTTTTTGTTAGGGTTTTACGTATCAAATATTAGTCTACAGAGTTTTTATCCAGTATCGATGAAAGAAGAAGTTTAACTCTAAATTGTTCGGAAGGAACAATATATAAAAACGATACGAAAAATTCAGTAAGATTTGTAACTTGTTACTTGGGTTAAAAAAAGGGTTTTTTGTTGTGACTAAAACACTTCCTTAGTTCAGTCAAAAGTATACCTTAACTAGTATCCAAGAACTAAACAAATTAACAGAGGAGTACCATAGTAAATTGTACAAGAAGATGCGAGACACTTTAGATTCAATCGAGATCCTTGGACAAATGTAAAGTCCTATTTAACGTTCGTTCTTCGGAAGTATTCATTCTTAAAGATAAAATATGGTACAATATAGACTTCGGTGTTTTAATGTCAAACAGAATTTGAATTTCTACTAAAAGGTATTGTAAATCTCCAGAAAAGAAGGTAAATACACACAATTGTGTTATGTGTCATTCAGTATACCGACGACAACGACGACGACGACGACGACGATTCAACGAAGTCAGTACAGACTGAGACACGCTGGGGTACCTGCCGTCGGGTGGTCCGAGGGGGCAGGGACCCTAAGAGGTCCGTTCTTGTGACCTCACCCAACGGTAAAGGAAGAGGTCACGTACTTTCACTTCAGCGAGTCAGGACAGGCTGAGACACTGGGGTACCTGACGTCGGATGGTCCGAGGAGGTAGGTACCCTAAAAGGTCCGTTCTCATGACCTCACCCCACGGTAACGGGAGAGGAAATCAGAGAAGATGCTCATGATATTTTTGAACATGAGGATTTCAATGATTTAATACTAATTTGTTCTGTAGTTACCCTCATCTGTCGGTATATTAATTTGGTATACAGGTTGTGAGTACAGTATGTAAGTATAACCTCTAATCCTCCATCTTTTGAAGGTAATTAACACTGGACAAACGATTCTTACTAACGAGATTTGTTGGTTTACTATTAGTATAATATAAGTAGTATATTAACACTATATCTTAATTTATATTAAAATTTTACCCAGAGAAGATAAATGTATTGGAAGTCTCCCAGTTCGAAAGTCATTACTTCGACTCTAACCTAGAGTTATAAATAAAACATCTAAAAAAAAGGAATTTTGTTGTCTACACCCGTTTATCCCGTGACCACTTAAGTCTTACTGTTCTACGACTAAAAATAGAAATTACAAGGGTATTACTTTTGATCTATTGTTAAATTTTTTTAGGTACAATCTCGACAGTCATAATATGTTATTCTGAATGATTAAGGGGTTTAGAACTGTTACCATTCTTTACCATATTACCTTATTAAGACGTACTGATATTTGTTCCACCTCGACGTGTCACTGAAGAGTAGGGGTCCTCCGTAACAGTAGTTATTAGAGCTCAGTCTGTGAACCCCCGTCATTACAAGGAGAGTAGAATACAACAGGATTTTTTAGTGACAAAAGGACACAAAAAATTTATCCGAAAAAGATGTAACTATGTGAAATACAATAAATGGTGTATTTGTGATATTATAACAGAGAAAATACAAAATGGAACTGTATCTACTTGGAATGTATGAGTAACACTTTACTTTACTGTTGGATAGGTAAGTCACTAAAATTCTTTTATTAAAATACATGTCGTGTTTATGTTCTTAGTCGGGAAAAATCCCTTGAATCTTCCGTTTTTGTTTTTAAAATCACTTGTGTTTACTTTACAGTAGTCAGTGTTTTACGCTACGACACTCTTGTGTAGGTAAATTAATATATTATTCCTCACATCTTGATCAATTTAAATCCTTATTCACTATCTTTAAGTCTTTGGTACAGTTGAATTAAGATAAAACGTTTAATCACGAATTGTGTCAAGAGGTTAAAATTTATTGAAACTAATGAAAATTTTCATTATAACATATTTTGTAAATTTCCTACTTCAAAAATTACAAGTGTGACTAATCATGATTTATCTTCCGTATAAATTAATTAATAAAAAGTATATTTAAAACAGGTTGTATTATGAAAAACAAACCGTACACACACAATTAGTGAGTCAGCACAGACTGGGAACGTTGGGGCACTTGACATCGGACGGTACAAGAAGGTAGGTTACCTAAGAGGTCCGTTCTTATAACCTCACCCAACGGTACAGGAAGAGGTACAAACCATGGATCTTTATACATAAAACGGTAATGATAGAACTGGTAGACCATTACAGGTACACATCTCAGAAGAGAACACAACAACCTTCTCCCACAAACGATACTGGTCACGTGAGAGAACCGTTTTGAGATAATCGGAAACAGGACGAAATAAGACATGAGGTTCCGGTTTAAACTTACAATGAGGTCCACAAAGAACTGAAGGATTAAAACGTAAGGTCAGGGGATATTACTTTTCCTTTCTATGTTCGTAGACTTACGTCTCAAGGTTTCTTATCGTCCTTCTCTATTCTTTCGGAAGGAGTCACTAGTCACGTTTCTTTATCTCCTTTTGTTGTCTTACCCTTTCTGATCTCTAGTGAAATTCTTTTAATCTCTATGGTTCCCTTGTGAATTACGTCTCTACCCGTGTTATTTCCTGTCTTTACCACACCTGGATTGTCTTCGTCTTCTATAATTCTTCTCCACCGTTCTTATGTGTCTTTTGGATAAGGATTTTCTAGAAGTACTAGGTCTTAATACTACCATACTAGTGAGTGGATCTCGGTCTGTAGGACCTTACATTTCAGTTCACCCGGAACTCTTTGTAGTGATGCTTGTTGCGACACCTCTACTACCCTAAGGTCAACTAATAAAGTTTAGGATTTTCTACTACAACATTTTCACGACGTGAGTTATGCGGTCGTTTAAACCTTTTGAGTCGTCACCGGTGTCCTGACCTTTCCAGTCAAAAGTAAGGTTAGGGTTTCTTTCCGTTACGGTTTCTTACAAGTTAGCTGGTGTATTAACGTGAGTAGAGTGTACGATCATTTTATTACGAGTTTTAAGAGGTTCGGTCCGAAGTTGTCATTCACTTGGTACTTTAAGGCCTACAAGTCCGACCAAAATCTTCTCGGTTTCCTTGGTCTCTAGTTTAACAGTTGTAGACAACCTAGTAACTTTGTCGTTCTCTCAAGGTCTTTTCGTAGATGAAGACTAAATAACTGATACGGTTCCGGAAACTGACACACCTATTGTTATTTGACACCTTTTAAGACTTTCCCTACCCTTATGGTCTGGTAGACTGGACGGAGAACTATTTAGACAAACGTCCAGTTCTTCGTTGTTGATCTGGACCTGTACCTTGTTGTATGACCAAGGTTTAGTCCTTTCCTCGTACAGTCCGACATATAACAGTGGGACGAATAAATTGAATATACGTCTCATGTAGTACTCTTTACGACCCGACCTACTTCGTGTTTGGTCTTAGTCATAGTGACCTACTTTATAGTTATTGGAGTCTATCCGTCTACTGTGGTGGGAATACCGTCTTTCGTTCCTTGATTTCTTGGAGAACTACTTTCACTTTCACCTCTCACTTTTTAAACCGAATTTCGAGTTGTAAGTCTTTTGATTCTAGTATCGTAGTCCAGGGTAGTGAAGTACCGTTTATCTACCCCTTTGTCACCTTTGTCACTGTCTAAAATAAAACCCCCGAGGTTTTAGTGACGTTCACCACTAACGTCGGTACTTTAATTCTGTGAATGAGGAACCCTCTTTTCAATGCTGGTTGACTCTGTCGTATAATTTTCGTCTCTGTAAAAAACGGTTGTTTCAAGGTAGATCAGTTACGATACAAAAAAAGTTAGTATACATACATACACTCTCAACCTGATATTTCTTTTGACTCGTCGCTTCTGAACTACGGAACTTGACACCACAACCTGTTTTGAGAACCCTCAGGGAACATGACCTTCCTCTAGGTTAATCAGGTAGGATTTCCTTTAGACAGGACTTATAAGTAACCTTCCTGACTATGACTTAGACTTCGAGGTTATGAAACCGGTGGAGTACGCTTCTTGACTGAGAAAACTTTTATGGGACTACGACCCTTTCTAACTTCCTTCCTTCTCTTCCCCTGAGGTCTCCTACTCTACCAATCTACCGTAGTGACTGAGTTACCTGTACTCAAACTCATTTGAGGTCCTCGACTACTACTGTCCCTTCCGAACACACAACGTCAGGTACCCCAGTGTTTCTCAGTCTGTGCGGACTCGTTGACTTCACTTGACTTGACTTGACTAAAGGTAGAACTAAAAAAAGAAAATTAAGTTGAGAGGTGAATAACTACTTATTTTTATTTTATAATTATAACCTTCCTGTTAATATTGTAAATTTGACGTATTTAGATATTATCTTATTTGGGGTTGACTTTATGTGGTCAGTACAAAATGATTATGAATTTATATTAAATAGTAATATAAATCTCAAAAGAAAAAGGGAGTATATATAGGTGTAGACCTGATGTTTGATCTTCCTTTATACGTAAAAATACAATATTAAAAAATACCAACAAGAATCGTCTTTACAAGAGTCACACTTTTATATGTATGACAGTAGTAATGGTTAAAAATTTATTACAATTCGACAATTTCTTCGTATTTATATCTGTATATTAATTGAGATAATTTCAGAAGTCACAAAGTTAAAACCGACCACGTGATATAAAGACTATTAAGGTTGAACTGTGGTAAAAGTCCAAGAAAACCTATGTTAAAAGAGTAAGACATCAAATTTCTTAAACGTTTGAGAGTATTCATGACTCATTTATATATTGTCGTCACCAAACTTAACGATACTTTCTTAATGTATGTTCATCGATTTTTTGTTGTCGATCATAATATGAGTCCATAGGTCTTCAAGTATAGATAAGGTGGAAGCATTTACCCCTTTCCAGTACAAGAGTCCAGTTTCAGTTGGCAGGTACTTCAGTTTCTAAGTCTGTGTTCACTGACTCGTGTGTGTCTCGTCCGTCTACTTTTTTCACTTACCCTATCAACGAACAAAAGAAGTCTCGGTATCTCTTTTTGAGTCTGTACATCATTGTAAAATAAAGAAACACTTGTTGACTTAAATAGTCAAGAGTTGTGTTTTAATAACAACGTATCACTGTAATACTTCTACGTCAGGATGTATGAAGATTCAATGAAACGATAATAAATTAAAGTTTCGGGAACAGGACAGTTAATGTTACCCCCTTAAGAAATTATACTATCGAATACCACTTGACACAACCTAAGTACTAGAGGTTTCCTCCTCTAAATCGAAACCCTGTTCCCTGGTCAGAACTAGTGAGTTCTCGATGACATATCGTCCCAAAATAATTTCATACTTTTCCCTGTCCCTTTCGAAGACTGTATCTGTAGTCTTTGCCTTTTCTCTCACGGGGAGAACCATCGGATTCATTCCCTTAACATATGAAAAATTTAACTGATAATGTTATTTAGTTTTCTTATAGAGTCCCAACATTTTTAAAATGATCTGGGTGAGGGTGTTAAATGTAAAATTCTATTGTCCTAGTCTTGAATTGTTATTTTTCTAGAATAGTCTGGGTGAGGGTATTATATTTAAAATTCTATTGTCCTAATCAGTCTTCCAAAAGTCGTTCCTCTTTGACAGGAGTTCGTCCTATGTAACAACAAGATATTAGGAATCATGTCAAATTTGACTCAACAAACAACATATTAGTAGTCAAGACCCGAATTTTCTTTTTTTTTTTTTTACAAAATACACTAAATCTGGTTCCTTACGTCTCTTTTTTTTCTGTAAACAGAAAGATAGGAGGAACTCTCGGGATCTGGGGAAAGAGGAGGAGGTCCTGGAAGCTGAAGAATAGTTGGACGGATCTTTAACTGAGAGTGTTTCGTACGTATCTTAAACAATAACTGAAGAATATTTACTTTCTTATTCTACTACTCCTACTCGTTATGAGAATGATGTTTGTGTAAGACTAATTTAGTATAGGTATTTTTATATGTTAGGACCCTCTTTTTCTTTTTGTTGTTGTTGTTGTGTCAGTGGTTTATATGTAACCCTTTTAACTCTTCGCCCTAACTACAGTACTGACTTTGCTTTAAGACTTATATCTGAGGTTCCGAAGGGACCACCGAGTCTGACATTTCGTAGACGAATGTTACGTCCTCTGAGTCCAAGCTAACGACCCAGTACTTTTAGGAGACCTCTTCCTTTACCGTTGGGTGAGGTCATGAGACCGGACCTTTTAGGGTACCTACCTCTCGTCCCATCCGATGTCAGGTACCCCCAGCGTTTCTCAGCCTGTGCTGACTTACTGAAGTCAAGTAACATCTGTGGTCTTCGGTTTACGATTGTAAGCTTACGGGTCCGTCCACGTTCTTCGGTTATTACATTGATTTTAAAGTTTTACAAGAAATGACTCGTTCTTTTCCCTTTTGTACGTTTTAATTCGTCTCCCCGTTTTGATAGTTAACTTATGATCGTATTATTTCGTTGTCTCTTATGAAAATTTTGAAGGAATTCTTCTAAGAATCACTTTTCATTAGCATATAGTGTTTGAAATTTTGAGAGATGAAAATTTATAAATAGGAAATTTTTTACAAAGTCGAAGTCGTCACTAAAAGTCAAAAATACGTTGACACCCTTATTCTTAATTTAGTTACCATAAAATAGATGGTTGTATATCAGAACTTTTCTTAAAAGAATTCGTGTTAGTCAGACCCATTCAGAGTATTAACTAATATCTTATTAAACTTAGTGGTAAAGGTTCACACATCAGCTGACTTTCAACCTTTAAGCTGCATAACAAACTTATTCGTGAATTGTACAGGAGATATGTACATTTGAAGTACAGACTAAAATGTACGTAAAATGTGTTAGTGATAGAATAAAATTCACCATAAAGCTTCTCGTGGTGTGGTTTATGACATAACTTGAACGAGAGTTATTGTAGGAAGATTATTCCACAAGTCAAGTCAGCGAGTCAGTACAGGCTGAGAAATGATGAGGTACTTAACGTCGTGCGGTCCGAAGGGACAGGTAGTGGTTGAGGACCTCAAGTGGGTTTGGGTGTAGGTAGCTCAACCACTACGGTAGGTAGGTAGAGTAGGAGACAGCAGGGGAAAAGGAGGACGGGGATTAGGGAGGGTCGTAGTCTTAGAAAAGGTTACTCAGTCGAGAAGCGTACTGCACCGGTTTCATGACCTCAAAGTCGAAATCGTAGTAAGGAAGGTTTCTTGTGGGTCCTGACTAGAGGAAATCTTACCTGACCAACCTTGAGGAACGTCAGGTACCCTGAGAGTTCTCAGAAGAGGTTGTGGTGTCAAGTTTTCGTAGTTAAGAAGTCACGAGTAGAAAGAAGGGTCAGGTTGATAGTGTAGGTATGTACTGGTGTCCTTTTTGGTATCGGAACTGATCTACCTGGAAACAACCGTTTCATTACAGAGACGAAAAATTATACGATAGATCTAACCAATATTGAAAGGAAGGTTCCTCATTCGTAGAAAATTAAAGTACCGATGTTAGTTGTAGACGTCACTAAACCCTCGGGGGGGTCTTATATTTCACACTGTGACAAAGGTGAAAAAGGGGTATATAAAGGGTACTTCACCACCCTGGTCTACGGTATTAGAATCAAAAGACTTACAACTCAAAATTCGGTTGAAAAAGTGAGAGGAGAAAGTGAAAGTAGTTCTTCGAAAACTCAAGGAGAAGTGAAAGACGGTATTCCCACCACAGTAAACGTTTAGATTCCAATAACTATAGAGAAGACCGTTAGGACTAAGGTCGAACACGAAGAAGGTCGGGTCGCAAAGAGTACTATATGAGACGTATATTCAATTTATTCCACACCAATTTCTGTTAAAACTGAGTAACGTTCCCTTCTCTAAATTAGATTCCATGTCGACTCATGATATGGTAAATAGATTTAAGTGTTCGATATTGAAGTTTTTTATTAAGTTTATACCGAGAATTAACGACTGATCTAACTATACTGATTAATTTTCATAATAGATATCTTTAATGTGTGAAGTTTCAATAATCTTTAATTAAGTAGAAACTTACATCAAAATTCATAAAACATTAGTTACTCCTATGTTAGTGAAATATATTACAATCAAAATATACAATCACACTAGTAAAAATCTAGATTCTCCTTCCGTATACTGATTTTGATCGATATATATTTCCTAGTTATCGAAACGGAGGACCTTCTTTATCCGAATATAATGGTAATCTACTCATTAGAATATTTAAATCATACCTCTGAACAAAGAGGCAAAGAACCGGAAAAATTTAAAATAAAAGAATGAAAATGAGATGTCTTTAGAATAGAGAATGACTGTCATAAAGATCCGAATGTACTAGTGAAGAATCTCAATCGTTAGAGTTTCTTTATACTAAAAGACGGAGACTAGAAATCACACATCTCGTTATTGAGACGGGTGAGACCCACGGAACGAACACAGTTCCTACTTGGTCAAACTCAGAACCATCGTCCGGAACACTAAAAGGGTCTCGTCCTCTTCTACCTTCCAGACACTCTTCAAAGAGTTTCCAGTGAAACGTGAACTGAAACACGTAGTAGACACTCCTACAGTAGTCCGTCAAAGAGTGGTGGAGAGTCCAAGACTACTCGACGCACCGAGAGACAGAACGCATGAAGTCTTATGTTGACGTCTTATATTTTGGTGAGTAGACGTGAGATCTTATCCTAAGAGTCGTTGTCCCCTAGGTGTTAGACTACAACGTCAATAAGTTGAGAACAACAAACACAAAGGAGGGAAAAACACACACCCTGTCCTTAGTCCCCTCAACCGTGGAATCCAAATAAGAAGGAAAGTAACAGATACATTCATCATTTGACAGTACGTTTTTAACAACTGGTACGTGTGTGTGTGTGTGTGTGTGTGTGTGTGTGTAGGGAAAACCTGAAGGAAGGTCAAAAGAGAACTACATTGTTTAGTCGTGTTTAAATATAGTAATTTGGTGTGTTTAAATAATAGAATAACAAGATATTCTGTCTTAAATCTATCCACAGAAGGACCTGTGTGACAGTCCCTCTTAGGTAGAGGGACTGTAAATGTCCAAGATCTCTGAAAGGGGTAAGTCACCGAGTTCTTATGACCTCACCTGTCGGATATTGAAGAGGTCCCCTAGAAGGTTGGGTCTATAACTTGATCCCAGAGGACGTAACGTCCGTCTAAGAAATGGTCGACTCCATGATCCCTTCGAGTAAGTCACCGAGTACCGAGAGTAAAAGGTGAAAGTTTCAGTGTCACTCGTACAGAGACCTTTACGAAGACGGTAGTGTAAGGGGTAAATGGTGTCAAAATTTTTATAGAGATAGAGACTAGAAATTTAAGTCTAGTGGGTCTATTCCTATTTTGTCATATTACAAGGATAGAGTTCTACGAATTACATTATTATGAACACTTCAGGGTAAATCGTATATTCTAGTATATAAGTATCCAAGATCTCAAATCTTACACCTGTAGAAATCCTTCCGTAATAAAACAGATGAATGTGAAAGGCTACGGTCACTCTTCAACGACTCCCTTCATGAATTGACTAATTTTTTGCATCAAAATGAAGAATCTAAACCTTACAATCTCCATTTTTTATTTTAATTTTAACTCATGTACCAGGATTGTTGTACCCCCCTTGTGTCTTAATCGTACTTGTCAACCCATTGTCCTTGATGTCTTCAGCATTATGGTACCAGTAATACTTTCCGTCTTTCCGTCTACCTGGTAAGTCTTGGGTCTGTCACCAGACTGTACACCTCTAGTGTGACTTTTATATATCGAGGGTTCCTACTTTAGTTGTCCGCCGATTCGTTGATTTGTTACCCATTGGTTCATTGATCCTCTTGTTTCTAAAGTTTTAATTTTTGTAGACCAGTGGCGTACTTGGTGTTATCAGATTTTTAGTACTAGAACAGGATAAAGGTTTGGATGTATTTTTTAAAGTTTGTGAAACTTATTTTATAAGTTGTTCCGAGAATTCCTTAAAACAAGAACGTAGTACCTGCAACTACCCTTTGTAACTAGACTAGGAAAGGGTTTCCCTCGATAATGACAGATTGGTTCATTGACTGAGGTTTAATTGGCGTTAAGGTCGCATACTGTAATTCAGGTGATCTTACTTACGTCCATTATTTACCTCGATAGTGACTTCTAGGGGAGCAATGTTCGGTCCCACAGGATTTAACTGAATACATAAAAATAAGTCCGGGATTCTCGTCAACTTGTAGTAAAAAAAAAAAAAGTATAATACTGTAGGTTTCTTTTACTTTTCTGATCATACTGTAAATTCCTACTTTTTATATTTTAAGAAAATCGATAACCATTCTTCGACCTTCAAGGGTCGAAGGTTTCTGGGACGATGAGGTACCCGATTCCCTTATATATAGTTCCTGTGTTAATGGGTCAGTGTTGTTCAGTCCCATAACACCATGTCCTCGACCCTGTTAGAAGGTTTTTATCGACCTTACATATATAAGTCGTGGGTGTCTTATGTGGGTAACTGTTGTAATTTAGACGTCGTTTTTTGGAACGTCATCTTTACAGACTTGTGGACATGAGTACACATTTTGGACATTGTTTTTAGGTGTAGAAAAAGTTACGTCACAGTGGTCTCCTCAACTATAAGTAAAGTTTTGGGACACGTGACAAAAACAACAGACATAGACAAGAATAAACAGTCGTAATTAAACTGTTAAATCACGGGTACAAATTCGACAATAACTTATATAATTCATAGTAAGACCGGTGTTATTTCTTACACTTATTACGTCCAGAAAACTAAGTTACGTGTGGAGTAAATTAAGAAGAAAAACCGGTTTACTTATTGATTTTATTTTTAAAATTTAGTGTCCCGTACTCTTTCTGGGACGTCAAAAATTGGATTAGTTCAATACAAGAAGTAACCTCTACGTGAATACTTGTGTAAAAGAAATGATCTCGTTTGATCATATCGTGAACTTTATTATACTAATTAGACTATTTACATATAAAGAGATGTCGTTTACAGATGTCTGATGTCGAGACCCCATTATAATGACGATAGACATGAATTTTTATTTCAAAATAACCTTGTGTCTTTGTAATAAATACATAACAAATACCGCCGAGAACGAAACTTTAACATCTGATCTTATAAACGTTCAGAAGTGACAAAGGTTTCAAATTTTAAGGATGAGAAGACCACGAAAAGTCTTTCTCACACAGTTAGGGACCGAGAATAGTTGTCGTCTCTTCGAAATCTCTCCTCACAAAAGTGATCCGTTTTTCTCTTCATGGGAAATTCAAAGGGAAAAAGTCTCTATCAACAAACAAAGAGAAGGGGTTCATCATGTTTCTCTAAGAATATAAGACACATAGTGTAACCAAAGAAGACGACTGTCGTAGTACCCAAGAGTTTACCGAGTTACCATTTCTTGAACGGACGGTTCGTCCTCTCCACCCAAGCTGGGGACCCAGTCGTTCCTGGGAACGTCTTCCTTTACTGTCGGGTGAGGTTATAAGAAAGGACCTACAGGGTACCCATCTCCTCGGACCACCCGTTGTCAGGAACCCCAACGTTTCTCACGATGTGTGAATTGTTGATTTGGTGTTGGGTATCTACTACAGTGCGACTATAATGAACACGACACACGTATCAGTACAGACTGTAAACGTTGGGTATCGGACGGTCCGAGGAGACAGATACACTAAGAGGTCCGTTCTTATGACCTCACCCAACGGAAAAGAAAGAGGTCCCCTAGAAGTTCTGGGTCTATATCTTTGGTCCAGAGGACGTAACGTCAGTCTGTGAAATGGCTAACGGAATGTTCCCTTCTAGTTTATATTGAACTCTCTTCCATTAGTCAAGTCGAGTTAGAGAGTCAGCACAGTCTGAGAAATACTGTGGTGCCTAATGTCGTGTGGTCCGAAGGGACAGGTAGTGGTTGAGGACCTTGAATAAGTTTGAATACAGGTAGCTCAAACACTACGGTAGGTTGGTAGAGTAAGAGACAACAGGAGAAGAGAGTGGAAGTGATAAAAGGTCGTAGTTCCAGAAAAGGTTACTCAGTCAAGAAGTGTAGTCCACCGGTTTCATGACCTCAAAGTCGAAGTCGTAGTCAGAAAGGTTACTTGTAAGTCCTAAATAAATAAATAAATTAAAAATCCTAACTGACCAACCTAGAGGAACGTCAGGTTTCTCTGAAAGTTCTCAGAAGAGGTTGTGGTGTCAAGTTTTCGTAGTTAAGAAGTCACGAGTCGAAAGAAATATCAAGTTGAAAGTGTAGTATGTACTGATGACCTTTTTGGTATCGAAACTGTTCTACCCGAAAAAAACCGGTTTATTACAGAGACGAAAAATTATGTGACAGATCCAACCAGTATCAAAAAAGAAGGTTTCTCGTTCGTAGAAAATTAAAGTACCGACGTCAGTGGTAGAAGTCACTAAAACCTCGGGGTCTTTTATTTCAGACAGTGACAAAGGGGACAAAGGGGTGGATATACGACATTTTACTACCCTGGTTTACGGTACTAGAATCAAAAGACTTACGACTCAAGATTCGGTTGAAAAAAAAAAGGAAAAAAAAAAAAATTAAAATGAAATAAAGTGAAATGTTACAACATAACCAAAACGGTATGTAGTTGTACTTAGGCGGTGCCCACATGTACTCAAGGGTGAGGACTTGGGAGGAGGGTGGAGGGAGGGATATGGTAGAGAGACCCAGTGAGGTCACGTGGTCGGGGTTCGTAGGACATAAGACGTAGTTTGGATCTGACCGCTAAGCAAAGAATGTACTATCATATGTACAAAGTTACGGTAAAAGGGTTTAATAGGGTGGGAGAGGAAGAGGGTGTCTCAGGTTTGTCTACAAGATATGTAGACACAGAGAAAACGACAGAGCGTATGTCCCAATAGTAATGATAGAAAGATTTAAGGTATATATACACAATCATATGATATAACCACAAAAAGAAAGACCGAATGAAGTGAGACATATAGCCGAGGTCAAAGTGGATGGAGTAATCTTGTCTAAGTTTACATAAAAATTACCGATTCATTTTGAGGTAACACATATACATGGTGTCGAAAGAATAGGTAAGTAGACGACTACCTGTAGATCCAACGAAGGTACAGGACCGATAATATTTGTCACGACACTACTTGTAACCCCATGTGCACAGAGGAAGTTAAGACCAAAGGAGCCACACACACGGGTCGTCACCCTAACGACCCAATATTCCGTCGAGTTAAACGTCAAAAATTTCCTTAGAGGTGTGACAAGAGGTATCACCGACATGATCAAACGTAAGGGTGGTTGTCACATTCTCCCAAGGGAAAGGAGGTGTGAGAGAGGTCGTAAATAACGAACGTCTGAAAACCTAACGTCGGTAAGACTGACCACACTTTACCATGGAATAACACCAGAACTAAACGTAACGAGACTATTACTCACTACAACTCGTAGAAAAGTACACAAACAATCGGTAGACATACAGAAGAAACCTCTTTACAGATAAATCAAGAAACCGGGTAAAAAACTAACCCAGTAAATAAAAAGACCTTAACTCGACTTCCTCAACGAACATATAAAAACTCTAATCAACAAACAGTCAACGAAGTAAACGATAATAAAAGAGGGTAAGGTTTCCGACACAAAAGTGGAACGAATATCAAAGGAAACAACACGTCTTCGAAAATTAAAATTAATCTAGAGTAAACAAATAAAAACGAAAATAAAGGTCATAAGACCCTCCACCCAGTATCTCCTAGGACGACACTACATACAGTCTCTCACAAAACGGATACAAGAGGAGATCCTCAAAATATCAAAGACCAGAATGTAAATGTAGAAATTAGGTAAAACTCAAATAAAAAAACATACCACAATCTTTGACAAGATTAAAGTAAGAAAATGTTCACCAACTGGTCAAAAGGGTCGTGGTGAACAATATCTCTAACAGAAATTAGGTAACATATAAGAACGGAGGAAATAGTTTCTATTCCACAGGTATCCACACACCTAAATAGAGACCCAAAAGATAGAACAAGGTAACTAGATATAAAGAAAGAAACAAGATTCGGTTGAAAAAGTGAGAGGATAAAGTGAAAGTAGTTCTCCGAGAAATCAAGAAGAAGTGAAAGAAAGTATTCCCACCACAGTAGACGTATAGACTCCAATAACTATAAAGTAGGTCCTTGGAATTGAGGTCGAACACGAAGTAGGTGGGGTCGTAAAGGGTACTACATGTAACGCATATTCAATTTATTCGTCCCACCGTTATATGTTGGAACTACGTGGGAAAGGGATAAACCTTAGTCAGATAACAAAGTACAGATCAAGATTGACAGCGTAGAACTGGATGTATGTCTAAAGAGTCTTCCATCCATTCCACCAGGACATAAGGATAGAGAACTTCTTAAAAGGTGTTAAAGAACACTAAGTGTGTCAGTTTCTTAAATCGTATCAGTTACTTAGTCTTCATCTTAAAAAAAGACCTTAAGGAAACGAAACAGATACTAGGTTGTCTACAACCCTTAAACGAGAGACGAAGACGACTGAAAAGAATTAGGTAGAAGTGATAGACCTCCAAGAGAAAAAACCATATGACTTTATGATATACTTCAAACGTTGTTAGATAATAGAACTAATAAAATGATTATTCGGATTTCCGTTTATGACTTTATGAAAACAATCATCTAATCATCTCATCTATAACATCTTATTACTTCTCATTCGTCTTAATGTACTCTCTACTGTACCTTTTAAAACTTTAAATTCTTAAGGTTAGAGTTCCTTATAACGTGTTCTTTAAATAAGATATTTTATTGTGTCATCCATCAAGAATTTTGGTGTATTAATAACGTCTATACGAAACTAGGATTTTAGGGTTAGAAATAGGTAACAAAAGAATGCAAACACAGATTATTCCCTATAATGTATATCGTTTGGATTTGGATCCATCTAACCTATAAGTAGGAGACCTCATCCTTTAAACGATTTCTCTTGTACGTGACTTTTACAGTTTAAATACAGCTGTAAAGAACCTTCTGTCTTGTCTTCTTGTTTAATACTGAGTTACTATTAGTTACTAGTTTATGAGTTTAAGGAAAACGGATGTCTAGAGTCATAGAACTACGTTCGATTCCTAAGGTCTTATCCTATATTTCAACCTATCACCTTCCCTTCATATTTATGCAGTCGAATGAACCAAATCGAAGTAACCACTTTTATGAAAAAAGCGATAGTTTAAATCGAATTATGGCTTTAATTTTAAACGACAGATTTTTATATCTTGTATTATAAAAAGACACCTTGACTCTAATACCGAGTATTATTTTATGAGTCGGTCTTACATAAGTGGACATTGAGAACTCATACCTACTTATAATCCTGTCTCAGTGTAACTTATTTTTCTTCCTTTACACTGAATCGAAACAATGCTTATTTTGTGTAGGTAATCAAAACCAAATATGTCGAAGGGACCATCGAGTCTGTCATTTCTTAGACGGACGTTACACTCTCTGGACATAAACTCGGGACCCAGTCTTTCTATAGAACCTCTTCTTTTCGCGCTGGGTAAGGTTATAAGAACGGAACTCTTACGATAACTGTCTCCTTAAACCACCCGATGTCAGGTACCCCAGTATTTATCAGTCTGTACCGAAAGTGAAAATATACAGTTACTTATATTTTACCGGTAATCTTTACCTCATATTTGTAACATACAACTTTGTGTACAAACTAACTGTTTAAATGATAAAAATCGAAAATGATGGTAAGTAACCAGTATTGACATATACTATACGTAGTAAAGTTCACATATTTTAGTTTGGTCAACTGACTGGTCCCTCTTATTTATTTGGTACCAGTAACCAAAAGGTGTAAGAATTATCCTATTGTCTGACCAAGGTTTATCCTTTTCCTCTTATAGTTCTGATATATAACAGTGAATAAACTGAATATACGTCTCATGTAGTACTCTTTACGACCCGATCTTCTTCGTGTTCGACTTTAGTTCTAACGGTCCTCTTCATAGTTATCGGAGTCTATACGTCTACTTTGGTGGGAATACTGTCTTTCACTTCTTAATTTCTCGGAGAACTACTTTCACTTTCTCCTCTCACCTTTTCAACCGAATTTCGAGGTGTAAGTCTTTTGATTCTATTACCGTAGGTCAGGGTAGGGAAGTACCGTTTATCTATCCCTTTGTCACCGACTGAAATTAAAACCCCCGAGGTTTTAGTGACGTCTACCACTAACGTCGGTACTTTAATTTTCTGCGCATGAGAAACCTTTCTTTCAATACTGGTTTGATCAAGGCAAGGTAAGTCAAGTCAACGAGTCAATTAGGTTGAGAAACGTTGAGGTACTTAACGTCGTATCGTCCGAAGGGATAGGTAGTGTTTGAGGGCTTCAAATGGGTTTGAGTACAGGTAACTCAGCCACTACAGTAGGTTGGTAGAGGAAGAGACAGTAGGGGAGAGGAGGACGGGACTTAGGGAGGGTCGTAGTCCCAGAAAAGTTTACTCAGTTGAGAAACGTACTTCACCGTTTACATAACCTAAAAGTCGAAGTCTTACTCAGGAAGGTTACTTGTGGGTCCTGACTAGAGGATATCCTACCTGACCAACGTAGAGGAACGTCAGGTTCCCTGAGAGTTCTCAGAAGAGGTTGTGGTGTCAAGTTTTCGTAGTTACGAAGCCGTAAGTCGAAAGAAGTGTCAGGTAGAAAGTGTAGGTATGTCCTGGTGACCTTTTTGGTATGGGAACTGATCTGTCTTGAAACAACTGTTTCATTACAGACGAAAAATTATACGATAGATCCAACCAGTATTGTAAGAAAGGTTCCTCATTCGTAGAAAATTAACGTACCGATGTTAGTGGTAGACGTCACTAAGAACCGGGTCTTTTTACTTTAGACTGTGACAAAGGTGACAAAGAGGTAGATAAAGGGTACTTCACTACCCTGGTCTACGGTACTAGAAACAATAGTCTTACAAGTCGAAATTGGGTTGAAAAAGTAAGAGAAATTGAAAGTAGTTCCCTTAAGAATCAAGGAGAAGTGAAAGACGGTATTCCCACCACAGTTGACGTATAGACTCCAATAACTATAAAAAGGGTCGTTAGACCTAAGGTCGAACACGAAGAAGGTCGGGTCCTAAAGAGTACTACATGACACGTACATTCAATTTATTCGTCCCACTGTTATATGTCGGAACTGCATGAGGTAGAGGAGAAACCTTGGTCAGACAACATGGAACAGGTCAAGATTGACAACGCAGGACTGACGTACATCCAAAGAGTTCTCCGTCCAGTCTACCAGACCACAAGGGTAGAAATAGTCTTAAAAGGTGTCAAATAACACTAGGTGTACCAGTTTCCGAAACTGTATCAGTTATTTCGTCTTTAACTACAAAAGGACCTTGAGAGAGGGAAAAAAACTACTAGGTTGTTTACAACCGTTAAACTAGAGACCCAGGAGACTGAAAAGATTTTGGTCGAACATGTAGACCTCCAAGTGTCAATTGCATAACGACCTCGGACCGAACCTCTTAAAACTCGTAATGAAATGATCGCACACTCTACTCACGTTAACACAACATCAAACTCGTAACAAACCGTAACGGAAAGAAACCTTAACCTTACTTTTGACTGGAAAAGGTCAGGGCACCGGTGGCGACTCAAAAGGTTTAAACGACCGTATAACTCACGTAGTGAAAGTGTCGTAGTAGAAAGTCCTAAACTTTATCGAGTTGACCTTAAGGTAGTAGAGGTGATCGAAACAAGCATCACTACGAAAGATTCCGGGTGAACTGAAGTGTAAGGTCCTACAAACCGAGATCCACTCACTAGTGTGGTAGCACTAATAGACCCAGTACTTCTAGAAAAAATATGTTAAGAAGACACATAAGAACGGTGGAGAAGGATTATAGAAGACGAAGAGAATCCAGGTATGGTAAAGACAGGTAGTAGTTCGGGTAGAAACGTACTTTAAAAGGGAACCATAGAGATTAAAAGAACCTCTCTAGAGATCAGAAAGGGTAAGACAAGAAAAGGAGATACAGAAACGTAACTAACGACTTCTTCCGAAGGAATAGAGAAACGATAAGAAACCTTTGGACGTAAGTCTGCGAATATAGAAAGGAAAAGAGGAAACAAAAAACAAAGAGGAGAAAAGTGTCGATAAACATTTCGTAGGAGTCTGTCGGTAAAATGAAAAAACGTAAAGAAAAGGTACCCCTACCAGAACTAGGGACAGAGGACATATTACAGTGCTTGGAGTAAGGTAACAAGTAGTCCTTGAGACAGACAGTCTAGATCAGGGAATGTATATAAAGAGTGAAGGTGAGATATTAGTATTCCCTAAACTAAATCCTGTATGGATTTACCAGAGCACCAAAAGGGATGAAAGAAGTTAAATTCACACTGACCGTTATTCCTCGAGTACTAGACTCGGTGTCAGTCGAGGGTTAGAACAAAAACGACTGACATATCACGAAGAGGTAGAAACCGACGTTTCTTATATTAGTTAGACTAAAACCACAACTGGTATACCACTACAGGTACACATCTCAGAAGAGAACACAACAACCTTCTCCCACAAACGATACTGGTCACGTAAAAGAACCGTTTTGAGATAATCAGAAACGGAACGTAAGGTTCCGGTTTAAACGGACAATGAGGTCCACAAAGAACTGAAGGATGAAAACGTAAGGTAAGGTGGTATTACTTTTCCTGTAGAAAAAACCCACAATTAAGATTTTCCAGAACATCCAGTAAGTTGAAGTCGAAGAAGTCGTAATGACCAACCCGTATCCGAACCTAATGAGACTATAACTTACCAAACGGAACCTTTACTTGTCTCTAGTAAGACGGATAAACTCTGACATAGGTTCATGACGTAAAACCTTACAAAACAACTGGTAGTACCGATGAGGTAAAGAAGATTCCCTAAGGACGAGTGTCATCATTTATATTACCAGTAGACTCAATTTAAGTAGGTAAGGTCACGTAAAATTAAACGATTAAGGATCTTATAGTTGCAAATAAGAACGGTAGAGGACAAACTGGTGAAGGTCAAACGGAACTAGGTACCTGGATTATAAGGTCCAAGGATACGTTATAACGAGAAATATTGTAACCTGGAACGAAGATAGTGGTCAGTGTAGGTGTGGGTCCATAACAAAAAAGAAACCGAGGTAGGGAAGTAAGGAAGACCTCAATAAAGAGGTGACTAGAGGTCGTCGTATAACCCGTGAATGACTGGACCCTTCAAGGGGAAAGTCATAGGGTAGTAAAACGGAAAAGTATGACAAGTACCCTAGGAGTTCCGTTCTTATGACTTCACCAAACGGTAAGGGAAGAGGTCACCTGGTGTAAGACAGTCTGGAGAGGTCGTACTGGACAGGTAGAACCCACCGGGGTGTACCGTACCGAATCAAAGTGACTTAATCTGTTCCGACACTAGGTACACTAGTCTGACCGATCAAAAGACAATAATACCAAAGTCACACAGACGGAAGACTACAGGAAAGTGTTGTAGATGGCAGAAGGAACCCAAAGAGAATGGAACCTGCACCCCATAGAGAAGTACCGACGAGGAATGGAACCTACTCCCCATAGAGGAATACCGGTGGGAAGGACTGGAACTTGAACCTTATCGCGAAGAACCGGAAGGACACAGTCACGTCGGCGAAGAGGAAACTACACCCCAACGAGAAGAGTCGGCGACGGGGACTGAAACCTGTACCACATCGAGGAGAACCGGCGGAGGGGACTATCTGTCGTATAATTTTTCGTCTCTGTCATGAAACAGTTGTCAAACAGGTCAGTTCCGATACCAAAAAGGTCATCAATACATTCCTACATATTCAACTTGATATTTCTTTCGACTCGTGACTTCTTAAGTAAGAAACTTGACACCAAAACCTCTTCTGAGAACTCTCAGGGAACCTGACGTTCCTCTAGGTTGGTCAGGTAGGATTTCCACTAGTCAGGACCCACAAGTAACCTTCCTCAGTACGACTTCGACTTTGAGGTTATGAAGTCGGTAGACTACGGCTCTCGACTGAGTAAACTTTTCTGAGACTACGACCCTTTCTAACTCCCGTCCTCTTCCCCGTTGTCTCCTACTCTACCAACCTACCGTAGTAGCTGAGTTACCTGTACTCAAACCCATTTGAGGCCCTCAACCATTGTCTCTCCCTCCGGACCGCACGACACCAAGTACCCCAGTGTTTCTTATCCTGTCTTGACTCTCTGATTTGACTGACTTATTAGAAAAATGATTCCTTCATATGTTATAATACAATATACTATAAGTGAATTAAACAATAACAACAAATCGACGATTTGTATAGACTAAGAAAAACGTTGGGGTACCTGATATTGGACGGTCCAAAGAGACAGGTACCCTAAAGGGTCCCTTCTTATGACCTCACCCGACGGTAAAATAAAACGTCCCCTAAATGAGTAGGGTCCCTAACTTGGACACAAAGGACAAGTCTTCCTTCTAAGAAAATGACGACTCGGTGATCCCTTTAGGAGTGAATCAAACACCAAGATATTAAGGACCAAAATTTGTAGAGTTGATAATTTACAAAGGTTGTATGAACCTTTCGTTACTCTAAGGACAATTATGTAAAGATTTTAAATCCCATCGAAAAATAAATCTGTAGTATGTAGAGAAAAGAGGATAACATAAACTAGTTTGAGAATTTTTCTGTCGGACAACACTATAGGGTCTCGTCTTGAGACAACAGACACGTAGGTAAATGGACCCAAAACAGAGTCAAAGGGTCACTGTTTTCGTCTAAGATAAACTTTTAACTTTTGATATTCCCTTTAAAATAATCCTTATTAGGAACGGTCTCGAAAAGGGATCCTAAATCTCCGAGTTTTATAAATGGGAATCTAAACTGAACGATTTTTTTCTTTTTTTTTTTTTTTTTTTTCTCCTGACAGTAACTTGGTACTACGTCACCTGGTACTACCCCCTAATGTTGAAGGATTATGTGGACGTTATCGATAAGAGGGAAGTTGTCTCATCTTCTACCCTACTACGAAGGTGAATATCTTTTATTTTCTGAGGTCTCTTCCGAACCAAACGTCGACCTTAAATCTAACGACTAATAAGGGACGTTCAACGTAGTGTCAAGTCTAAAAAAAGGGGGTCGGGATTAAGGTGAAAAAAAAAAAGGAAAGAGGAAGAGTAGTTAGTCTAAATAGGAGATGTATTGTCGAGGTTGTGAATAGAAGAGAAGAACAAGAGTCTACAAGAATAGAGTCATCGGAACAGTTCAGTAGAACATATTATATACAACGAATCTTAATTGTGTTGAACAAATAAATCGAAGTATTAGATAAGTGTTGAATAAAAGGTTCAGTTTTAAATTGGAACGAGGGCATCTGGAGATGGTAAGGAAAATGACGATTATTCTAAGAGTAATTTGGAAATAAAGTTTAATACGAGGATGATCTTAAAACTAAGGTATACAACTAAAGTTGTGGTCCTGTTAATCATCAGTTCGGAAGAGTTACTTACGTAATAGAACATTATAAATGTGTACAGACAATCTCGGAGGTATGACAAGACACAAATACAATGAAGGTTTGTGTGTGTGTATACGTGTTTTTATTTTTTACCCTTGGAAGTTTCCTTTAACGTTGGGGATTGTACCATCCATTTAGTTTAAATAACATATAAAAAAGAATTGAATGTATTAAATGAAACCTGGTGAAATGACCGACGAAAATTCGTTAGTGTCAGATCAACTATTTCGGTGTAATTATTATAAAAGACCTCGTATGAGTTCAGTCCGGTGTATCTTCATACGATCGTCTAAATATAAATCTAATGATAGTAGGTTGGAGAAAAATATATTAACAGACTTCTGTGAGTTTAAATTAAATTACATAGTCTAATTTCGGAAATAAAGTTGTCTTATAAAAAGAAGACACCAAATTTAAGAATTAATAAAAGAAAGGGACTCAAGGTTTGAGTGTTTGTAACGATTTCCGGTTATAGACGACCTTCGGAAGGGTGTAATAAATTCTAACAAGTAATTTTTGTTGAATTTATCCGACTATACATTCTATTAATTACTAATAATTCATAGATAACCCTAAGGGACCATCGAATCAACCATTTCTTAGACGAACGGTACGTCCTCTGGAGCTAAACTAAGGACCCAGCCCTCCTAGGCGACCTCTTCCCTATCCGATGGGTGAGATCATAAGAACCCGAAGAGATCTATAATCGAATTGTCTACTTGATAGAAAGTTTGTTATCTACAAAAGATACGACCAGGTGTCTTTTTATACGTTTCGAATAGTCAAATAAAATGTTTCTGACATGTTGGATTGTTCTGGACGTGTCTGTGTGTTTAAGGTCTGGTAAATATATAAACTGATGTCTTGGTTTATAGGCTTATTTTATCGTATACTTAAGGTTTTTATACAACTTCCTTATTATTCCTAACTGAATCTTTGGTTCCTAATTCTTGTATTATTCCTTTAGATAGTTGGTGAAGTAAACAACTGACCTACTTTTAACGTGTTAATTCTCAACTCAAATTCAAAATAAGTCCCTTCAATGAGTTCTGATGTCGGACCCTCTGTCAGAAAGTTATCGAGACTCCCTTGACGAGACTTCTCGACCCTCTCTTCGTTCACGTATACTAAAAACCGATCCTTCATGTACGTCAGTTGAAGTTGATATGTAGAACCACTCACTCACTCACTTCAGCAAGTCAGCACAGTCTGCGAAACGCTGGGGCACCTGACATTGGATGATCCTAAGAGACAGGTACCCTAAGAGGTCCGTTCTTATGACCTCACGTAATGGTAAAGGAAGAGGTCCCCTAGAAGGACTGGGTTCCTAGTTTGGGTCCAGAGGGCGTAACTTCCGTCCGCGAAATTGGTGACTCGGTGTTCCTTTCGTATTTTGTGATGATAATCAGTGTTTTTTCGTATACAGTTCAACTATTAAAATCAAGAAAAGGTACATACTCTTCTACCTGTTTAGACCCAAATAATTTTAAGAAGGACTCACACATGTAGATTGACCTATCCCCCGGACAACAAGTTTCGTGTGTAGAACGATAGTAAAATTAAAGAAGAGTCATACGTGATAGATAGTCACTGACGTCACCGAGTTTTGAATTAGGGACATATTGAATTACTACTCGTTACGAGAAACGATAAGAACAAATGTGACATGTAGTTAATGACTTCCTTTTTTTTTTACTCTAATATATTTATACTGACTTTTATAGACTTTTTAAATAGTCAGTTAGGACAATTCTTAAGATTCGTGTTCCTTTGTGGGATTCATACTACAAATTTAAGGATTGAACTTATAACTTGTTATCTACCCCATTTATAAGTAATTCTTGTAAAATCGCTTTTATCTAATTTTTTTTATCTAACGAGTAGAGTCTACGTGACCAAGTGACAAAGTCGGTTAAGACTAATTTAGTACACTTAATTTTTACACTTTACGTTCACTTAATTTAATTTTGTCTAGATCTTCACTATAGTGGTATGTTAAAACGTATTAAAATTTTGACTTTTTTTAGTTTTATGAATAAAGAGTCCAAATCGTTTGGAATATTTTGTATGTATAAAATTCCTTACATTGTCGAATTTTGTTATGTTTTAATACCCAGTTCTTAGTCAACCTCTGTCGAATTGGGACAAGAGGGGAGTCCTAGAGTCATCTAACACCGGTTACCCAGTCCATCCGACATAAGAGGATACAACAGAATGAATCCCTTATAACACGGAGTTTAAGGTGAATCGAGATTCTCCGACTTTGTCGGAAACGGTGTTCCGACAGTGATTTCGAGAGAACGTTGTACCGAAGAATGAAAAAAGTTTAATTTATAAATAACTTGATATCAACTATATGTTACAACCTAATCAAAGACGATATGTCTCTTCACTAAGGTGAAATATATATGTATGTATGTATACACATATATAAATGTATATATATGTATGTGTGTATACTTTTCACCATCAAAGAGTCAGTACAGGTTGAGAAACGATGGGGTACGTGATATCGAGTGGTCCGAGGAGACAGATACCTTAAGAGATCCGTTCTTGTGACCTCACCAATCGATAAGAGAAGAGGTCGTCTATAAGGACTGACTCCCCTACTTGAACCCAGAAGGAGTAACGTCCGTCTTATAAAAGACACACTCAGTAGTCCTTACGGTGGTATATATACATACGACACGATACGAATCAGTGAGTCAGTATAGCTTGTGAAACACTGGGGTACCTGACGTCGAGCACTCTGAGGAGACAGATACCTTAAGTGGTCGGTTCTTATGTCTTTACACAACGTTACAGGAGGAGGTCCCCTGGAAGTGTTGGGTCCCTAACTTTCGTCCAGAGGGTATGACGTCCGTCTAAGAAATGGTCGACTCGATGGTCTCTTCGTCGGATATGTCGGATAGTGAAAAAATTCTATATGAAACGGGTATATCTAGTAACATGTCATAACCCATCTCAAGGGACACGATAGTCAAGTCAAGTCAAGTCAGCGAGTCAGCACAGGTTGAGAAACGTTGGGGTACTTAGCGTCGAGTGTTCCGGAGGGACAGGTAGTGGTTGAGGGCCTCAAGTGAGTCTGAGTACAGTAGCTCAGACACTACGGTCGGTCGTTAGAGTAAGGGACAACAGAGGAAGAGGAGGACGGGGGTTAGGGAGGATCATAGTCAGAAAAGGTTACTCAGTTGAGAAGTGTACTCCACCCGTTTCAGGACCTTGAAGTCGAAATCGTAGTAAGGAAGGTTTCTTTACGGTCCCAACTAGAAGTCTTACCTGACCAACCTAGAGGAACGTCAGGTTCCCTGAGAGTTGTCAGAAGAGGTTGTGGTGTCAAGTTTTCGTAGTTAAAAAGTCGTGAGTCGGAAGAAGTGTCAGATTGAGAGTGTAGGTATGTACTGGTGTCCTTTTTGGTATCGGAACTGATCTGTCTGAAATCAGCCGTTTCATTACAGAGACGAAAACTTATATGATAGATCTAACCAGTATTGAAAAGAAGGTTCTTCATTGGCAGAAAATTAAAGTACCGACGTTAGTGGTAGACGTCACTAAAACCTCGGGGGGTTTTATTTCAGACTGTGAGAAAGATGACAAACTAGGTAGATAAAGGGTACTTCACTACCCTGGTCTACGGTACTAGAAGCAAAAGACTTACAACTCAAAATTCGGTTGAAAAGTGAGAGAAGAAAGTGAAAATAGTTCTCCGAAAAATCGAGGAGAAGTGAAAGACGGTATTCCCACCACAGTAGACATATAGACTCCAATAACTATAAAGAGGACCGCTAGAACTAAGGTCGAACACAAAGAAGGTTGGGTCCTAAAGAGTACTACATGAGACGTCTATTCAATTTATTCGTCCCACTGTTATATGTCGGAACTACATGAGGAAAAGGATAAACCTTGGTCAGAGAACAAGGTACAGGTCAAGATTGACAACGAAGGATTGGACGTATGTCTAAAGAGTTCTCCGTTCAATCCACCAGACCATAAGGGGAGAGAAAGTCTTAAAAGGTGTCAAATAACACTAGGTGTGTCAGTTTCCGAAACTGTATCAGTCATTTCGTTGTTAACTATAAAAAGACCTTGAGAGAACGAAAAAGGTACTAGGTCGTCTACAACCGTTAAACTAGAGACCAAGGAGACGGAAAAGATTTTGGTCGAATTTGTAGTCCCTCAAGCGTCAAGTGTATAACGACTTCGGACCGAACCTCTTAACACTCGTAATGAAATGATCGTACACTCTACTCACGTTAGCACGCCATCAAACTCGTAAGAAACTGTAACGGAAAGAAACCCTAACCTTACTTTTGACTGGAAAAGGTGAAGACACCGGCGACGACTCAAAAGGTTTGAACGACCGTATAACTCACGTCGTGTAAGTGTCGTAGTAGAAAGTCCTAAACTTTGTCGAGTTGACCTTAAGGTAGAGGAGGTGATCGAAATAAGTATCACTACGAAAGATTCCGGGTGAACTGAAGTGTAAGGTTCTACAGACCGAGATCTAATCACTAGTATAGCAGTACTAATAGAAGCAGTACTTCTATAAAAAACATGTTAAGAAGGCACATAAGAACGGTGGAAAAGAATTATAGAAGACGAAGACAATCCAGGTCTGATAAAGACAGGAAATAGCTCGGGTAGAAACGTACTTTACAAGGGAACCATAGAGATTAAAAGAACTTCTCTAGAGATCAGAAAGGGTCAGACAACAAAAGGAGATAAAGAAACGTAACTAACGACTTCTTCCGTAAGAATAGAGAAGAACGATAAGAAACCTTGAGACGTAAGTCTACGAATATAGAAAGGAAAAGAGGAAACGAAAAGTGGAGAGAAGAAAAGTGTCGATAAACATTCCGGAGGGGTCTTTCGGTAAAACGAAAAAACATAAAGACAAGGTACCCCTACCAGAAGAACTAGGGACAGAGGACATGTTATAGTTCTTAGAGTAAGGTATCAAGTAGTTCGTGAGATAGATAGTCTAGATCCGGGAATTTAGATAAAGAGTGAAGGTGACATATTAGTATCCCTAAACTAAATCCAGTATGGACTTACCAGATCGTCAAAAGGGATGAAGGAAGTTAAATTCAGACTTAAACCGTTATTCCTCAAGTACTAGACTCGGTGTCAGTCGAGGACCAGAACAAAAACAACTGACATATCTCGAAGAGGTAGAAACCGACGTTTCTTATATTAGTTAGACTAAAGCCACAACTGGTAGACCACTGAAGGTACACATCTCAGAAGAGAACACAACAACCTTCTCCCATAAACGATACTGGTCACGTAAAAGAACCGTTTTGAGATAATCAGAAACGGGACGAAGTGAGGAGTAAGACTCCGGTTTAAACGGACAATGAGGTCCACAAAGAACTGAAGGATGAAAGTGTAAGGTCAGGGGATATTACTTTTCCTGTAGAAAAAACCCACAATCAAGATTTTCCGGAACATTCAGAAGTATTTTGGCAAGTTGAAGTCGAAGAAGTCGTAATGACTAACCCCGTATCTGAACCTATTGAAACTATGACTTACCAAACGGAACCTCTCCTTGTCTCTAGTAAGACAACAAAAACTCTAACGTAGGTTCATGACGTGAAACCTGAGAAAACAACTGGTACTACCGACGAGGTAAAGAGGACTCATTAAGGACGGACGTCATCATCCTTATTACCAGTAGACTCCATTTAAGTGGGTAAGGTCAGGTAAAATCAAGCGACTAAGGATCTAACAGCTGCAAGTGAGAACGGTAGAGAACAAACTTGTGAAGGTTAAACCGAACTAAGTATCTGAACTGTAAGGTCCAAGGATACGTTATAACGAGAAATGTCGTAGCCTAGAACGAAGATAGTGGTCAGTATAGGTGTCGACACATAACAAAAACGAAACCGAGGTAGGGAAGAAAGAAAGACCTCAATAAAGAGGTGACTAGAGGTCATCGTATAACCCGTGGATTACTGGACCCCTCAAGGAGAAAACCATAGGATAGTAAAAAGGAAAAGTATAACAAGTAACCCAAGAGTTCCGTTCTTATGACTTCACCGAACGGTAAAGGAAGAGGTCACCTGGTGTAAGACAGTCTGAAGAGGTGGTACTGGGCGGGTAGAACCCAAAGGGGTGCCCGTACGGAACCAAAATAACTCAATTTGTACCGACACCATGATCACACCAATCTAACTGATCAAAAGACACTCATACCAAAGTCACAGATCAGTTTCGATACCAAAAAGTTCATCAGTACATACCTACACTCTTAACCTGACACTTCTTTCGACTGACGCCTTCTTAACTAGGAAAACTAGACACCACAACCTCTTCTGAAAACTCTCAGGGAACCAGACGTTCCTTTGGGTTGGTCAAATAACACTTCCTCTAGTCTGGACCCACAAGAAACCTTCCTTACTACGATTTCGACTTTGAGGTCATGAAACCGGTGGAGTACACTTTTCAACTGAGTGACCTTTTCTGAGACTACGACCCTCCCTAAAACCCGTCCTCCTCTTCCCCTGTTGTCCCCTACTCCACCGACCTACCGTAGTGACTGAGCTACCTGTACTCAAACTCACTTGAGACCCTCAACCACTACCTGTCTCTCCCGACCACACGACGTCAAGTACCCCAGTGTTTCTCACCCTGTGCTGACTCACTGACTTGACTTGACTTGACATTGACAACTGGAAGTGAGAACGGTAGAGGAAAAACTGGTGAAGGTCAAACGGAACTAATTACCTATATTGTAAGGTCCAAGGATACGTTATAACGAGAAATGTCGTAGTCTGGAACGAAGACAGTGTAGGTGTTGACCCACGATAAAAACGAAACCGAGGTAGAGAAGTAAGAAAGACCTTAGTAAAGAGGTGACTAGAGGTCGTCGTATAACCCGTGGATGGCTGGACTCCTCAAGTAGAAAAGATGGGGACCTTCGATAAATAAAAATGACATGACTACACCCCGAATGAGGAAATTTGATGTAAGTAGGTAAGGAAATGAAGAATTTACAAATTATCCAAGATCGTATAAACACCAAGTTTATCCCACCATTGTTCAAATACCTTTAAACAGTCTACAGGTATCGATAGACTATCAATAGAAATCATATTAACTATAACTGGTTGTATACCACTTTTTATCGATGGATATGTACTATTAGACCTACCTGTGTTACACGTTTTAAAGATTAATAAGATAAACGTTCTTTATGTATCTTCATTGGAATCTCGTTTTCTCTTCCTTCCCAGAAGATACTACACAATGTTTTATGTATTGGTGAACGGTATATAACTTGAAAACAAATGAGTAAAGTGAACATACCTTACTGGAAGGAGTTAAAACGACAAATTCTTTTAGGTGAACTTCAAAGTTTCGAAGAAAGTGTACAGTAGAAGGAGTGACTTATTGACTTCAATGCTCGAGAAACTTCCACTTTGAGTGAGTAAGCATATTAACACAAGGGTCACTTATCGTATCGTTTGTGAATCATACAAACAAAGTACTAAGTTACTCTGTAAGAACTTAAAAACAGAATTAATAAAAAGGTAGATGACAGGTAGATGACGGTGTCATTCAAAGACTATCGTTTACTCTATTTTTAAAGTGAGAGAAAATATATAATTATAAAAGAGGGAAAATAGGGTTTTGTAAACTACTTTTGTATACTTCACCGTAACAAAGTTACTGACTGATACCGTATGTATATGTGGACACGTACGTTTGTCATCATTGAAGGATATTGATTTATAGATGAAACAGGATCACTTCGAAGATAATTTTCGACTTTCGAGATTGTCCAATCCAACAGACTAGGACTTCCATACGAAAGGAGTCTTATAGTACGACGGAGATGGATAAACAATAATTAAAGAAAAACATCTTTTATCGGGTGATCAAAAGTTCTACTCTTGTTTCTACAGATACACTAATTAAGTATATCTTTTGATTAAGATCACACGAAGGGGGGGGGGTTCCTTTAGATAAACGAAGAGATAAAAGTTTACATCCCGTAATGTCTCTTGAACTATTCACAAGGTATACTAAAGACACTTTACAAATGTTTCTAGTCTTTTTTTTTAACGTGACTATTTAATAAACGAATTCGTGATCTATATCATTCTTTTTATGAGTCTTGATATAATTGTGTATAGAAAAATTATTGGATATTATTGATTAAGAAGTTAATCCATAAAACATGAACAAAGGTACACAGAAAAGATTTGGTTACTATCAAATAGTAGGGGTCTTCACATACGAGGTACTTACAGTTCTGAAATCGTTTCTGAACGTTTTTGTTGGAAACAAAACATATGTCATCGTACGATAGGTGGTGAATAACGGATACTCTTGAACTTTTTAAATAGAAGAGATTCGGGATCAAAGGAGTCAAGATTTTACTTCTATTGTTACTTACTTAACGAACTTACATTAAAAATAATTCATTTCATAGATTTCACGAACCTTGTCTCTACTGTAAATTGATAATAAAAACTTTATCTAGTTTAATTTTATCTACTTGAAAATTACGAAGGGTGAAGAGACCCATCACCTAGGGACATATAGTCTTAGTCCTCTCTACAATCATTACTGATAGACGTTAATCTATTGGGAACATTCTTGTACGTACTTACGTCTTTTAAAACAGTTTGTATGTCAAGTTTTGAAACAAAGTAAAACTATTTGGAATTAAGGTTATCCTTTATGTAAAAACTTTAATAAGTGTCCTCTGATATACTAAAATTTCTATTCAAGAGGTGGAAAGACAGGTGACTTTCTCTTACTGGTCCTTTAAAATTTCACAAATAAAAGGAGACTCAAAGTTTTCTAATAAAAAGTCCAACTAAAATCCGAGACATTTTAAAACTATTGTCAGACAATCTCAACTACACAAATGTTACTAAAAAGGTAACCCATTCAATGTATATATAACACACTTCACTCCCAGAATTTTATGTGGAGTCACGTAAAAACTTGTTTGATAACGATAAACCCCACCCCCCCCTTGTTGGATTTTACTCAGTTTCTGAACGGAGTGGACTTGTGACTTTTACAATGGAGAAAAACTTTATGAACGAAGGTGGTCCATTAATATACTACTTATAACCCTTTTAAACCTCAACTCATATATATATATAAGAAGTTATGGGATACCTATACACCTAAAAAGTCACCTTCCTGTTTACAAGATGTTTATACTTCTTTATAATTTCTCGTATAATTTGAAATTTTACGTACTTTTTATAAGTTTAAAATTTGTGACTAACGAAAATCTTATATTAGAAAGTATTATATTGGACTACTACTTTATAAAGAATATGTAGAGTATATATGTCAACGTTAAAATGACAACTAAAAGGAATTTTTAAATTACTCCTTCTCTCTAATAATGGGTGTAGATATATCTTTATTTAGTTTCCCACATATCCCACGTCCCTGGTAACAAATTGTTAGTTCTCTCCTTTATCCTCCCTATTTTTACAGTTATTATAACTCTGGTTATTAAACCTCGGACACTCTTGTTCGAAGAGTCTCGTGTGTATACTCTGTTTCGAAAACAAGTTCTTCTCGATTTCAAAAGTTAGAATAGGACTTCGGTCGTGAAAGAAACTTTACACATCCTCATATATTCTAAAATTTTAGTAAATTCGTTACGTTTACATTTCACAGGAAAACCTTAAGATCCTTTCATAAGAAGGACTACACGTGACATCCCAATGAAGTAAGTAATAGTAAGTCACTGATATATACCTAGAAAGTGTGTTTTAGGAATACCCCTAGAATTTGACTTTTTGTAAAACCATTATAGTATACTCAGGAAATTGTAGTCTCTTTAGACACGACTATATAAAATAAAGTAAAATAAAACGAAATGAAGATATAGGTAGAAGTTACTATCAGAAATAGGATACTTAGTGAAGTTTGACCTCGAGACCCTAAAACGATAGTATAAGAATATTAAGAGATTAGATGAATATCTTGAAACTGTAATAGTCCTCGTTAAATAAAATAGAATTTTGTTTGAGATGACAAATATACCTGAAATTACAAGGGTTAACTTTTTCGTAAAAGAGATCCAACTGTTATTAACTATAAACCAATAATGACTATAAGAGTTTAAAAGTTTATAAAATAAATGTATTAGATAAATTCTTAGAGTAAGAAATTTCAGGTATAATAAATTTTCTGATTTGAATCGAAAATCATATAAAGGTAATTTCTAGTACTTTCAAGTCAAGTCAAGTCAGTGAGTCAGTACAGGCTGAGAAACGCTGGGGTACTTAACGTCGTACGGTCCGGAGGGACAGGTTGTGGTAGCGGGCCTCAAGTGAGTCTGAGCGCAGATAGCTCAGTCACTACGGTAGGTCGGTAGAGTAGGAGCCAGCAGGGGAAGAGGAGACGGCTGTTAGGGAGGGGCGTAGTCTCAGAAAAGGTTACTCAGTTGAGAAGGGTACTCCACCGGTTTGATGACCTCGAAGTCGAAATTGTACTAAGGAAGGTTTCTTTACTGTCCCAACTAGAGGAAGTCTTACCTGACCAACCTAGAGGAACGTCAGATTCCCTGAGAGTTCTCAGAAGAGGTTGTAATTTCAAGTTTTCGTAGTTAAGAAACCGCGAGTCGGAAGAAGTGTCAACTTGAGAGTGTAGGTATGTACTCATGTCCTTTTTGGTATCGGAACTGGAATCAGCCGTTTCATTACAGAGACGAAAACTTATATGATAGATCCAACCAGTATTGAAAAGAAGGTTCCTCATTGGCAGAAAATTAAAGTACCGACGTCAGTGGTACACGTCACTAAAACCTCGGGTTTTTTAGTTCAGACTGTGACAAAGATGACAAAGGGGTAGATAAAGGGTACTTCACTACCCTGGCCTACGGTACTAGAAATAAAAGACTTACAACTCGAAATTCGGTTGAAAAAGTGAGAGGAGAAAGTGAAAATAGTTCTCCGAAAAATCGAGGAGAAGGGAAAGACGGTATACCCACCATAGTAGACGTATAGACTCCAATAACTATAAAGAGGGTCGTTAGAACTAAGGTCGAACACAAAGAAAAAAATTAAAAATTAAAATGTAATAAAATGAAATGTTATGACGTAACCAAAACGGTATGTNAAATTCGGTTGAAAAAGTGAGAGGAGAAAGTGAAAATAGTTCTCCGAAAAATCGAGGAGAAGGGAAAGACGGTATTCCCACCACAGTAGACGTATAGACTCCAATAACTATAAAGAGGGTCGTTAGAACTAAGGTCGAACACAAAGAAAAAAAGAAAAAAATTAAAAATTAAAATGAAATAAAATGAAATGTTATGACGTAACCAAAACGGTATGTAACTGTACTTAGGTAGTGCCCACATATACGTAAGGGTTTATACTTGGGGGGAGGGTGGAGGGAGGGGTATAGTAGAGAGACCCAGTAGTGGTACATGGTCGGGGTTCGTACGACATAGGACGTAACCTGTATCTGACCACTAAGCAAAGAATGTACTATCACATGTACAAAGTTACGGTAAGAGGGTTTAGTAGGGTGGGAGAGGGAGAGGGAGTCTCAGGTTTTAAGGTGAGATGTGTAGACACAGAGAAAACGACAGAGCGTATGTCCCAGTAGTAACGGTAGAACGATTTAAGGTATATATACACAATCATATGACATAACCACAAAAAGAAAGGCCGAATGAAGTGAGACATATAGTCGAGGTCAAAGTAGGTGGAGTAATCTTGACTAAGTTTACATAAGAAAAATTACCGACCCATTATGAGGTAACACATATACATGGCGTCGAAAGAATAGGTAAGTAGACGACTACCTGTAGATCCAACAAAGGTACAGAACTGATAATATTTGTCACGACACTGCTTGTAACCCCATGTAAACAGAGAAAGTTAAGACCAAAGGAACCACACATACGTGTCGTCACCCTAACGACCCAGTATTCCGTCAAGATAAACGTTATAAAATTCCTTAGAGGTGTGACAAGAGGTATCACCGACATGATCAAACGTAAGGGTGGTTGTCACATCCTCCCGAGGGAAAATAGGTGTGGGAGAGGTCGTAAATAACGACCGACTGAAAACCTAGTGTCGGTAAGACTGACCACACTTCACCATGGAGTAACACCAAAACTAAACGTAAAGAGACTATTACTCACTACAACTCGTATAAAAGTACACAAACAATCGGTAGGTCGAACACAAAGAAGGTCAGGTCGCAAAGAGTACTACATGACACGTATATTCAATTTATTCGTCCCACTGTTATATGTTGGAACTGTATGAGGAAAGGATAAACCTTGGTCAGACAACAAGGTACAGGTCAAGATCGACAAAGAAGGACTGGACGTATGTCTAAAGAGTTCTCCTTCCAATCCACCAGACTATAAGGGTAGAGGAAGTCTTAAAAGGTATACTTTTCTCATTTTTTTTTAGTTCACTTCCTAAGTATCCTTTATATTTCATAATTGTTATGTCAAGAATTCACCTTGGGAGATAAAAATAGAAAAATAATTATAAAAAGAAATCTGGGAGATTGAGTACAAATCATATAATTTTATAGAAAACCTATAAATTCTATTGAAGTAGTAATTTTATAATGGTATTTCAAAAGTACAAAAATAGTAGTAATAAGTACTCTTGAGTTAAACATTTAATGATAAAATTTGATCGAGGATCTTTTGAATTTTGTGAAACCGAATAAGGAGATTAATCACTAAAAGAATATATGATGTAATAAAAGACTGTATAATGTTTTATATTGTTTGTGTTCTTTTATTTAGAGGTTTGAAGTCATCTAGGACTGTCTGAAATGTAGTGTTTATGTATGAAATTTTTTGTATTTATAAAAGGGTATTTCCCTTTTGTTTGCATTTGTTAGTCCTTTTTTTTTTTTTTTTTCTCTCTCTCTCTCTCTCTCTCTCTCTCTCTCTTATTCGGTAGAATGAGATACCTTTTATTTTGTTTTCATGTTTAAGCATGTAACTATATCAGTCAAGTCAAATCAGTGAGTCAGTACAGGCTGAGAAACACTGTGGTACTTAGCGTCGTACGGTCCGGAGGGACAGGTAGTGGTAGAGGGTCTCAAGTGAGTCTGAGTGCAGGTAGCTCTGTCACTACGGTAGGTCGGTAGAGTAGGAGCCAGCAGGGGAAGAGGAGGACGTGGGTTAGGCAGGGTCGTAGTCTCAGAAAAGGTTACTCAGTTGAGAAACGTGCTCCACCGGTTTCATGACCACGAAGTTGAAATCGTAGTAAGAAAGGTTTCTTTACGGTCCCAACTAGAGGAAATCTTAACTGACCAACATAGAGGAACTTCAGATTCCCTGAGAGTTCTCAGAAGAGGTTGTGGTGTCAAGTTTTCGTAGTTAAGAAACCGCGAGTCGGAAGAAGTGTCAGGTTTAGAGTGTAGGTATGTACTGGTGTCTTTTTTAGTATCGGAACTGATCTGCCTGGAATCAGCCGTTTCATTACAGAGACGAAAACTTATATGATAGATCCAACCAGTATTGAAGGGTCCTCATTCGCAGAAAATTAAAGTACCGACGTCAGTGGTAGACGTCACTAAAACCTCGGGGTTTTTTATTTCAGACTGTGACAAAGATGACAAACTAGGTAGATAAAGGGTACTTCACTACCCTGGTCTACGGTACTAGAAACAAAAGACTTACAACTCGAAATTCGGTTGAAAAAGTGAGAGGAGAAAGTGAAAGTAGTTCTCCGAAAAATCAACGAGAAGTGAAAGACGGTATTCCCACCACAGTAGACGTATAGGCTCCAATAACTATAAAGAGGACCGTTAGAACTAAGGTCGAACACGAAGAAGGTCGGGTCGTAAAGAGTACTACATGAGTCGTATATTCAATTTATTCGTCCTACTCTTTTATGTCGGAACTGTATGAGGAAAAGGATAAACCTTAGTCAGACGACAAGGTACAGGTCAAGATTGACAACGAAGGACTGGACGCATGTCTAAAGAGTTCTCCGTCCAATCCACCAGACTATAAGTGTAGAGAAAGTCTTAAAAGGTGTCGAATAAACCAGGTGTGTCAGTTTCCGAAACCGTATCAGTTATTTGGTTGTTAACTACAAAAAGACCTTGAGAGAACGAAAAAGGTACTAGGTCGTCTACAACCGTTAAACTAGAGACCAAGGAGACGGAAAAGATTTTGGTCGAACTTGTAGTCCCTGAAGTGCCAAGTACATAACGACTTCGGACCGAACCTCTTCAAACTCGTAATGAAATGATCGCACACTATACTCACGTTAACACACCATCAAACTCGTAAGAAACCGTAACAGAAAGAAACCTTAATCTTACTTTTGACTGGAAAAGGTCAGGACACCGGTGACGACTCACAAAGTTTGAATGACCGTATAACTCACGTCGTGAAAGTGTCGTAGTAGAAAGCCCTAAACTTTATCGAGTGGACCTTAAAGTAGTGGAGGTGATTGATACAAGAATCGCTACGAAAGGTTCCGGCTCAACTGAAGTGTAAGGTCCTACAGACCGAGATCTAAACACTAGTGTGGTAGTACTAATAGACCCAGAACTTCTACAAAAAACATGTCAAGAAGGTACATAAGAACGGTGGAGAGGAATTATAGAAGACGAAGACAATCCAGGTCTGGTAAAGACAGGAAATAGCTCGGGTAAGGACGTACTTTATAAGGGAACAATAGAGATTAAAAGAACTTCGCTAGAGACCAGAAAGGGTAAGACAAGAAAAGGAGATAAAGAGACGTAACTATCGACTTTTTCCGAAAGAACAGAGAAGAACGATAAGAAACCTTGAGACGAAAGTCTACGAATATAGAAAGAAAAAGAGGAAAGAAAATATGAGAGAAGAAAAGTGTCGATAAACATTCCGGAGAGGTCTGTCGGTAAAACGAACAAACATAAAGAAAAGGCACCCCTACCAGAACTACGGACAGAGGACATGTTACAGTGATTGGAGTAAGGTATCAAGTAGTCCGTAAGATAGATAGTCTAGATCCGGGAATTTAGATAAAGAGTGAAGATGAGAAATTAGTATTCACTAAACTAAATCCAGTATGGGCTTACCAGGTCGCCAAAAGGGACGAAAGAAGTTAAACTCAGACTTAAACCATTATTCTTCAAGTACTAGACTCGGTGTCAGTCGAGGACCAGAGTAAAAACAACTGACATATCTCGAAGAGGTAGAAACCGACGTTTGTTATATTAGTTAGACTAAAGCCACAACTGATAGACCACTACAAGTAGACATCTCAGAAGAGAACACAACAACCTTCTACCACAAACGATACTGGTCACGTAAAAGAACCGTTTTGAGATAATCAGAAACGGGACGAATTAAGGTGTAAGGCTCCAGTTTAAACGGACAATGAGGTCCAGAAAGAACTGAAGGATGAAAGTGTAAGGTCAGGGGATATTACTTTTCCTGTAGAAAAAACCCACAATCCAGATTTTCCAGTACATTCAGAAGTATTTTGGTAAGTTGAAGTCGAAGAAGTCGTAATGACCAACCCCGTATCTCAACCTATTGACACCATACCTTACCAAACGGAACCTCTACTTGTCTCTAGTAAGACAGCAAAAACTCTAACGTAGGTTCATGACGCAAAGCCTGAGAAAACAACTGGTACTACCGATGAGTGAAAAGAGTCCCTAAAGATGGACGTCATCATCTATATTACCAGTAGACTCCATTTAAGTGGGTAAGGTCAGGTAAAATCAAGCGACTAAGGATCGTACAGCTGCAAGTGGGAACGGTAGAGAACAAATTGGTGAAGATTAAACGGAACTAAGTACCTGGACCGTAGGGTCCGAGGATACGTTATAACGAGAAATGTCGTAGCCTAGAACGAAGACAGTGGTCAGTGTAGTTGTTGACCCATGACAAAAACGACACCGAAGTAGGGAAGTAAGAAAGACTTAAATAAAGAAGTGACTAGAGGTCATCGTATAACCTGTGGATTACTGGACCCCTTAAGGAGAAAACAATAGAATAGTAAAATGGAAAAGTATGACAAGTACCCCAAGAGTTCCGTTCTTGTGACTTCACCAAACGGTAAGGATAGAGGTCACCTGGTGTAAGACAGTCTGGAGAGGTGGTACTAGGCGGGTAAAACCCAACGGGACGTCCAACCGAACCAAAGTAACTCAATCTGTTCCGATACCAAGATCACACTAATCTAACTGATCAAAAGACACTCATACCAAAGTCACACAGACGGGAGACTACGGGAGAACGTTGTGGATGGTAGAATGAACCCAAAGAGAATGAAACCTACCCCCCATAGAGAAGTGTCGACGAGGTCGTTTCGTGTCGGCGACGAGGAATGGAACCTACTCACCATAGAGGAATGACGGTGATAAGGACTAGAAGTTACACCCTATCGAGGAGATCCGGGAGGACACGGACACATCGGTGGCGAGGAACTATTATTATCCATCTTGATTAATTTGTCACTATGAATCTAACAAAGAAGTTTAAAATGATTCACTCATAATATCTGTAACACAATTCACAATTTAAACTTTGATTTGTCTGTAGAAAAGGTTGAACTTTCATTAGTTTGATATTAACCGTTACGTTCATTGTTAGATAACGATATTTAAGGTTATATTTTATAAGTTCTAAGAGATACTCGTACTGTCACCCGTAAATTAGGTGTCTATTCCCTAACTTACTCCAAGGTTCCAATTCATTAGCGGTTTCACCTGTCACAAGGTCCCTACCTTTTTCGTTTCTCTTCTAAGGTGTTCCTCTTTTTGTGTTTCTTCTCAACTCTTCAGGAGACTTCCAAACCCTAAAATAGGTAAATGATCGATCGTTCAATCGGATGTCACCATAGTCTTTACGGAAATTGTTTATCTTCCGTACGTTCAGGACCTATTCCTTGCTTTCTGTAATAATGACGTTCCGTTGTTTCACCGGAGAGAAAAAAGTAAAAGTTAAACGACGGATTTCAGGTACCACCACCCTCCCCTCCACGGATCTGACCCGGGGTCCCTACGACAAGTGTGTGATTCAAACTTACTGCCGACCCCTTTGTCTCAAATACTTTGAAGTAAGAATATTTCCTAACATTTGTTAGACAGGTTAGAAACGGAGTATCTCTCTCTTTCTAGTATAAATAATATGACCTGTCTTTTTACCTTTACAGGAGACGAGACCTTCGTCTGTGAGATTAGATCGAAGATTCGGACAAGTGGTGAGTCAGAAATCCTCAATCAGAATATGTTTTCTAATTTTTTTGTTATTTCATGGAGACAAACGTTCTGTACATCTTTGTCTCTTTAGTACAAAGCTATACTAAATATACTATAGTGTTCACAGAAAAGGGACTTGCCGACTTTATTAAGTATGTACTTATATTAATTTACATATAGAAACCCGATCTCAGACCTCTTATCATGAGACTACTGACAGGGGTTAAGAAGGTGACAATCCTAGTCAACTCCTAAACCTAAGGAGGACCCTTTGTAAAAATATTAAGTGTAAAGGGTCCTTTAGTAGAAAGTTATTCTATAATTTTGAATAAACGGATTCTTAAACATTTTACAAAAATACAATAAAATTTAAAGGACATAATGAGGGGAATGTAAAGTTTAAAAGTCACAAATATGGATTGAGGAAAGGAAGGGTAATCCAAAACTTATAAAATAAAGTTAAAAACATTTTTAGAAAACTTCAAAATTTCGTCAGGACTAGGGGGAATAAAAAGTTCATTATAATAGAATAAAATAAAAATAGTAAAGTAGTGAAATGACTAACAAGTTTGACACACTAAGTCTATGAATTAATTAAATAAATAGTGGTCACTAAGAAAGACAAAGAATATAGAGATTTACTGGGGTGACACCATCAAAAACAAAACAAAAAGGATTATCCCTAAACTCGAAACAAAAAGATAAAGTCTTTTTGGAGGAGTTAGTGGTAATTAGAGAGTATGACAGCAAAACAAAGAAAACAGAGAAAATATTCGTTAAGTTCGATTTCACCATATATGAATCACAAATAAAGAGGTTTAGAAATCAAAAGTTTATGAACAAAAGATTGGACTGAAAAAAGATATGATCGGATATGTAAGTCACATTTAAACGGGATAGACATGATTGTGAAGAAAAAAGTCTAGTAAACTAGACCGGAGGTTGAGACCTCTGAGAAGAGTTGCTCAATGATAAAGATCCGTTTCAGTAAGTGAAGAACTACCACGGTTCTAAGATTTTAACTAGGATCCGAAGACTTGAGACTTATGTATAACTATGTTAGTTGGTCATTAAATTTTAAAGGTGAACTACTGAGTTATTTATATACTCAGTTGATAGGTCTTACTGAATAAATATAATCGGAACTCTGAAGTTTAAAGGGGGAAGAAGACACAAAAGACAGAGTTTTATCTATTGTTGGTTTGTAGGTGACTCAAAGGTCCAATGTTTATACCCTTAAAGATTATCATAAAAACGAATGACGTTGATCGTAAGGGGTGGATAGTGATATAAGACATATAGAGTAGTTAAAATTAAAGGACTAAGGTTGATAGAAATAGTCAAAAGTATTCTAAACCTATCGGTTTAGTACTAGAAGTTTGTCTTTATTACATTAAAGAAGGAATTGACAAAAGTAAATTTAAAACCAGATATAAGGTAAAGGGTGCAAAGTCTTCACACTAGAAAAATTTTACATGTCGAGTAATAGCTACTCAAGGTGTAATTCAAATTCATAACATACTTACTTCCTTGATAATTATAAAAGTAGGTCAAAAACAAAACAAAGAACCTTGTCATAGATTATTTATACGACCCTGATAGTACAAAAAGTCAACTTAAAAATGTATAAAAGACATATAACCATGATAAGTTAAGTGACCAATATTTACGTTTATTTGGTACCCGGGTCAAACGTTTATTCAGAGGTACAAATCGTCTATTCATTGTGACTTGAACATCTATAACGAACGAATGTTCTTTCTGACCTGTTGAAGTTTATAGTAACAACTTACCACAGTAGACCATTGGAGGAGTAAGTTCCAGATCAGTTGATGAGATACGTTGAGCATTTATTAAAGACAAGTAATTACTTAATCTGACTCCGTGTTTCAGAAGAATCAAATCAAAAGAGGACCTTAATAAGATTCCACCCATTAAATACTTCTTA
>SJYO01015901.1:0-10000 GCA_006410555.1 Capra ibex
CCTTGACCTCCTTAGTTGAACGGACTGAAGTCCGAGATGATGTTTCGGTGTCAGTAGTTCTGTCATACCATGACCGTGTTTCTGTCTGTATATCTAGTTACCTTGTTTTATCTTTCGGGTCTCTATTTAGGTGTGTGTATACCTGTGGAATAGAAACTGTTTCCTCCGTTCTTATATGTTACCTCATTTCTGTTAGAGAAATTGTTCACCACGACCCTTTTGACCAGTTGGTGAACATTTTCTTACTTTGATCTAGTGAAAGATTGTGGCGTGTGTTTTTATTTGAGTTTTACCTAATTTCTAGATTTACATTCTGGTCTTTGATATTTTGAGGATCTCCTCTTGTATCCGTTTTGTGAGAGTCTGTATTTAGTGTCGTCCTAGGAGATACTAGGTGGAGGGTCTTAAGACCTTTATTTTCGTTTTTATTTGTTTACCCTAGATTAATTTTAATTTTCGAAGACGTGTTGTTTCCTTTGATATTCGTTCCACTTTTCTGTCGGAAGACTTACCCTCTTTTATTATCGTTTACTTCGTTGACTGTTTGTTGATTAGAGTTTTTATATGTTCGTTGAAGACGTCGAGTTAAGGTCTTTTTATTTGCTGGGTTAGTTTTTTACCCGGTTTCTAGATTTATCCGTATAAAGGTTTCTTCTGTATACCTACCGATTGTTTGTGTACTTTTCTACGAGTTGTAGTGAGTAATAGTCTCTTTACGTTTAGTTCTGGTGTTACTCCATAGTGAAGTGTGGTCAGTCTTACCGACACTAGGTTTTTAGACGTTCGTTATTTACGACCTCTTCCACACCTCTTTTCCCTTGGGAGGATGTGACAACCACCCTTACGTTTGATCATGTCGGTGATACCTCTTGTAACCCCTCTAAGGAATTTTTTAACGTTTATCTTGACGGAATACTGGGTCGTTAGGGTGACAACCCGTATGTGTGTTTCCTTTGGTCTTACCGTTCTCTGTGTACATGGGGTTACAAGTAGCGTCGTGACAAATATTATCGGTCCTGTACCTTTGTTGGATCTACAGGTAGTCGTCTACTTACCTATTCTTTCGACACCATGCATATGTGTTACCTCATAATAAGTCGGTAATTTTTCTTATGTAAACTTAGTCAAGATTACTCCACCTACTTTAACCTCGACTAATATGTCTCACTTCATTCGGTCTCTCTTTTCGTGGTTATGTCATATGATTGTGTGTATATACCTGAAACCTTTCTACCATTACTATTGGGACATACACTCTGTCGTTTTCTCTGTGTCTAAATATCATACCTGAAAACCTGAGACTACCCCTCCCTGTACCACCCTACCAAACCCTCTTACCGTAACTTTGTACATATGATAGTACATTCTTTACTTAGCGGTCAGATACGAGCTATGTCCTATGTCCTACGAACCCCGACCACGGGGTCCCTACTAGTTCTCTCTACTATACCCGACCCTCCACTCTTCCCCCAAGTCCTAGTCCTTGAGTACATGTGGACACCGACTAATTACAGTTACATACCGTTTTGGTTATGTCATAACATTTCATTTTATTTCATTTTTTTTTTTTTTTGTGAAGTTTAAATCTCTACTCTTGTCGTAAGAACAGTGATGGTGTGGGGGATCTTTTGTCTGAGAACAGAAACTGAGAAACCTCGAAATGGAAAATAAGGATGAAAAGGGATAAGGAAAATAGTGAGAGGAGGAATATTTGTAGTCTGTGAGAAGACACCCTTGGTACAAAATGACAAAAGAGTCTTTACAGAGGACCTTAACTTAGAATGAGTAAGGGAGAAGGAACGAACGAGAGGGGACGGAAATTCAATCTACAAGACCAACTGTGCAGTCGTAACGTTCTACGACAAGACGTAGTATTTGTTTGGGGGAAAAGAAGTTTCTGGAAGGAAATACTGAGAGTACACTAAAGGAGGTGTGGAGGTCCTCCATCGAAGGAATTGGGGTCTCACGACCAGAGACAGAACGAAATGACGAGAATCAATTTCTAATGTACTGTTCAATGTTTATTTATGCACGAGTCGTAAAAGAGTCTCTCAACGAGAAGGTGTTTGTGAGGGACGTGGCAGAGAATGTTAGGACACACAAACACTCTTAATAAGTCACACTGTGGTGGTGTGAGAAGGAATATACAACTTCTACATTTATGTATTCTAAGATGACACTGGTTTTTATGGGGAACTGAATTTAACTCTCTCCTGTTAAGTATCTCTTTGGACTTGAGTAATTGAAACTTCAGATAGTCAATCCTAGGGAGAGTCAGTGTTTGAGGGTACCGGTGTGAGGTCTTTCTACACTACGATAAAGAGGTCAATCTACGGCGAGGTGGAGACTTTAGAATGTAGGATAGATTTGGAACGTAGGAGTCTAAGAATCTAAGTATATGAAGACGACGTAAGTAAGAAACTGAGAAATACTAGTAAATCAGGGGTCTACAGAAATAACAATAAAATAAAGAGTCTTCAAAGACTAGAAAATAAAGAGAAAGATGTTATAGATTTGAAGTGACGGGAGGAAGTTAGTCAGAAGTCAGTGATTGAAGTAACAAAACTCAATTAAGATACAGTATAGTTACTAGAATAATTAAAGATTAGTACCTAATTATAGACGGAAGAATACGTGGAGTAACCCCATTACTAAGTTTTGTGATATGATGTGAGTATGGTACCTTATGACAAGTCAGTAGTATTTCTAGTTTAATGTTTTTTTTTAGATGAAAGATATATGAAACTATTTCGTCTCAAGTTCTTTTAATGTCTACTCGTCTGACCACAGTAACTTTAACAATAGCGGAGGTTGTGATTGACGTAGATGTTCCGAAGGTTCTTTCGTAAGAAAAAGAGACATTAGTAAAGAGTAACAGTTAAGGGGACACTGAAAAAGTTTTGAAGAGTGTGAGTAGACTAAAGAATTGGGTCCTAGAGAAGATAATTAATAGAACCTTCCATGAATTAAAGATAGATGTTCTTCTTTTTTTAAGTAATGTTAATTATTTACACAGTTGAAAGACGGAAGTATGGAACGTTATTATGACTTTAGGTTTGGTGAAGAAAGGAGGAAGTGAGGTTATTTTAACCTTTATTGGCAAAGAGGAGTGTTTAATTAAGAGGATGGACACCAGGCATAAGGTAGGACCTACAGAGAAGTCTTCAAACTAGGTAACAGATATCTTGTAAAGGTTTTGTGCATTTATATAGAGTTGGAAATTTTGGGGATGCTAATGTGAAGTCGTAGGAACAGATGAGTCGTGGTACAGAAAAGAGAGGAAGTGTCAAGTCGGAGACCTTTCTCTAAAGACATAAGATATCTGTCTTACTGACGAGAGAAATTGAGAGTCTAAAGGGGGTAATGTTCCTGAGTCGTGTGGGACCGTGTAAGGAGGACGAGGAGTCCCCTCTAGAAGGAGGGACGTATCGTACGAGAGTCACTGAAAAGACTATGAACCTTACGAGAAGTGTCGTTCATTCATTGTAATACAAGGTACAAAGACGGACATATCTTCTTTAAAACAAGACTCCCATAGACTTACCTTTGTGACAGAGTAACATCTATCCACACAGGACCTAAGTGTCTGAGACGTAACTACAACGTCCTCCTTGACCTCGGGTCAATCACTGGGTCGGACTACCAGTGTAACAGAGACTTCCTTTGGCAGACCTCGACTCTACGTTGACAAGAATACCACCTAGATAAATAGAGAAGACCATACAGGTCATGGGGTCGGTTCCGGAGGTCAAAGATGACTTCATAGATAGTCCCGGGTGGTCCCAATTTCCGTAGTTTCCGAAGCTCCGACTTAAGTCTTTCCTACCTTTGAGGAAGGTGGACCACTTTCGAAGTCGGGTAACCTCACTGAGACGGTTCATGAAGACACGAGACACAGTGTGTCACGGACTCAGACGTCCCCCTCGACTTGTTTTTGAAAGAGTCTGTAACATCGAATTTTATGAGTCCCAGAGTCGGACTGGACCAAAATCTCTCCAGAGACTAGACTACTTTCATTCGTCTTCCTCTTCGTCTCAGGACCCATCACGAACCAGGGACTCCTTTTTCTAAAAGTTACACAGGGAACAAAATGTCGATACGTTCTAGTCTGGACCTTATCTGAAACATACCTATCAGAGGAAAAAGTACCACTGTATAGTAAGACTTCCTAGTCCTAAGATTAAATTACACAACACCAACAACAAATCAGTGATTCAGTACGGGTTGAAAAATGTTGGGGTCCGAGGAAACAGATACTCTAAAGGGTCCGTTCTTATGACCTCACCCAATGGTAAAGGAAGAGGTCCTCTAAAAGGGTTGGGTCCCTAGTTTGGGTATAGAGGACGAACCGTCCGCCCAAGAAATGGTGACTCGGTGGACCCTTCGGGGTTAAGTTACACTCGTTATGGTTTGAAGACTAGAAGGTGGAAGACTTGACAGAAGGTTGTACGAAGAGGGTGAGGAGAACGAAATGTCAACTATCGTGGAGGTAAGACAGGTATAGAGAACGATATTGAATAGAAACTGAGAAAAACAAAAGAGTGACGAATGTAGATTAAGTCTCTCTTTAGGTCAACCGGTATACAATTTTTAATTACGGTTTAGCTTGGTGGAGACGGTAAAAGTGCCGATGAAGAAACCAGTTTGGTGTGAGTAGAGAGTTTACATAATGAGACTTTGGGTCAAATTTATAATACTATATCTGTGAGAAGTCGTTTACTATAACCCTTTCAACCTCTTGACGTACATTTAGTTACGGTAATCTTGCATGACAGTGTGTGGTGTGTGTTTTTATTTGAGTTTCACCGAATTTCTGAATTTATATTCTGTGTTATGAGATTTTGAGGATCTTCTCTTGTATCCGTTTTGTGAGAGACTGTATTTAGAGTGGTTACAAAAAAGTCCAGTCAGAGGGTTCCTTTATCTTTATTTTCGTTTTGATTTGTTTATCCTGGATTATTTTGAATGTTCGAAAACATATCGTTTTCTTAAGTATTTATGTTTCTGGGTTCGATGTCTGACCCTCTTTTATAAACGTTTACAACACTATCTGTTTCCGGATTAAAGGTTCTATATGATCGTCGAATATATTGAGTTATTGTTTTGTCGTTTGTTGGGTCACCTTTTTACCTGTATACTGGATTTATCTTTAAAGAGGTTTCTTCTGTACGTCTATCGGTAGTCCGTGTACATTTCTATGAGTTGTAACGATTAATGATCTTTTTACGTTTAGTTTTACTGTCACTCCCTAGTGAAGTGTGGTCAGTCTTACCGGTAGTAGTTTTTTTAGAAGTTTGTCATTTGTAACCTCTTCCACACCTCTTTTCCCTTGGGAAGATGTGGCAACCCCCCTTACATTTAACCACGTCAGTGACACCTTTTGTCATACCTTTAAGGAGTTTTTTGATTTTTATCTCAAGGATATATTGGTCGTTAGGGAGAGGACGTGCATAAGGATCTCCTTTTTTGTACCAGGTTTTTCTATATATGTGAGGTCACAAGTAACGTGATAAGTGTTATCAGTTGTGTACCTTCGTTGGATTTACAGGTAACTGTCTCCTTTCCTATTTCTTCTATACCAAGTTCATATGTTACCTCATAACGGGTCGGTAATTTCCCTTACTTTATTTACGGTAAACATCGCTGTGCTTACCTGGATCTTTACTAGTATGACTCTATTCGTTTAGTCTGTCTTTGCCTCTTTATAACACACTGTAAGGAACATATGTCTTAGATTTGTCTTTACTATGTTTATTTGAATAAATGTTTTGTCTTTGTATAGGTGTCTGAATCTCTTACTTGTATACTAACGGTCCCCCCTTCTTACTCCTTTTTCTTATCAATCCCTCAAACCCTAGTTGTACATGTGTGACGATATAAAATTTACCTATTGGTCGTTTTAGGATGACATATCGTGACCCTTGAGACGAGTTACAATACACCCTCCCTTCAAATTCCCTCTAACCTATACACATATATATACCGACTCAGGGAAATGCCAGGTGGACTTTGATAGTGTAGTAACAACTAACCGATACACAGTGAGTCAGCACGACTGAGAAACACTGGGGTACTTGACATCGGAAGGTCCGAGGAGACAGGCACTTTAAAAGGTCCGTTCTTATGACCTCACCAAACAGTAAAGGATGAGATCTCCTTATATTTTATTTTTCGAAATTTTTTCATTTCAGTTAATTGAAACATTTTCAATTAAAGGTATATCTTTCATTTTCCGTTTTTCTTCTGAGTTGGATACTCGAAGTAGAGTATCTTTATAAATGATACTTGTCAAGTTTAGTAAAAGATTAAAGGATGGGACAGATGGGAGAAATTGAAAAAAGAACCACAAAGAGATCAAAACATACATGATACGTCGTACATAATACGTTTTGATAAACTCATACATACATTAAGTTAATATTAGTATTGGACCTTTCATCTTTATTAGGGACTATTCATTTCGTTATATTTCTGTAAATTCTCCCATCCACATACGTAATAGGTTGAGTTAACTTAATGTCTTTTTTCTTCAACTATTTATAAAATTAGAATCAAAACAATGAACATATAACCCCATCAATGTTCTTTCTTTCCTCGGTATCCTGTCACAAGTTTTCTATCATCTACCTTTTTACTCAGGCCAGACCGAATAAACCTCTGACAAAACTATGGGTTCCTTTCTTTTATTTCTAAGTTTCATATACCGAAAAGTCGTTCTAAGATCTGATAAGACTTATCGACATTCAGTCGTCGGTTTTACAAAAACCAACGACTCATAACACCTCCCTTTCTAAAGTGCAGACTTAAAGTTAATAATCCATTGTACAAAACTATACCACCTGAGATCGGGAAATCAAAAGAGATAGCACATCAATGTATGAGAACGGCCCTTTTAGGGTACCTGCCTCCTCGGACCACCCGACGTCAGGTACCCCAGCGATTCTCAGCTTATGCTGACTCGCTGAAGTGAAAGTGATACGTGAACTCTTTTTAATTTCCTATTGATTTTGTTAAAAAAATTTTTTAGTGTATAGAGAGTGATAATACTGAAACGCTCGGTTCACAAAACTCACACTTGGACCTTTGAATCGTCGGTATTTCAGAAGTAGTGGTCTTGTCTTGCTAGAGGAGACTATTTCCCCTGTTCTAGAATATGTTCTCCAACAATGACACTCGTTGATTAAGTGAATTCCGTACAAGAAGTTTGAAATGGTTATCTTATTTTCTCTCTTTACCCCTTTCGTTCAATAAAAAATAAAGTGGATCCAGAAGTGTTTTTGGAAAGAATTTATAAACTTCAATTATGTAAAAAAAAGGGGACTCTACCAATTGGACACTGACGGGATATTCGAACAAGAGTACATCGAGTAAAGGTTCACACGTACGTACACACACTGGGGTACCTGATATTGGTCGGTCCGAGGAAACAGGTACCTTTAAAGGTCCGTTCATATCACCTCACCCAACGGTAAAAGAAGAGGTCCCATAGAAGGACTGGGTCCCCTAACTTGGACGCAGAAAACGGAGAGGACGTAACCGTTCGTCTAATAAATGGTGATACGGTGGACCCTTCGGGTTCTCGTTATCACATATAACAAACAACTGATGAACAAGAGAGAGTGAGAACGATACGATTGGAAATCGGTCTCACATGAAGGCTATGAAGTGGTTTGACACCTGAAACCTGTATTGTTATACTGGTACAAACTGGTTATTTTACACTCATCTAGATCAATTTTGATTTATATAAATGTACTATACAGACAAAACAAAGAAGAGACGTGTATGGTTTGTCATCAACAGGAAAGTCCAAAATAAGGTATTACACTTCGTCTGTGTTCAAAGTTTTACTTCTCTGTTGAGTACCCTCGTCTGAACTTAGGTGAACATACGTTCTCGTCTCGGTGTCACAACCTTACCGTCGACTGGGTGTTCATTGTGTGTCACCTGGTAAGTAATTCGAAAGAAGGACACCCGGTGACTCTAACACTCCAAGAAACTTGATTCAGAATACGATCAGTTTCAACTGACTATATACTTCAGTGTAGTTAGGACAGAAGATTTATAGAGAGTGTAAGTTGGTGGAGAAAAATCAAGGGAACAATGATAGGACCAAGTCCAAGAACATTAGAGAGTGGTTCAACTAACCTTATTAAAGAATTTATATGGGAAATGGGTACTCGAGGATGGTGAGGTTTGAGAGGTTTCACTAGTAAGATTTTGTGTGTAAACCTAATCTAACGATAAGATAAAGTTCTGGAAGATATCGAGTGGTACCGGGTGTTCACTTTTAGTTCCAAAGACACCGGTAGATTCCATAATGAAGGTCCTTTAAAAGTAGGAGTAGGGGTGGTGATGGGGTTCTAAAGATTTGTAGTCTGTATTACTTGAGTGAAATTATAAAAGAAGAGTATATATAATAAGAAAAGAGTTGAAACGTTTTCGGATGAGTTTGAAGTCCTGAGTCATTTACAGTGTAAATGAAAAATTTTCTAAAAGGTGGAATATGAATAAATAAACAGAAGAACGAAAAAATCATAAAACATGTGTTAAAACGTTATCGTTATAAATGTTACAATACTTATAACAAACCAAAAATTGAGAAATGATCATGTTCAAGGAGTTCCTATCCTCAGTAAGGTATGATAAGAAATTAGAGTGGACAATAATGACAGGGACTGTATATTCTTTGTAAGTCGTCTACCCGGATGTCGAACTGGTGTCCCACGAAAACTGTACACGTGACGACTTACTCTCGACCAAACACTTCGGTCTAATATGTCCACCTGACCTTTGGAAGGTGACACCCTTAGGACCTCCTGTGGAATTGAAGTAATGTAGGGAGTGTGGTTGTGCAGATATAAAGGGTGAGAATGCATGAATTTGGTATTAAGGGCCTTCTGTTACACTGAGGTAGGTCGGTGTACTTAGTATGTCAGAATGTCTTCAGACGGAGGTATATAAACACTGAAAATTGTAGTTATCATTTACTCTACCACTTACTTTTACAAAAGTACAAAGATATTATATAGTAAATATAGAGGAAACTGAGACATGAGACGATTTTATCGGTTGGATGGTGTAGACTACTCAGTACCATCCACTGTTATTTCTGTTAAGCATAGTAATTTACTTAGAAGGAGTTGAAAGACGTAGGATCCATTTTGTAAGGACAAAATGTGTATATCAAATGCAAGAGAGGGTATTATTATTTTTTCTCCAGAGAGAATGAAACTTTACCATGGGAAGACACGTTTGCGAAATGGGTGTCATAAGACAGACTTAAGAGACGTGAAGTCGGGTGGCTAGTATGTTTGAAATCAGACTAAAAAGTTGTAAAATAACGATTAAGGGAGGGTCGTAAATTTATAAGTTCGAAAGAGTAGAATTTTAATAAATTATAAGGGTGTTTGGGTATACACGGAGAGGTCGTTGTTTAGAAAAAAAAAAAAGGTAGACAAGGATCTTTCTAGATGTTCTACTACCTATAGTAAGAAAACCAATAAAAATTTTTTAAATTTAACTTCCTATTCACGAAATGTCTTAAAACACTAAAAGAAAGTATGTAGTTATTCTTAGTCGGTATCAATATGGACACAGGGGAGGGAGAGTCTTGAGGGAGGGTAGAGGGAAGGGTGGGGTCGGAAGTCGGACAGAGTCTCGGGGATAAACTCAAGGGACAAGGGAGGCGGTGACAAGACTCAGAATGACGTTTAAGGGTAACCGATAGACCAAATGTGTACCACAACATTTAAAGACAATGAGACAGGTATGTGAAGGGGAAGAGGGAGGAGAAGAGGATGGAACAGGTATCCAGACAAGAGATACAGACAAAGAGGTAACGGTGGGACTTTTATTTCAGTAGTCACGGAAGAGAAGTCTAAGGTATATATACACAATCATATGTTATAAATATAGAGAGAAAGACTAAAGTCAAGTCAAGTCAAGTCAGTGAGTCAGCACAGGTTGAGAAACGCTGGGGTACTTAGTGTCGTGGGGT
>SJYO01016038.1:0-10000 GCA_006410555.1 Capra ibex
CTCCTTTTGTATCCGTTTTGTATGAGACTACATTTAGTATCGTCCTAGGAGATACTGGGTGAAGGGTCTTATTACCTTTATTTTCGTTGTCATTTGTTGACCCTGGATTAATTTGAATTTTCGAAGACGTGTTGTTTCCTTTGATATTCATTCCACTTTTCTGTCGGAAGTCTTACCCTCTTTTATTATCGTTTACTTCGTTGACTGTTTCTTAATTAGAGTTTTATATATTCGTTGAGGACGTCGAGTTAAGGTCTTTTTATTCGTTGGGTTAGTTTTTTACCCGGTTTCTTGATTTGTCTATAAAGAGGTTTCTTCTGTATGTCTACCGATTGTTTGTGTACTTTTCTACGAGTTGTAGTGAGTAATAGTCTCTTTACGTTTAGTTTTGGTGTCACTCCATGGTAGAGTACGGTCAGTGTTATCGACGATAGTTTTTCAGATGTTTGTTATTTACAACCTCTCCCACTCCTCTTTTTCCTTGGGAGAATGTAACAACCACCCTTACGTTTGATCATGTCGGTGATACCTCTTGTCACACCTCTAAAGGAATTTTTTGACCTTTATATTGACGGTATACTGGGTCGTTAGGGTGACGACCCGTATGTGTGGCTCTTTTGGTTTTAACTTTCTCTATACACATGGGGTTACAAGTAGCGTCGTGACAAAGGTTATCGGTCCTGTTCCTTCGTTGGATCTACAGGTAGTCGTCTACTTACCTATTCTTTCGACACCATGTATATGTGTTACCTTATAATGAGTGGATAGTTTTTATTACGTAAACTTAACCAAGATTACTCCACCTACTTTGACCTCGGATAATATGTCTCACTTCATTCAGTCTTTCTTTTTGTGGTTATGTTATATAATTACGTATATATACCTTAAATCTTTCTACCTTTGCTACTGGGATATACACTCTATCGTTTTCTCTGTGTCTACATTTTTTGTCTGAAAACCTGAGACACCCTCTCCCTCTCCCGTCCTACTAAACTCTCTTATCGTAACTTTGTACATATAATAGTATACACTTTATCCAGTGGTTAGGTTCAAGGTAAGTACTCCGTCCCACGAGTCCCGACCACGTGACCCTACTGGGACTCCCTACCCTACCCCTCCATCCACCCTCCCACCCAGTGCTACCCCTTGTGTACATGTGGGTACCGACTAAGTACACTTACTTACCGTTTTTTTGAGTGTTATAACATTTCATTAATCGGAGGTTAATTTCATTTAAAATTTTTCTTCAATTTTTTTCTCTCTCTCTTGTCTATCAAAAAGTCTTATAAATAAAGGAGACCGAAACTCTATCTAACAAAATTAGTCTCGACATTAAGGTTGAAGTACCGGAACGTCATAATTTCAAGAGAGTTTCCAGAGATGCACTTTCTGAATACTATTTGAGGGAAGTGTGTGTAAGATACTGATAAGTAGACTTACTGTGTCCTGTGTACCGGGGATGACCTTATAGAGGTCCTTATGTCTCCCCTTTTCCTAAGTGTCATTTGTTTCCCTTGGGTTAGGTAAAAGTCTTATAAGACAATCCCGAAAGAGTGTGATTTGACTTAGAACAGAAGGACCTTCTAGGTTTGAGACTACAAGTAAGTGAGGAAGATTCGTGTGTTTCACTTAGATTAAAGAGAGTTATACGGTCCGAAAGTTTATGAACTTCCTTCACTTAGTATAGGAAAGGTCGGTGATGAGGAACCACGGAGTCACTAGAGATTATTCCGTACCAGGATAGGACCGACGACGGAGAACTGGTCTGAGTCTACCGGTCAGGGTCAATTACGGAACACGAGTCCTCATTTTAGTGGTGGAGGAAGTAGGACGTATTAGTCAGTGTTTCGACTGTTTGTACCATTTAAGACCTCCGGTCTAGTGTAAAACTTATACCAATATGACTTTTAGGTGTAGTTAGGGTAGATGTCGTGTCCATTTAAATCCCCTTGTTAATTCATTATGTATATTGGTTGATATTTTCATGTAGGGAAGAGTGAGTCTTTAAGGTAAAGATCCCTACATAGGGTCCTCAAATTTCACGTAGTTTCTACATGTTATATTCGGACGTTATATATACATGTTAAATTTAAAAGACACCACAAAAAGATGTTACTGATAGAAATGAACATATTTTTCCATCTCAACTCCCCTCTCGGTCTCTTTCTGGCCCCCTTTCTCCCTTCCCTTTAGTTCACAATTCCTCTCCTCCCTCCATCATCTTTCTCACCTCCCTCCATCATCTTTCTCACCTCCTTCCATCGGAGGAACTTCAGGTACCATAGACTCTTGGTTATTCCCAGGAGAATTGATGATACCAGGTGTAAAGAGATAAAACGAGTACTCTGTCTTATGATACTTTCTACAATGACTTGAAGAGTAGTTTAGGTTTAAGTGTTACTAGTATAAAATACAACTGAGACTCAGACCGAAGAAAATAAGTCGGATTCCAAAAACTCCAAGTGGACACGCCATCGTACACAGAAAAATTCGGGGTAATAATAATAATAATAAAAATGGTGTGTTCACCAGAAGTCAAGTCAAGTCAAGTCAGTGAGTCAGCACAGGCTGAGAAACACTGTGGTACTTAGCGTCGTGCGGTCCGGAGGGACAGGTAGTGGTTGAGGGCCTCAAGTGAGTCTGAGTGCAGGTAGCTCAGTGACTACGGTAGGTCGGTAGAGTAGGAGACAGCAGGGGAAGAGGAGGACGAGGGTTAGGGAGGGTCGTAGTCTCAGAAAAGGTTACTCAGTTGAGAAGCGTACTCCACCGGTTTCATGACCTCGAAGTCGCAATCGTAGTAAGGAAGGTTTCTTTAGGGTCCCGACTAGAGGAAGTCTTACCTAACCAACCTAGAGGAACGGCAGGTTCCCTGAGAGTTCTCAGAAGAGGTTGTGGTGTCAAGTTTTCGTAGTTAAAAAGCCACGAGTCGGAAGAAGTGTCAGGTTGAGAGTGTAGGTATGTACTGATGACCTTTTTGGTATCGGAACTGATCTACCTGGAATCAGCCGTTTCATTACAGAGACGAAAACTTATACGATAGATCCAACCAGTATTGAAAAGAAGGTTCCTCATTCACAGAAAATTAAAGTACCGACGTCAGTGGTAGACGTCACTAAAACCTCGGGTCTTTTTATTTCAAGGAGCAACAAAAGTGACAAAGAGGTAGATAAACGGTACTTCACTACCCTGGCCTACGGTGCGTGAATCAAAAGATTTACAACTTGAAATTCGGTAGAAAAAGTGAGAAGAGAAAGTGAAAGTAGTTCTCCGAGAAATCAAGAAGTGAAAGACGGTATTCCCACCACAGTAGACGTATAGACTCCAATGACTATAAAGAGTGTCGTTAGAACTAAGGTCGAACACGAAGGAGGTCGGGTCACAAAGAGTACTACATGAGACGTATATTCAATTTATTCGTCCCACTGTTATATGTCGGAACTGTATGAGGAAAAGGATAAACGTTGGTCAGAGAACAAGGCACAGGTCAAGATTCACAACGAAGGACTGGACGTATGTCCAAAGAGTTCTCCGTCCAGTCCATCAGACCATAAGGGTAGAGAAAGTCTTAAAAGGTGTCAAAGAACACTAGGTGTGTCAGTTTCCGAAACCGTATCAGTTATTTCGTCTTTATCTACAAAAAAGACATTGAGGGAACGAAAAAGTTACTAGGTCACTTACAACCTTTAAACTAGAGACCAAGGAGACGGAAAAGATTTAGGTCAAACTTGTGGACCTTTAAGTGTCTTCTTGACATGTTTTTTCTAGAAGTGCTGGGTCTATTGGTGTTACCACACTAGTAAGTGGATCTCGGTCTTTGGGACCTTACACTTCAGTACACCCGGAATCTTTCGTAGTGATGTTTGTTTCGATCACCTCCACTACCTTAAGGTCAACTTGATAAAGTTTAGGATTTACGACTACGACACTTTCACCACGTAACTTATACGGTCGTTTAAACCTTTTGAGTCGTCACCGGTGTCCCTGACTTTTTACACAAAAGTAAGGTCAGGGATTCTTTCCGTTACAGTTTCTTACGACCCAGAATACCACCAAAATAAGGATCAAAAGATTCCTTAGAGGTATGGTAGAAGATATCACAGACATGGTTAAATGTAAGGGTGGTTGTCACGTTCTCGCAAGGGAAAAGAGGTGTGTGACAGGTCGTAAATAACAAACATCTGAAAAACTATTACCGGTACGAGTGGCCGGTAGACTTACGTCTCAATGTTTCTTATCGTTTCTCTCTATTCTTTCTCAAGGAATCGTTCGTTACGTTTCTTTAGTTCCTTTTGTTATCTTACCCTTTCTGATCTCTAGAGAAGTTCTTTTAATCTCTATGGTTCCCTTGTAAAGTACGTTTCTACCCGAGTTATTTCCTGTCTTTACCATACCTGGATTGTCTTCGTCTTCTATAATTCTTCTCCACCGTTCTTATGTGTCTTCTTGACATGTTTTTTCTAGAAGTGCTGGGTCTATTAGTGCTACCACACTAGTGAGTAGATCTCGGTCTGTAGGACCCTTCACTTCAGTTCACCCGGAATCTTTCGTAGTGATACTTGTTTCGATCACCTCCACTACCGTAAGGTCACCTCCATAAAGTTTAGCACTGTCTACTACGACACTTTCACGACGTGAGTTATACGGTCGTTTAAACCTTTTGAGTCGTCACCGGTGTCCTGACCTTTCCCAGTCAAAAGTAAGGTTAGGGTTTCTTTCCGTTATGGTTTCTTACGAGTTTGATGACGTAATAACGTGAGTAGAGTGTGTGATCATTTCATTACGAGTTTTAAGAGGTTCGGTCAGAAGTCGTTATGTACTTGGCACTTGAAGGAATACAAGTTCGACCTAAATCTTTTCTTCCTCCTTGGTCTCTAGTTTAACGGTTGTAAGTGACCTAGTACCTTTTTCGTTCTCTCAAGGTCTTTTTGTGGATGAAGAAGAAGTGACTGATACGGTTTCGGAAACTAACACACCTAGTGTTACTTGACACCTTTTAAGAAGTTCTCTACCCTTATGGTCTGGTAGAGTGGACGGAGGACTCTTTGGACATACGTCCAGTCCTTCGTTGTCGATCATGAACTGTGTCTTGTTCCCTGAACAAGGTTGAACCCTTTCGTCACGGAGTTCTGACATATAGTAGTGGGACAAATAAATTGATATAAGTCTCATGTAGCACACTTTACGGTCCGACCTACTTCGTGTTCTACCTTAGTTCTAACGACCCTCTTTATGGTTATTGCAGTCTATACCTCTATTGTGGTGGGAATACCGTCTTTTACTTTTCCTTGATTTCTCGGAGAACTATTTCCATTTTCTCCTCTCACTTTTTTTAATTTTGAAAAAGTGAATTCGAGTCCCGAATTTTGAGTTGTAAGTTTTTTGTTTCCAGTACCGTGGACCAGGGTAATGAAATACCGTTTATCCATCCTCTGTTACTTTTGTCACTGTGTGATAAAAGAACCCGAGGTTTTAGTGGTACCTGTCACTGACGTCGGTACTTTAATTTTCTACAAACGAGGAACCTTCTTTTAGAAGAAGATACTGTATGGATCTGTCACATAATTTTTCTTCTCTGGATTGAAACTGTTGTTTCCAGACGGATCGGTTTTGATACCAAAAAGGTTGTCAGTACATACCTACACTCACAACCTCCGTATTTCTTCCGACTCGCGACTTTTTAACTATGAAAAATTGACACCACAACCTCTTCTGAGAGCTCTCAGGGAACCTGACGTTCTTCTAGTTTGGTCAGTTAGGATTTCCTTTAGTCAGGACTTATAAGTAATCTTACTAACTACGACTTCGACTTTGAGGTTTTGAAACCGACGGACTACACTTCTTGACTGAGTAACCTTTTCTAGGACTACGACCCTTTCTAACTTCCGTCCTCCTCTTCCCCTGATGTCTCCTACTGTACCAACCTACCGTAGTGGTTGACCTACCTGTACACAAACTCATTCGAGACCCTCAACCACTATCTGTCCTTCGGACCGCACGACGCCAGGTACCCCAGTGTTTCTCAGTCCGTACTTACTTACTGACTTGTCGTTGTTGTTATAACAGAAGGTATTACCGACATAGTCAAATGTAAGAGTGGTTGTCACGTTGTCTCAAGGGGAAAGAGGTGTGGGAGAGGTCGTAAATAACAAACACCTGAAAACCTACTACCGGTAAGGCTGGCTGAACTCTACTGTGGAGTAAAACCAAAACTAAAGGTAAAGAGATTATTACTGACTCCCACTCGTAGAAAGGTACACAAATAATCGGTAAATATATAGAAGAAACCTCTTTACAGACAAATACAGAAATCAGGTGAAAGACTAATCCAACAAACGAAAAAACCATAATTCGATTTACTCGACGAACATATAAAACCTCTAATTAAGAACCAGTCAAGAAGATCGAGCTTCCTAAACTCGTATATGAACGACCGTATACTTTACTCACGTTATCATGTCATCAAACTTTTAAGAAATCGTAACGGGAATAAATCCTAACCTTACTTTTGATTAGGGTACCCTATGTTAGATAATTTTACGTCAACGTTTTTTTTTTTTTTTTTCTTTCTTTCCTTTCCTTTTATGAAGGTCTTGGGTCTTGAAATAAAATATTATCGAAAAATGAGTTGTTGGAGAATTATTTAAAGGTGAGTTTAACATGAACCTTCGAACAGTAGAAAAAGGATACATAATCTCAAAGTTGACTCCCTCTTTAAAGACTTTTAATTAGGACCAATGGTTCTTACTTTTTTTGTAAGTTGTTCAGTGTCAATCAAAGTACTGTTGTAATAAATACTTCCTTTGTAGTAACGAAAACAAGTCGGATGACAGTTTTGTAAACATCGTACGAAGATTTTCCGGTTCTCTCTTCGCACACGTCTCTAATGGTTCCCGTTGTTGTTTTCAAGACCGAAGGGAGAAGAAAGGGATTGTGTGAAAGACTCTACTCGAAATCGTGGATCTGACAGGAACCACCGAGTTCTTTCGTAAAGTCATAGTAGTCCTCAGACCTATGACTCGACTCAAACGACATTCGAATCTCTACTATCAAATTTCTTTTTTTTTTAGTCAAAATAAAGGATTTAAGGAGAGTGTAAGGAAGACCACACTATAGTAAAACTTTTGTAAAGTAGAAATTCAAGGTCTTGTCATAAATCTTTAAAAAACTTTTATTTCCGTTGTTGAATATATTAACTGATACTTTTTCTTTACGTGGTGTCCCGATACGAATAGTCACAGACACAACACACATGTACACTTAACTCTAGAGGTTAGATGTCGACATAATTTAAAACCTAGACATAGAAAAGATATACCTTAGTATCTTATAACTGTACTGTAATTTTTTTTTTTCTTAGTTAGGTAACAGACGTTAATAAATGTAAAAGTTTATGGAACTTCTGTCCCTGAAAAAGAGATCATGAACCCAGGTGTTTATTGTTCATCTACTGGTTATCTCACTTTTCCGGGGGTGAAGAATGTACAATTTTGGACTCCGGTTCTCCACTTTTCACTGACCGTGTCGTCTTAACCCTTCAGTGTCGTAGAAGTGGATGTAGGGTTGAGAGACAGACTATTATCTAAAATTCACAGATGACTACAAAATTTTACCTATTTAAGGTTTTCTGACGTTTTGGTTATGTTATAACATTTCTTTTTTCTTATTATTATTAAAATTTTTTCTTTTTTTATTATTTTACCTACTTAAGGAGTAAAAATGAAGTATTTCCGGATTCAAACACTCCGTTTCGATTAAAGTCTATAGTTTATAAATTGGGTGTATTGAAGAAATTTCGTATTTATTGGGGGTCCCTTTACATAATCAACAAATTGTCAAAGTCAAGGAACTGACTGTCTGTTGTCTTGAACCTTCGGACTTATCAGACCTAGATACTTAACGTTGAAGGTTTCCTGCTGATATACACCAAACGAGAAGTACGGTAGTGTATGTTCTTTCAGGTGGTGTTTATTAAATAATATTTAGATGAAAACTTTTATTTGATATTTTTCCTCAAATTAAATTGGGTAGTAATTTTCTCGTTTATTTATTAAAAACCGGGGATTTGAAAACCCCGTTTGATCCGGACAGAAACGTCATGAATAAATCCGAAGATAAAAGAACTTTCTTACTTCAGGACGACTCTCTATGTTCCTCTTCCTTCGTTCTATTTGTGCTCACACGGCTGACGAGATTCTACTCGTTGGACTTTCTAAATTTGAACCAGGGTTTGGGAACTTTTTATTCCCTTAGTCGTACACCTCTTCGGATGTCCAGAACTTGTACTGCTCGGACCATTTGACACCAGTACTCGTGAGTCTTCGACACTACTTTCTTTAGGTCAGGGTAAATTACGAGGTTTGAAATACTGACATCAAAAACGTAATTGACTGTTTCACCTTGTTGAAGCGTCGGTATTATCGTATCTGAGGAGGTTAGTGAAAGAGAGATGTCAAAGTATCATTCTGCTCTAGACACACCCGGAAACGTCCAATAATCGGACACAAAATAGGTCACGGACTTGATTTGTTCACGACTTATTTAGAAGTGTCCTATGATGGGATTTGTCAGAATAAATTAAGAGTGTTTTCAGAATACTTTGTTCCTCCCGTCGGTAATAAGGGTAGAGTGTCTTCTGTTTCAAGGGTCTGTGGTACAGCAGTAGTAGTGATTCCAAGTAATCCCTGACTGGTACACGATTCGGGAGACTTACGTAATTGGACAAATTAAAGGTACCATAACACTATACCACCTATACTTATCGTAGAGATAAAATGTCCATTCTTTTGATACTGTGTCTCTTTAATTGTGCATTCATAATTGTATTGATGTTAGTCGATAGTGTTAATCCTTGATCGTGACCCTGACTTGGATCCTTCCACCGAGGTCTCAGGTATGAATATAGTACTGTTATAGTACGGAACTATAAACTGACGGGTTCATCATAGGTGAACGAAACCCGAACCAGTGTGCTAATCAAGTACCGGTCAGGTTCTGATGAAGGTAGGAGGGAGGTCGGGTGGAAGGATTGAGTCATCCAGGACAGTTAGTAGTGGACGTTTTTGTTTCGACGGGACCCGGAGTCGTGTTCAGATTAATTGACCTGTCTCACTCGTACAGGTTAATTGACTACTTGATTGGGAAGTGTCTTTGGGTTCAGTCCTCATATGGAAGGTTTCTGTCCACTTTCCGGAGTTCCACCTCCGTAGTTGGTGACCATTTGGAGGTCCCTGTTAGTATAAGCTTTGAATGATAACTTCTAAGTGGACAATCTATTGTGTTTCGGAGAATATACATTAACCTTCAGTAATGGAAGAATCCTTTTGGAGTATCAACCTCTTGTACGGTGTCGACACACTAAGGTCCTTACTTTCCCGTTACTTTCTTTCTTTGTATGTCGGACAGAAGATGTCCCTCTAATGAATATCCTTCCAAGAAGTATACACTGTTCGATTGTTTTAGTGACGTCTACCACTGACGTCGGTACTTTAATTTTCTACGAATGAGGAACCTTCTTTTAAATACTGGTTGGATCTATCGTATAAGTTTTCGTTTCTGTAACGAAACGGTTGTTTCCAGGCAGATCAGTTCCGATACCAAAAAGGTCACCAGTACACACCTACACTCTCAACCTGACACTTCTTTCGACTCGCGGTTTCTTAACTACGAAAACTTGACACCACAACCTCTTCCGAGAACTCTCAGGGAACCGGACGTTCCTCTAGGTTGGTCAGTTAAGACTTCCTCTAATCGGGACCCTAAAGAAACCTTCCTTACTACGATTTCGACTTTGAGGTCATGAAACCGGTGTAGTACGTTTCTCAACTGAGTAACCTTTTCTGAGACTACGCCCCTCCCTAACCTCCATCCTCCTCTTCCCCTGCTGTTTCCTACTCTACCGACCTACCGTAGTGACTGAGTTACCTGCACTCAGACTCACTTGCAGCCCTCAACCACTACCTGTCCCTCCGGACCGCACGACGTTAAGTACCCCAGCGTTTCT
>SJYO01016101.1:0-70000 GCA_006410555.1 Capra ibex
TTTAAGCCTGGGAAAAGGAGACATCAAACACATTAAGTTTAAAAAAATAATGAAAAGGCAGAGAAACACTGCACAAATGAAGGAACAAACTAGAAACACAATAGTCCAAATAAGTGAAGAGGAAATAGGCAAACTACATGAAAAAGTATTTAGAATAATGATAGTAGAGATGATCAAAAACCTTGAAAACAGAATGCAGAAAATGTAAGAATCGATTAACAAAGACCTAGAAGAATTAAAGAATAAAAAAAAAAGACAAACACTATTACTGAAAGTAAAAATATTCTAGAAGGAATGAATAGCAGAACAGCTGAAAGAGAAGAACGAATCATTAAGCTGGAAGATAAAATGGTGAAAATAACTTCTGAAGAGGAGAATATATTAAACAGAATGAAAATAACTGAGGATAGTCTCAGAGAACTCGGCAATATCAAACACACCAACATTAGAATTATACAGGTCCCAGAAGAAGAACAGGAAAAGAAAGGGTATGTGAAAATTTTTGAAGAGATTATAGTTGAAAATTTCCCCAACATGGAAAAGGAAATAGTCAACCAAGTCCAAGAGGCTCAAAGAGCCTATGCAGGATAAACCCAAGGAGAAACACACCAAGACATATGCTAATAAAACTAAAAAAGATTAAACACAAAGAAAAAAATACTAAAAGCAGCAAAGTAACAAGTAACATACAAGGGAAATACCGTATGTTTAACAGCTGATCTTTCAGCACAAACTCTGCAGGAAAGGAATGGCAGGATATAATTAAAGCACTGGAAGCAAAAATCTACAACCAAGATTACTCTACTGAGCATGGATCTCATTCAGAATTAATGGAGAAATCAAAAGGTTTTCAGACAAGCAAAAGTTAAGAAAATTCAGTACCACCAAACCAGTTTTACAACAGATGTTAAAGGGACTTATATAGTCAAGAAATACAAGAAAAGATTTACAAAATGAACCCCCCCCCCCAAATTAAGAAAATGGCAACAGGAATATAGATATCAATAATTACTTTAAATGCAAATGAGTTAAAAGCCCCAACCCAAAGACACAGATTTGATGAATGGATACAAAAACAAGACCCATATACATGCTGTCTACAAGACACCCAGTTCAGACCTAAAGACACATACAAACTGAAAGTGAGAGGATGGAAAATTATATTCCATGCAAATGGAAAGCAAAAGAAAGCTGGAGTAGCAATCCTCATATCAGACAAAATAAACCTTAAAATGAAGAATACTACAAGAGATAAAGAATACTTAGGAATATATCTACCTAAAGAAACTAAAGACCTATATATAGAAAATTATAAAACACTGGTGAAAGAAATCAAAGAGGACACTAATAGATGGAGAAATATACCACGTTCATGGATAGGAAGAAATCAATACAGTGAAAACGAGTATACTACCCAAAGCAGTCTATAGATTCAATGCAATCCCTATTAAGTTACTAGTGGTATTTTTCACAGAGCTAGAACAAATAATTTCACAATTTGTATGGAAATACAAAAAAAAAAAAAAAAACACTCGAATAGCCAAAGCAATCTTGAGAAAGAAGAATGGAACTGGAAGAATCAGCCTGCCTGACTTCAAGCTCTACTATAAAGCCACAGTCATCAAGACAGTATGGTACTGGCACAAAAAGAGAAATATAGATCAATGGAACAAAATAGAAAGCCCAGAGATAAATCCATGCACCTACGGACACCTTATCTTTGACCAAGGAGGCAAGAATATACAATGGAGAAAAGACAATCTCTTTAACAAGTAGTGCTGGGAAAACTGGTCAACCACTTGTAAAAGAATGAAACCAGAACACTTTCTAACACCATAACAAAAATAAATTCAAAATGGATTAAAGATCTAAATGTAAGACCAGAAACTATAAAACTCCTAGAGGAGAACATAGGCAAAACACTTTCTTACATAAATCACAGTAGGATCCTCTATGACCTACCTCCCAGAATACTGGAAATAAAAGCAAAAATAAACAAATGGGACCTAATTAAACTTAAAAGCTTCTGCACAACAAAGGAAACTCTAAGCAAGATGAAAAGACAGCCTTCAGAATGGGAGAAAATAACAGCAAATGAAGCAACTGACAAACAACTAATCTCAAAAATATACATGCAACTCCTGAAGCTCAATTCCAGAAAAATAAATGACCCAATCATAAAATGGGCCAAAGAACTAAACAGACATTTCTCCAAAGAAGACATACAGATGGCTAACAAATACATGAAAATATGCTCAACATCACTCATTATTAGAGAAACGCAAATCAAAACCACAATTAGGTTCCATTTCACGCCAGTCAGATGGCTGCTATCCGAAAGTCTACAAGCAATAAATGCTGGAGAGGGTGTGGAGAAAAGGGAAGCCTCTTGGACTGTTGGTGGGAATGCAAACTAGTACAGCCACTATGGAGAACAGTGTGGAGACTCCTTAAAAAACTGGAAACAGATCTGCCTTATGACCCAGCAATCCCACTTCTGGGCGTATACACAGAGGAAACCAGAATTGAAAGAGACATGTGTACCCCAAAGTTCATCGCAGCACTGTTTATAAGAGCCAGGACATGGAAGCAACCTAGATGTCCATCAGCAGATGAATGCATAAGAAAGCTGTGGTACACATACACAATGGAGTATTACTCAGCCATTAAAAATAATACATTTGAATCAGTTGTAATGAGGTGGATGAAACTGGAGTCGATCATACAGAGTGAAGTAAGCCAGAAAGAAAAACACCAATACAGTATACTAATGAAGAACATGGCATCTGGTCCCATCACTTCATGGGAAATAGATGGGGAAACAGTGTCAGACTTTATTTTTTGGGGCTTCAAAATCACTGCAGATGGTGACTGCAGCCATGAAATTAAAAGATGCTTATTCCTTGGAAGAAAAGTTATGACCAACCTAGATAGCATATTCAAAAGCAGAGACAACAAAGGTCTGTCTAGTCAAGGTTATGGTTTTTCCAGTGGTCATGTATGGATGTGAGAGTTGGACTGTAAAGAAAGCTGAGCACAGAAGAATTGATGCTTTTGAACTGTGGTGTTGCAGAATACTCTTGAGAGTCCCTTGGACTGCAAGGAGATCCAACCATTTCATTCTAAAGGAGATCAGTCCTGGGTGTTCTTTGGAAGGAATGATGCTAAAGCTGAAGCTCCAGTACTTTGGCCACCTCATGCGAAGAGTTGACTCATTGGAAAAGACTCTGATGCTGGGAGGGATTGGGGGCAGGAAGACAAGGGGACGACGGAGGATGAGATGGCTGGATGGCATCACTGACTCGATGGACATCAGTTTGAGTGAACTCCGGGAGATGGTGATGGACAGGGAGGCCTGGCGTGCTGCGATTCATGGGGTTGCAAAGAGTTGGACACAACTGAGTGACTGAACTGAAATGAACTGACATGAATGCATATATATGGAACTAGAAAGATGGTAATGATAGCCCTATATGCGAGACAGCAAAAGAGGCACAGATGTACAGAACAGTCTTTTGGTCTCTGTGGGAGAGGGAGAGGGTGGGATGATTTGGGGGAATGTCATGGAAACATGTTAAATATCATATAAGAAACATATCACCAGTCCAGGTTCGATACAGGATCCTTGGGGCTGGTGCACTGGGATGATCCAGAGAGATGGTATCGGGAGGGAGGTGGGAGGGGTTTCAGGAAGGGGAACACGTGTATGCCCGTGGCGGATTCATGTTGATGTGTCGCAGAACCAATACAATATTGTAAAGTAATTAGCCTCCAATTAAAATAAATAAATTTAAATTTTAAAAATAACATTCCCTTAAAAAAAAGGACACTACATAATGATCAGGGGATCAATTCAAGAGGAAGACATAACAATTATTAATATCTATGCACCCAACATAGGAACATCTCAATACATAAGAAAAACACTAACAGACAGAAAAGGAGAAACTGACAGTAACACAGTAATAGTAGGAGACTTTAACACCCCACTAACACCAATGGACAGATCATCAAAACAGAAAATTAATATGGAAACACAAATCTTAAGTGATACATAAGATGAGAATCTGTCCTTGACTGACAGCCGACAGCCAGTGAAGGTTCAAATGCTCAACAAGAAGCAGCAGTAGGAAAGGCTGGGCACTAGGCATGTCATCAAGCTATGATGAGTAGCTGAAGGGCATTTTCCTGCCAGTTAGGGCTAACAAATATGTCACTATCAAAGTTCATAGAGTCACTTTGGAAATTAATATGTATACAGACTAGACACATCAGTGTCTCCACTTGACAATGGAATGGCAAACTACTTAGTATTCTTGCCTTAAGAACCCCATGGACAGTATGGGAAGGCAAAAAGATATGACACTGAAAGAGCGACCCCACAGGTTGGTAGGTGCCCAGTATTATGTTGGGGTAGAGCAGAGATATAGCTACAGAAAGAATGAAGAGGGTGAGCCAAAGTGGAAATGACGTCCAGTTCTGGTTGTATCTGGTGGTGAAAGTAAAGTCAAATGCTGTAAAGAACAATATTGCATAGGAACCTGGAATGTTAGGTCCATGAAGCAAGGCAAACTGGATGTGGTCAAACATGAAATGGCAAAAGTTAATATTGCTATTTTAGCAATCAGTGAACTAAAATGGACGGAAATCTGGTAATTTAATTCAGATGACCATTATATCTATTACTGTGGTAAAGAGTTCCATAGAAGGAATGGAGTAGCCCACATAGTCAACAAGAAAGTCTGAAATGCAGTACTTGGTTGAAATCTCAAAAATGACAGAATGATCTTAGATAGTTTTCATGGCAAACCATTCAACATCACAGTAAACCAGGTCTATGCCTCACCCTCTAATGCTGAAAAAGCTGAAGTTGAATGACTCCATGAAGACCTACAAGAACTCCTAGAACTAACATCAGAAAATATGCCCTTTTCATCATAGAGGAGTGGAATGCAAAAGTAGGAAGTCAAGAGATATTGGGAATAACAGGCAAGTTTAGCCTTGGAGCACAAAATGAAGCAAGGCAAAGGCAAAAGCAAAGCAAGGCAAAGAGTTTTGCCAAGAGAATGCACTGATCATAGCAGACACACTCTTCCAACAACACAAGAGAAGATTCTACACAGGCATTACCAGATGGTCTGTACAGAAATCAGATTGATTATATTCTTTGCAGCCAAAGATGGAAAAGCTCAATACAGTCATAGGAAAAAAAATAGAGAGAGAGAGAGAGATCTAGAATTGACTGTGGCTCAGATCACCAGCTTCTTATTGCAAAATTCAAGTTCAAATTGAAGAAAGTAGGGAAGGACACAAGGCCATTCAGAAACAACCTAAATCAAAATCTTAAGATTATAAGGTGGAGGTGATAAAGTGATTCAAGGGGCTAGATCTAGTAGACAGTGCCTGAAGAACTATGGATGGAGATTCATAACATTGTATAGAAGGTGATGACCCAAAATCATTCCCAAGAAAAAGAAATTTAAGAAGGCAAAGTTGTTGTCTGAGGAGGCCTTACAAATAGCTGAGAAAAGAAGAGAAACGAAAGGCAATGGAGAAAGGGAAAGATATACCAAACTGAATGCAGAGTTTCAGAGACTAACAAGGAGAGATAAGAAAACCTTAAGTGACCAATGCAAATAAATAAGAGGAAAACAATAGAATGGGAAAGACAATAGATCTCTTAAAAAAAAAAACTGGAGAAGGGAAATTTTCATACAAAGTTAGGCACAACAAAGGACAAACAGGAGAACCTAACAGAAGCAGAAGAGAGGAAGAAAAGGTGGCAAGAATACACAGAAGAACTGTACAGAAAAGTTCTTAATGACCCAGTTAACCAAGATGGTGTGGTCACTCACCTAGAGCCAGACATCCTGGAGTGTGAAGTCAAGTGGACTTTAAGAAGCATTACTATGAACATAGCTAATGGAGGTGATGGAATTCAGGTTGAGCTATATCAAATCTTAAAAGATGATGCTGATAAGGTGCTGTACTCTTTAGGCCAGCAAATTTGTAAAGTCAGCAGTGGTCACAGGACTGGGAAAGGTCAGTTTTCATTACAATCCCAAAGAAAGGCAATGCTAAAGAATGTTCAAATTACTGCACAATTGCATTCATTTCACATGCCAGCAGGATTATGCTCAAAATCCTTCAAACTAGGCTATGGAAAACGTGAACTGAGAACTTTCAGATGTACAAGCTGAATTTAGAGAAGGCACAGGAATGAGGAATCAAATAGCCAACATAGGCTGGATCATAGAAAAACCAAGGCAATTCCAAAAACATCACATCTACTTCTGCTTCATTGACTATGTTAAAGTATTTGTGTGGATCACAACAAACGGTGGAATATTCTTACAGAGATGGGAATACCAAACCACCTTACCTGCCTCCTGAGAAACCTGTATGCAAGTGAAGAAGCAACAGTTAGAACCGGACATGGAACAATGGACTGGCTCCAAATTGGGAAAGGAGTATGTCAAGGCTGTATATTGTTACCCCCTGCTTATTTAACTTATATGCAGAGTATATCATGCAAAATGCTGAGCTGGATGAAGCACAAGTTGGAATCGAGATTGTGGGGAAAAATATCAACAACCTCAGATATGCAGAGGATACTACTTTAATGGCAGAAAGTGAAGGGAAACTAAAGAGCCTCTTGATGAAAGTGAAAGAGGAGAGTAAAAAAGCTGGCTTAAAACTCAACTTTCAGAAAACAAAGATCATGGCATCCAGTCCCATTACTTCATGGCAAATAGATGGGGAAACAATGGAAACACTGACAGACTTATTTCTTTTTGGCTCCAAAATCAATGTGGACAGTGACTGCAGCCATGAAATTAAGGGACACTTGCCCCTTGGGCTTCCCTGGTGGCTCAGAGGTTAAAGCATCTGCCTCCAATGCGGGAGACCTGTGTTTGATCCCTGGGTCGGGAAGATCCCCTGGAGAAGGAAATGGCAACCCACTCCAGTATTCTTGCCTGGAGAATCCCCTGGACGGAGGAGCCTGGTAGGCTACAGTCCACAGGGTCGCACAGAGTCAGACACGACTGAGTGACTTCACCTTGCCCCTTGGAAGAATGGCTATGAAAAACCTGAACAGTGTATTAAAATAGAGATATCACTTGGCTGACAAAGTTCCATATATATAGTCAAAGCTATGGTTTTTCCAGTAGTCATGTATGAATATGATAGTTGAACCATTAAGAAGGGTGACTGCCAAAGAATTGACATGTTCAAACTGTGGTGTTAGAGAAGACTGTTGAGAGTCCTTTGGACATCAAGGAGATCAAACCAGTCAATCTAAAGGAAATCAACCCTGAATATTCAGTGGAAGGACTGATGCTGAAGCTGAAGTTCCAATATTTTGGCCACCTGATTCAAAGAGCTGACTTACTGGAAAAGACCCTTATGCTGGGAAAAATAAGGGCAAGAGGAGAAGGAGGGACAGAGGATGGGATGGTTGGATGGCATCACTGACTCAACATGAGTTTGAGTAAACTCAGGGAGATAGTGATCAACAGAGAAGCTTGGTGTGCTGCAGTTCATGGGGTCACAGAGTCAGAAACGACTTAGCATCTGAACAACAATAACAAATCAGTCCTTTACTTGCCTAGTGGGACACAATTCATCTACAATCCATTATTAGAACCAGACAAAATGCTGAAAGTCAAGGAATTAATGCAGAGAATTTAGGTTTACCGGAGGATCCTCCTTTCTGCAACACTCACAGGCAGTGGTAAGACTAAGTTGTTCAAAGTATCTTCTCACAGTCTTGCTTAATAGTGAAGGCTTTAATAAAAAGAGTTTCCAAATGGCTCTCCAAATGGAGAATATGTTGACTCCACAATTTAGAGACAATGCCCCTCAAAAGCAGGAAGTAGTTTTGGAATGAAAATGATGCCCCTTTCCTTTGGCAACACAATTCTCCTAAAAGAAAAGGGGCGAGGGATGAGAGAGTCAGTTCCTAAGTAGGTTGATAAGAAGTCTATGGTCCCCAAAGAGGAGCAAGGGGTCTGGGGCTCTCAAAGAAGAGATAGAGATCTGGAATTCTCAAGGAGGAAGAAAGGATGAACTTTTTTTCTACATTCCTTAGTCTTAGTAAGGATTATATAACAACAATGTATCCTGCTTGAGGACCTGTTTCTCCTTCTTGAGAACCTTCTGACTAGTCCTGTTAACTTAAAAAGTATATTATGGGAGTGGGTCTGGAAAAATCATTCTATTGTTAATTCTAATCCTGTCATCTTAAAATGAAAATTGTGCAAATGGGTCTAGTAAGATCTTTACAACCTTGAGACATTCTTTTGATTTATTGCAATAACCCATTAAAAAGTATACAGCTCCCTTGCTAAGAATAGTGAGGGGGGCCCTCTCTGTTCCCCTTCTGATGTCTATGTCAGAAGCTTTCTCTGTCCCTTTTTATACATTATTAAAACACTGTTAGACAAAAGCTCTTGAGTGATCAAGCCTACTCACTGGTCCTGAAGTTAAATCTTCTTCAGAGATCACAAATCCAACATTGTTCACTGTAAGCTATCATCTTGGGGGCTCATCTTCGTCTGGGATCTTCAGGACAAGGTAAGAACACTCAAGAGTTCTAACCCTCTGTTTTCTCAGTACACATGTTTTCTACTTTACTTCCCTAACTCTAGGGTGTGCCTGTGTGAATGAATGACATGCCCTGTGCAAAGCAAGGGACAAGCCCTGGTGGCTCATAATCACTGAAGGCAGCCCCAGAAAGGGCCACCTTGTCAGGGGTTTATACCGACCAGCCAATGCCAAGAGACTCCCAACATCCCTGTGAGGGGAGCAGCCAGAAATGGGCAAAGCGTGTGGACCGAACTTTCCTTTCTCAGTCAACTTTTCCTAGTCTCTTTGACCATTTTGTAATTGCGTGGGGAATTAGAACTACTAACCTAATCTAATTCTTAGAATATTGCTGTTCACTCTTGTTATCTCTCGTTTGATAAATTCCAATTTGCCTTGATTCATGGACCTAACATTCCAGGTTCCTATGCAATATTGCTCTTTACAACATCGAACCTTGCTTCTATCACCAGTCCCATCCACAACTGGGTGTTGTTTTTGCTTTGGCTGCATCCCCTCATTCTTTCTCGAGTTATTTCTCCACTGATCTCCAATAGCATATTGGGCACCTACAGACGTGGGGAGTTCATCTTTCAGTGTCCTAACTTTTTGTCTTTTCATACTGTTCATGGGGTTCTCAAGGCAAGAATACTGAAGTGGTTTGCCATTCCCTTCTCCAGTGGACCAGATTCGGTCAGACACTCCACAGTGACATGTCCGTCTTGGGTGGTGCCACATGATCCTGAAGACATATATGCTGACAAAGCAAGAGATTTTATTGCAAAAGAGCACCCGGGCAGAGAGCAGCAGGGTAAGGGAACCCATAAAAGCTCTGCAACAGGAATCCCTTAGAAGAAAGATTCCTTCTAAGGCAGGAATCTCTTAGAAGAAATGGAGTAGCCATCATAGTCAACAAAAGAGTCTGAAATGCAATACACTGATGCAATCTCAAAAACGAAAGAATGATCTCTCTTCATTTCCAAGGCAAACCATTCAACACCACGGTAATCTAAGTCTATGCCCAACCAGTAACGCTGAAGAAGCTGAAGTTGAACAGTTCTATGAGGACCTACAAGACCTTCTAGAAATAACACCTAAAAAAGATGTCCTTTTCATTATAGGGGACTGGAATGCAAAAGTAGGAAGTCAAGAAATACCTGGAGTAACAGGCAAATTTGGCCTTGGAATACAGAATAAAGCAGGGCAAAGGCTCATAGAGTTCTACCAAGAGAAGGCACTGCTCATAGCAAACACCCTCTTCCAACAATATAAGAGAAGACTCTACACATGGACATCACCAGATGGTCAACACTGAAATCAGATTGATTATGTTCTTTGCAGCCAAAGATGGAGACGCTCTATGCAGTCAGCAAAAACAAGACTGGGAGCTGACTGTGGCTCAGATCATGAACTCCTTATTGCCAAATTCAGACGTAAATTGAAGGAAGTAGGGAAAACCACTAGACCATTCAGGTATGACCTAAATCAAATCCCTTATGACTATATAGTGGAACTGAGAAATATATTTAAGGGACTAGATCTGATAGACAGCATGCTTGATGAACTATGGACAGAGATTCAGGACATTGTACAGGAGAGAGGGATCAAGACCATCTCCCAAAAAAAGTGAAATGGCTGTCTGAGGAGGCCTTACAAATAGCTGTGAAAAGAAGAGAAGTGAAAAGCAAAGGAGAAAAGGAAATATATACACATTTGAATGCCAAGTTCCAAAGAATAGCAAGGAGAGATAAGAAAGCCTTCCTCAGTGATCAATGCAAAGAAATAGAGGGAAAAAAAGAATGGGAAAAACTAGAGATCTCTTCAAGAAAATTAGAGATATCAAGGGAACATTTCATGCAAAGATGGGCTCAATAAAGGACAGAAATGGTATGGACCTAACAGAAGCAGAAGATATTAAGAAGAGGTGGCAGGAATACACAGAACTGTACGAAAAAGATCTTCATGACCCAGATAATCATGATGGTGTGATCACTCACCTAGAGCCAGACATCCTGCAACAAGTAGGCCTTAGGAAGCCTCACTATGAACAAAGCTAGTGGAGGTGATGGAATTCCAGTGGAGCTATTTCAAATCCTAAAAGATGCTGCTGTGAAAGTGCTGCACTCAATATGCCAGCAGATTTGGAAAACTCAGCAGTGGCCACAGGACTGAAAAAGGTCAGTTTTCATTCCAATCCCAAAGGAAGGCAATGCCAAAGAATGCTCAAACTACCACACACTTGCACTCATCTCACACACTAGTAAAGTAATGGTTAAAATTCTCCAAGCCAGGCTTCAGGAATACGTGAACAGTGAACTTCCAGATGTTCAAGCTGGTTTTAGAAAATGCAGAGGAACCAGAGATCAAATTTCCAACATCTGCTGGATCATTGAAAAAGCAAGAGAGTTCCAGAAAAACATCTATTTCTGCTTTATTGACTATGCCAAAGCCTTTGACTGTGTGGATCACAATAAACTGTGGAAAATTCTGAAAAAAGAGATGGGAATACCACACCACCTGACCTGACTCTTGAGAAACCTGTATGCAGGTCAGGAAGCAACAGTTAGAACTGGACTGTTAAACAACAGACTGGTTCCAAATAGGAAAAGGAGTATGTCAAGGTTCTATATTGTCATCCTGCTTATTTATCTTATACGCAGAGTACATCATAAGAAATGCTGGGCTGGATGAAGCACAAGCTCGAATCAAGATTGCTGAGAGAAATATCAGTAACCTCAGATATGCAGATGATAACACCTTTATGGCAGAAAGCAAAGAAGAACTAAAGAGCCTCTTGATGAAAGTGAAAGAGAAGACTGAAAAAGTTGCCTTAAAGCTCAACATTCAGAAAACTAACATCATGGCATCTGGTCCCATCACTTCATGGGAAATACATGGAGAAACAGTGGAAACAGTGTCAGACTTTATTTTACTGGGCTCCAAAATCACTGCAAATGGTGACTGCATCCATGAAATTAAAAGGTGCTTACTGCTTGGAAGGAAAGTTATGACCAACCTAAACAGCATATTCAAAAGCGGAGACATTACTTTGCTGACTAAGGTCCGTCTAGTCAAGGCTATGGTTTTTCCAGTGGTCATGCATGGATGTGAGAGTTGGGCTATAAAGACAGCTGAGCTCCAAAGAATTGATACTTTTGAACTGTGGTGTTGGAGAAGACTCTTGAGAGTCCCTTGGACTGCAAGAAGATCCAACCTGTCCATCCTAAAGGAGATCAGTCCTGGGTGTTCTTTGGAAGGACTGATGCTGAAGCTGAAACTCCAATACTTTGGCCACCTCATGTGAAGAGCTGACTCATTTTAAAAGACCCTGATCCTGGGAAAGATTGAGGGCAGGAGGAGAAGGGGACAACAGAGATTGTTGCATGGCATCACCAACTCAATGGACATGGGTTTTGGTGGACTCCGGAAATTAATGATGGACTTGGAGGCCTGGTGTGCTGCGATTCATGGGGTCGCAAAGATTGAGACACGACTGAGTGATGAACTGAACTGAACCTAACCTAATCTGCTGAATTATAGACTTCCAAGGGACTTGTGATCCATGCTGTTACTGTGTACTTTTACTTAGACCACCTGTATGGAAGCACCTAGCCTGGCTAAGAGCCAAAAGTTACTGTATGGAAGTACCTAGCCTTGCTAGGAGCCGAAAGTTACCAAGGCACATTTGGGAGCAAGGCAGAACTCTAGCTCCATGAATGTCTCTCAGGCTAGAGGGCACTCTCTTGGCTGCTTGCCTAAGGGGCCAATGACCTGAAAGTGAGTCTTTGTCATGGCTGTGTCTTGGATCTATATGCACAGAAGCATTGCTGGTGACCATGAGGTTTTTGAGGACACAGATCAGGAACTGCAGTATCTGTTCTGATTGGATTTGCAATGGGCTTCTTCCTTTGGTGGTGCTAGCTTTTAGCAGATCAGAGAAAGTGCTCCACTGGCTTCTGTCTCAACTCCTTAGATATTCTTTTGAGGAGTCTGTGGAAATGAACTGGAAGGATTGACCCTAGTAACTCGAGGATAAAAATAACTTTTTCCTTACTGGCCACCCTCCACTACCTCTTTTGCCATCACATATACTGATATAGTGATAACTCACCACTTCTACTGTGGTCAGGATTGTATTCAGAAATGTGCACAGGCACATGGAAGACAGATGCTTCCCCTAGCAGTCGTAGCTTTGGAAACATTCTGGGAAAGCTATACTGCTCCACCCCAGGTGGCATCAGTGGAAAAGGGTAAATCAAACAGAGGTCTTGGTGGTATGGAACTAGAAATCAATTGGGGATGCCGCCAGTTCTACTCCTGGTGCATTTCCACCCTACCTCGGTGGTAGAACCAGGAGGGATGAGTACGATGCCTGTGTTGGTAAGGGACCGACTAAGTCCAACCAGAGAAGGAAAGCTTCGGTGGAAAGTCTGTCCACACCCCCATCTAGAGCAGGGAAGGACACTTCCAGAGGAAAGAAGCCAAGGCTGTGGATGCCACTTTTATCTCTCTTACAGATGGGAGCGAGCAGTTCCAAAAATACTCCTTTAAAACGTATTTTAAAGAACTGGGACAAGTTTGATCCCCAGAATTTAAAAAAGAAATACCTGATCTTCTTCTGTGATACTGAATGGCCATGGTATTCTTTGGAAGACAGAAACACTGGCCTGTTGAAGGGTTTCAATTATAATACTGTTTTACGATTAGTTGGTTCTATAGAGAACAAGAGAAATGGGTATACATGTCTTGAAGGCAAGGGAAACAGGGAACACAAAATAGCTCTCCTTCCTGTTGGAAGCCAAGCAGTTCCCATAACAGAACCACTTTGTCAGATGCATTCTTGAAGGACTAAAGTGAGCGTTCATAAGACTTTAAACTATGCTAAGTTGGCTGACATAGAACAGGGGGAGAAGGAAACTCCTGGTAAATTCTTAGATAGACTACAAGAAGCTCTCTGTAAGTTTACTGATGTTGATCCCGAAAGGGCAGAGGAGGAATGATCTTAAAAGAAGATTTCTCACTAAGTCAGCTCCAGATATCCACCATAAGTTACAAAAACAGGCATTGGAACCAAATAAGTCTTAAGAAAAACTGTTACAGCTGGCTCAGACAGTATATTACAGTAGAGAATATGAGGAGGAGAAACGACAACAGAAAAGAACAAAAGGAAAGGCCCAGGCTCTAGTGATGGCTGTGGAAACTTCTATAAATCAGTCTGAAGAGAAAAATGCCCAGAGGAACCCAGGTGAAAAGGGATGGGCTTGTTATTACGGTGGAAAGGAGGATCATCTCATGTGAAGTTGCCCTCAGGCATCTAAGCTGCCCAAGTTCCATGTTCAGTTTGCAAAGGACCATACTGGAGAAGAGACTGCCCTCGAGGTGTAGGCCCCAGGGGTCAGACTCTCAAGACAATCAAGACTAAAGGTGCTTTAGGGTCCCCACACAAGCTCCCATCCTAATAACACCTGAGGAACCCCAGGTATTAATAATTGTGGCAGGCCAATCAGTCGACTTTCTTTTAGACCCTGAGGCAACTTTCTCAGTGTTGACTGAAGCCCCTGGTCCACTTTCCTCCCAATCCACTACTGTAATCGGACTGTTAAGATGAGCCAAATGCTATTATTTCAGTCATACTTTAAGCTGCAACTGGGACTCTGCTGTTTCCTCAGGAGTTTCTGATCGTGCCAGAGTCTCCCTCACCCCTTTTGGGGAGGAATATCCTGAACAAGGTCCAGGCCTCTGTTTTCATGAATATGGAACCTACTCTTTTAACTGAAGAAAACGTAAATCCTAAAGTGTGGGCTGATGGAAAAACTGTGGGTTAAGCACAAAATGTTCCTTTCCTTATTAAGCTCAAACACCCTCACTTATTTCCACATCAAAAGCAGTATCCATTAAAGCCTGAGGTTAAGGAAGAGTTAAAACCCATCATTGAAAATTTAAAGGAACAGGGGCTATTAATTCCTTGTAATAGTCCATGCAACACTCCTATTTTTGGTGTGAAAAAGTCAAATGATAAATGGAAACTAGTTCAAGATTTATGAATAATAAGTGCCTAATCCTTATATTTTGTTGTCTGAAATTCCTGAATGAGCCAAATATTTTTCAGTCATTGATTTGAAGAATGCTTTCTGGAGTTAAACCTATACTATACCATCCTCTACCTATGACTTTAAGACAACTGAGAGGATAATCCTCTTGGGCACTACAGGCTATTGGCACATTTGGATTCCGGGTTATGGGGAAATTGCCCAGCCTTTAATGAGGGCTTGAACTATCCCCCAAAGAAGAGACTGTCTCTATGACAGACTGTTTTTGCACACAGATATTGTCATAGATCCTAAAGCCTTAGAATTAACTATATAACTCAGCTTTCAGCTTTTCAAGAGACATTACAAGAACTCCAGGAGGTGACCCCTGACCCAGCCTCCACAATCGTTCTAACTGCTGTGTCTGTGGAGCTCTCCCCTCCTCATCAATTGAAGGCTTAACATAGTTAGTTTCTCTCATTTAAGGAAAGGACTTTCTTCAAGTCTCCAAATACCTTCACCAACAACAATCATATGTGATGCCTCTTCTTGATCTGATTACATCTAACAAGCCTAAGATGGACTGATAACATATTGTACCTTAACTTGGACATAATGCAACTTTTAATATTGATTATGTTTTAACTTGGTTTAATGACTATTTTGCCTTATATCTGTAACTGTATAATGGGATATGTTTCTAACTGTCTGAAAACCTTTAAGTTACAAATAGTTGTACAGGCTCCTACAAGTGCCACAGCCTCCTCCAACTATTACTTGGGGCCCCTGGATCAGAGACACTCAATATGAGGGTTAGGTGAATATGTTACCTCCACAATTTAGGGATGACATCCCTCAAAAGCAAGAAGTAGTTATGGAATGAAAATGATGCTCCTTTCCCTTGGCAACACAATTCTTCTAAAAGAAAAGGGGGGAATGAGAGAGTCAATTTTTAGGTAGGTTGATAAGAAGTCCATGGTCCCTGAAGAGGAGCAAGGGGTCTGGGGCTCTCAAAGAGGAGATAGGGGTCTGGAATTCTCAAGAAGAAGGAAAGGATAAACATTTTTTCTACATTCCTTAATCTTAGTGCAGTAGACCCGGGTTCTATCCCTGGGTCGGGAAGATCCCCTGGAGGAGGAAATGGTAACCCACTCCAGTACTCTTGCCTGAAAAACTCCATGGACTGTCTGCTGAGGAGCCTGGTAGCCGACAGTCCATGGAGTTGCAAAGAGTCATGACTGAGTGACTTTCACTAGTCTTAGTAAGGATTATATAACAGCAATGTATCCTGCTTGAGGACAAGTTTCTCCTTCTTGAGAACCTTCTGACTAATCTTGTTATCTTAAAATGTATATTATGAGAGTGGGTCTGGTAGAATCTTTCTATTGTTAATTCTAATCCTTTCATCTTAAAATGTAAATTTTGGGAGTGGGTCTAGTAAGATCTCTACAACCTTGAGACATTCTTTTGGTTTACTGTAATAACCAATTAAAAAGTACATAGCTCCCTTGCTAAGACTAGTTAGGGAAGCACTCTCCATCCCCCTTCCGATGTCTGAGTCAGAAACTTTCTCTGTCCCTTTTTATATTTTAATAAAATTCTGCTACAGAAAAGCTCTTGAGTGATCAAGCCTGGTCCCTGGTCCCAAAGCTAAATCTTCTTTGGAGATCACGAATCTGACATCATTCACTGTAAGCTATCAACTTCATGGCAAATAGATGGTAAAAAAGTGGAGACAGTGGCAGATTTTATATTCCTGGACTTCAACATCATTGCGGATGGTGACTACAGCCATGAAATTAAAAGACACTTCTTGGAAGAAAAGCCACGACAAACCTAGATGGCATGTTAAAAAGCAGAGACATCACTTTATTGATAAAAGTCCATATAGTCAATGCTATGGTTTTTCCAGTAGTCATGTACAGATGTAAGACCTGTACCATAAGGAAGGCTGAGTACCAAAGAAGTGATGCTTTCGAACTATGCTTCTGGAGAACACTCTTGAGAGTCCCTTGGACAGCAAGGAGATCAAACCAGTCAATCCTAAAAGAAATCAACCCTGAATATTCATTGCAAGGATTGATGCTGAAGTTCCAATACTTTGGCCACCTGACGCAAAGAGCTAACTTACTGGAAAAGACCCTGATGCTGGGAAAGATTGAGGGCAGGAGGAGAAGGGAGCAACAGAGGGTAAGATAGTTGGATGGCATCATCAACTCAATGGACATGAGTTTGAGCAACTTCCAGGAGATAGTGAAGGGCAGGTTAGCTTGGCGTGTTGCAGTCCATGGGGTCACAAAGAGTCGGAAATGACTTAGGGACTGAACAACAAGCCCATATGCACATATCCAACTTTCCCATTAAAACTGCAAAGCTCACTACATGGGGAGGGGCACTGCAGCATGAGTGAAACAGAAGTATTAGAGAGGGTTTTGACACATAGATACCTTTGGTCTTGTGTCTACAACATACAGGAACTGGCTCCCTGGGTTTGTCTGGCGAATAGCCTCTAGCAGGAGTTCATCATCTATGCAACGAGTATAAAATCCAGACAGAGGCTGGCTACAGCGGCAAATGGCAGCCTGTAAAGAAAAATGTGTCAGTTGAGTGATCATATTTACAGGTGGTCAAAAAGCTTCCTTGTTCCCACGTTCAATGAGAAGAGGATGAGCCAACTCAGGATAGTGAAATTTAAAAAAAAATGTAGCTCTGAAATCCAACATTTCAGTAACATTGAGCTCAGCTTCCTTCCTCTCTCCCCACTCCAGCATGTGGGCTGTATTACTACAAACTGTTGCTCAGATAGTCTTTTCTTTCTTCTACACGGCTAAGATTCCCAACCCAGTCTTGACAAGCCCAGACTACAATAAAATCACATCTTGAGATTTTTTAATAAAATTTTATCTATTTTTAATTTGTATTAGGCTAGTATTTTTTTTCAATTTTCTTGCTTTTTATAGTCCCAGTGATATCACTCATATACCAGAGGCTCACTTAAGAATTAAAGATAAAACAAAGATCTAGAGTTTCTTAAGAGAACAGAATTCACTCATTTTAGGAGTTAATGTCAAATCATAGTACTGGTTTAAAGCAATTTTAATATGAAAACAGCACAGCTATGTAGCAGGTACACCTAATAATGATCAGTTAATGAACTGCCTTACATTTTGGTGGTGTTGTTATATAGTCTGCTTACTTCGACAGTCTGACACAGACAACCACTTATATTACTATACTCTTTAGCATTTGCATACCTGAGAACTTGACTATTTGTCTAATTCCAGATCTCAGAGAGACCAGAAGAGGAAAGAACTATTATCCCTTCTTATGGAAGGGGACTCAGAGGAGTCAAGTGCTTTCCCATAAGGCCCTAAATTATATGAAAAACAGTGAGAAAGAATAAGGAAATCTGTGTTATAGTGAGAGGCAACACTCTACAAATATTCTTCCATATGACTGTTCCCATTCTTTAACAGTTACTTGCCATCAAGCAGGAGCTGGCAGAGCAGGAAAGAAATAAATGAACACACTACAAATGCCACTTAACATCTGCATAGCACTTTAAAATTTACAAAGTACACATATATTTTTTCTGATGTGACCCACTTAAAACCCCTCAAAAGTACTAAAGTTCTGAGAAGTAACATGTTTGAGGTCACAAAGCTAGTAAGTGACAGTAGTGTGACTTAAACCCAGGTCTCCTAGAGCCAAGTTTAGTTCTCATCAGAGAAGTTTTGTCAACTCACATTGTTCTCTTTGTAGAAGTAGGAGAGCACAGGCACACGTTCTTTACTTCTGAATTTCGAACTTCCAACCACCGTTCCCAATGTAACAGATTTAGGAACCACTATTTCAGGAGGGTAGGTACTGCATATCTAAAAGAAAACAAACTCAATTTTTTAAATTTAATCTTCCTACATTTTTTTTTACCTGCTAGCAGCAACAGGTTGGAATAGCAACCACTCAAGCATTAGCTGTCCATTATTTATCAACTAGAATCATCGATTCCTCAAAAATAAGAACAAAAATATCCTTGATGTAAAAAGCTCTTCCAAGTATGCTATTATTTTCTAGAAATGAAAATATTGAGATCTATAAGGACAAAATGTACTTTAGGAATAAGTAACAATATAGGAAGAAACATTTTACACATGTCACATTGCTAGAGGAGTTGAAGCATGTCCTATGTGACTACACTGGGAAAGGGCAAAAGCTTCAACTTTTGTCTGGTTTTCCCCAGACTTTACTCCTTTTCCCTTTGTTGATTTTTGCCTTCTATATTTTCACTGTAATGAACCACAGTCACAAGTGACTATATGCCAGGTCCTCCTAGTGAATCAATACACTTGAGAGCTTCTATATTTGGCCCAGAAATCTTTCTGGAGATCTAGGCTCAAATGCTTGATATCAAATACCTGATTTTTAAAATCACCTTAAACTCACATCTAAAACTTAAGATGCTGTCTGACCCTCTTGTAATCCTTATCTTGCTAACATATCCATACCCACTTCGGTCATCTAAGCCAGAAACCAGGAAACCTGTGATGCCTACTAAACTTCCCCCTCTTTCTCCCAGCCACATTAAAGTGTCACCAGGTTCTTTAACTTCTACTACCTAAATACCTGTTAAAACTATCTCCTCCTCACCATCCATAGCCATTGCCTTACTTCAGGTTCTCATCACTTTTCATATCACTCTCCTGCATTCTTAACTCCAGCAAACCAATTCTTCATACCAATATCAAAGTTATCTTTTTAAAATACAAATATACTTACAGACATTTCCAGATCAAAATATTCTTGTGGTTACGGTCCTCAGGATAACGTTCAAATTCTTCAGTTTATCCCTGATCTGAGTTCACTTACTGACCTCTTTCCTTCGCTCCCTTATAAGTTAAGATAGAATCCCTTCTCTAGGCTATTCCCCAGCACTTAAGGCTCTTACTGGCATTCCAGTTTGAATTCCACATTCTTCACCTACGCTCCCATAGCACCCTATTCTTTAGACTATGAGAACTCTGAGTTGGTGTTTTAAATGCATTAGTTATTTAATAAAAATCTTGTTGAATGGCTGAATGCTGAATGAAAAGGAGAGATAATGGGTGGTTTTTTTCCCTTTTCAAAACTTTGTTTGCTGAAATACTTCTGTTTCAATTACGTGAACCAAAAGAAAACAGTAACAAAATTACCTCATAGTTTCTGTTGGCATCTGTTATGGTCCAGTACCTGTTAGGAATTCCCATACGTCCAAAATCTGATCTTTGGTCAATCAGCTTCCATCCACTTTCCCTCATGTCTTTTGAGAACTTGGGATTATATGAAAAAGCATACAGATCTTCAGGTAATTCTATAGAAGAAATATAGGCATGAAAACAAAGTAATAATGAATAAAACTTAACACCAAATAATGCAATAAAAGCTAGATTTTCTTCTCCCTAAGGGAGTATTTGTCATCAGCCTCTGAAAAAGGCAATAATTTGTGTACAAGGTTGCCTTTATTTGTGTACAAGGAATAAGAACTGAAATAATGCTTCACAATCTTCTTTTAAAAATATTTATATGATCCCAACACAAAGCAGGAACATTCTGCCTAGTTTCCAGTAAAATGCTGGATAATGGACAGAACTCAATTTTCCAGTTTTCACATGCTGAGAAAGTGGTCCTTACCAAAATTTTTAACTGATCTTCAATGTCCTAACTGCAGTATTTGTTGTAACATATAGAAAAACATTAGCAGTGTTCTTGCATTTTGTTTAGTCAAAACAAGTACTTGCTTCTGGCTGAAAAATGGCCATCTCTTCTTGTCAACCCCACTTCTTCTTTCACAAGATTCAACATATACTCAATAACTCATTTGATCAATTTATGTGGCAACAAATTGACTATGTGGCAATAAAAGAGAAACCCAAGTAAGACGGTAGGCAGTGAGAGAGGGCATCAGAGGAAAGACAAACTGGAACCACAATCACAGACAACTAGCCAATCTGATCACATGGACCACAGCCTTGTTTAACTCAGTGAAACTAAGCCATGCTGTGTGGGGCCACCCAACACTGACGGGTCATGGTGGAAAGGTCTGACAGAATGTGGTCCACTGGAGAAGGGAATGGCAAACCACTTCAGTATTCTTGCCTTGAGAACCCCATGAACAGTATGAAAAGGCAAAAAGACAGGAAACTAAAAAGATGAACTCCTCAGGTCAGTAGGTTCCCAATATGTTACTAGAGATTAGTGGAAAAATAACTCCAGAAAGAATGAAGGTATAGAGCCAGAGCAAAAACAACACTCAGTTGTGGATGTGACTGGTGACAGAAGCAAGGTCCAATGCTGTAAAGAACAATACTGCATAGGAGCCTGGAATGTTAGGTCCATGCACCAAGGCAAATTGGAAGTGGTCAAACAAGAGATGGAAAGAGTGAACACTGACATTCTAGGAATCATTGAACTAAACAACAGAATGAACTCTGTTAATTTCCAAGGCAAGCCATTCAACTTCACGGTAATGCAAGTCTATTCCCCGACCAGTAACGCTGAAGAAGCTGAAGTTGAACAGTTCTTTGAAGACCTACAGGACTTTTTAGAACTAACACCCAAAAAAAGATGTCCTTTTCATTATAGAGGACTGGAATGCAAAAGTAGGAAGTCAAGAAACACCTGGACTAACAGGCAAATTCAGCCTTGGAGTACAGAATAAAGCAGGGCAAAGGCTCATAGAGTTTTGCCAAGAGAATGCACTGGTTATAGCAAACACCCTCTTCCAACAACACAAGAAAAGACTCTACACATGGACATCACCAGATAGTCAACACCAAAATCAGACTGATTATATTCTTTGCAGCCAAAGATGGAGAAGCTCTATACAGTCAGCAAAAACAAGACTGGGAGCTGACTGTGGCTCAGATCATGAACTCCTTATTGCCAAATTCAGACTGGAATTGAAGAAAGTGAGCAAAACCACTGGACCATTCAGGTATGACCTAAATCAAATCTCTTATGACTATAGAGTGGAAGTGAGAAATAGATTTAAGGGACTAGATCTGATAGAGTGCCTGATGAACTATGGACAGAGGTTCATGACACTATATATGAGACAGGGATCAAGACAATCCCCAAGAAAAATAAATGCAAAAAGGCAAAATGACTGTCTGAAAAGCCTAACAAATAGCTGTGAAAAGAAGAGGAGTGAAAAGCAAAGAAGAAAAGGAAAGATATACACATTTGAATGCAGAGTTCCAAAGAATAGAAAGGAGAGATAAGAAAGCTTTCCTCAGTGATCCGTGCAAAGAAATAGAGGAAAACAATAGAATGGTAAAGACTAGAGACCTCTTCAAGAAAATGAGAGATACCAAGGGAACATTTCATGCAAAGATGGGCTCGATAAAGGACAGAAATGGTATGGACCTAACAGAAGCAGAAGATATTAAGAAGAGGTGGAAGGATTACACAGAAGAACTGTACAGAAAAGATCTTCATGACCCAAATAATCACGATGCTGTGATCACTCATCTAGAGCCAGACATCCTGGAATGGGAAGTCAAGTGGGTCTTAGGAAGCATCACTACAAAGCTAGTGGAGGTGATGGAATTCCAGTGGAGCTATTTCAAATCCTGGAAGACGCTGCTGTGAAAGTGCTGCACTCAATATGCCAGCAGATTTGGAAAACTCAGCAGTGGCCACAGGACTGAAAAAGGTCAGTTTTCATTCCAATCCCAAACAAAGGCAATGCCAAAGAATGCTCAAACTATCACACAATTGCACTCATCTCACATGCTAGTAAAGTAATGCTTAAAATTCTTCAAGCCAGGCTTCAAAAATACGTGAACTGACAACTTCCAGATGTTCAAGCTGGATTTAGAAAAGGCAGAGGAACCAGAGATCAGATTGTCAACATCTGCTGGATCATCGAAAGAGCAAGAGAGTTTCAGAAAAACATCTATTTGTGCTTTATTGACTATGCCAAAGCCTTTGACTGTGTGAATCACAATAAACTGTAGAAAATTCTGAATGAGATGGGAATAATAAACCACCTGACCTGCTTCTTGAGAAACATGTATGCAGGTCAGGAAGCAACAGTTAGAACTGGACATGGAACAACAGACTGGTTCCAAATAGGAAAAGGAGTACATCAAGGCTGTATATTGTCACCCTGCTTATTTAGCTTATATGCAGAGTACATAATGAGAAATGCTGGGCTGGAAGAAGCACAAGCTGGAACCAAGATTGCTGAGAGAAATATCAATAACCTCAGATATGCAGATGACACCACCCTTATGGCAGAAAGTGAGGAGGAACTAAAAAGCCTCTTGATGAAAGTGAAAGAGGAGAGTGAAAAAGTTGGCTCAAAGCTCAACATTCAGAAAACGAAGATCGTGGCATCTGGTCCCATCACTTCATGGGAAATAGATGGGGAAACAGTGGAAACAGTGTCAGACTTTATTTTCGGGTGCTCCAAAATCACTGCAGATGGTGATTGCAGCCATGAAATCAAAAGACGCTTACACTTCTTAGAAGGAAATTTATGACCAACCTAGATAGCATATTAAAAAGCAGAGACATTACTTTGTCGACAAAGGTCCATCTAGTCAAGGCTATGGTTTTTCCTGTAGTCATGTATGGATGTGTGAGTTGGACTGTGAAGAAGGCTGAGTGCCGAAGAATTGATGCTTTTGAACTGTGGTGTTGGAGAAGACTCTTGAGAGTCCCTTGGACTGCGAGGAGATCCAACCAGTCCATCCTAAAAGAGATCAATAATGGGTGTTCTTTGGAAGGACTGATGCTGAAGCTGAAACTCCAGTACTTTGGCCACCTGTTGCGAAGAGCTGACTCATTGGAAAAGACCCTGATGCTGGGAAAGATTGAGGGCAGGAGGAGAAGCGGACGACAATGCATGAGATGTTTGGATGGCATCACTGACTCAATGGACATGGGTTTGGGTGAACTCCGAGTGTTTGTGATGGACAGGGAGTCCTGGCGTGCTGTGGTTCATGGGGTCGCAAAGAGTCAGACACGACTGAGTGACTAACTGGACTGATCTATGGCAATAACTTCCAGAGATGGATGGAGTATTCCAGAACCTTTTACAAAATGCTGGGGCAGCTAACAGATAGCCTCTGACAATAGAATACCAGCAAATTCTAAGAAATTATTCTAGGCCACAGGTAGAAGAAAATGTAAAGGGAAATATAATTCAAATCCAGAGGAAGCTTATGGGTTAGCCACCTGGAGTTGGGCTGGAAGATAAGAAGGTGAGGACAGAGGAAGTAGGGATAACTGTGTTAAGCACTCTGGTAAATTTCCCTAGTTTGTTAGTTGGAACCAAAGGTCGGGGTAGGAACAACAAGCAAAACATAGAGCTTGCAAGGCAACAACAAAAAATTTTGCTCCAAAGCAGTCTTACTTCCTGAACTGTGGAAAAATTTACAAGTTGATATTTAAGATGAAAGAAAGAGAAGGAAGTAACATCTGTCAAACATCTACAATATACTAAGTACTGAATGAAAATGCATGAAACAACTATCATGGGGAGCTTATACTATTACTATTTTTACAGGTGACAAAGCTGACTTCAAAGGTTATGCATGTTGCCCAAATACCATGGAGCTGTAAGAGACAGAGCCCAGATTCAAACTTATTTAGGTCTATTGAACTCCATAGCCCATGATCCTTCCATTATGCTGTTCTGGTGGAGGAGTGGATAATTAAAAAACTATCTAAAACAGATAAAAATACTATCATAACTACCTGGTTGAGAAAGCTTTAGCAGTGAAATATAAACCTCATGGCACACAATATCAGATTCTAAAACAAAGTGGGCCAACCGGAAATTCTTGCAGCGGAGGATCAGGGGACACCCCAGGCTAGTGACAGGCAATTTCTCCACAGTTGCAATATGATGCAGTGCAATCTACAAAACAGAAAAAGAACAACAACAAGTCAGTATGCTTGACTCTCAGTAATGGTAACAGCATAACCAGAGAAGTGGTCATATCTACAGCCTGTGACCATCCATTGTAAGGTAAAACTGGGTTTCTGTCAAACAGAAGTAAATAGTGGTAAAAAAAAAAAAAAATCTGCCTGCATTGAAGGAGACCTGGGTTCAATCCCTGCATTGGGAAGATCCTCTGGAGAAAGGAATGGCTATCCACTCCAGTATTCTTGCCTGGAGAATTCCATGGACAGAGGAGCCTGGTGGGCTACAGTCCATGCATTGCAAAGAGTCGGACACAACCAAGCGACTAACACTATCACTTTCACACTTTCAATGAAAAGCAAATTATGGTACTATAAAACTTCTCTCTCCTTAGGGATATAAGGTTAAGACATTTATCAGGCAATTGTGGTGAATTTGGGTCAGAACAGATGGCTTCTGGAACTACTATTATTGTTTAGTCTCTGGGTTATCATGTCTGACTGTGTCTGTGCAGAGAGTCGTGTCCATGCAGAGTCGTGTCCGACTCTTTGCAATTCCATGGACTATAGCCTACCAGACTGGTGGAGTTTAAAAATCATAGTAGAATGATTGTCACAGAGGAAAATAGAACTTCCTTTTGTTCTATCAAATTACTAGTTAAAATGATTAATAATTGGTATTTTGCTTTATTGCTCATGAAGTGTTCCATGAGAATTAACTATTTAACCCCTGTAACAATGCTTTAAGGTATAATAATCCCATTTCAGGAACAAAGAAACCAAAGCTCTGAAAAGTGAATTCTTCATCAAAGGCATTCAGCCAAAAAGTAGCACAGACAGAATTTGAACCATGGCAGTCTAACTTTGTTCACGGTTATTTCTCTAGAAATTCTAAAAACTCTAGTCCTGGAATTAAACTAGAGGAAGATTTATCTTCCACATCTTAGACTCTAGTGACAGCAAAGAAGAAATGAAGGAATTTTTTACCTAAGTGACTCAGGGAATAAGTAGAAACTATAAGACTAAGGACTAAAATAACTATACATAAGCACTGTACTGTAGTTAAGAAAGTTATTTCCCATGGGAGTACAGGTTAATAACTCTGATTTTTAAAAAAAAATATGAAGAATTATTAAATCTTTAGTTTTATTATCCCTGCTCATGCTAATGCAGCAAAAAAGAAATGCATGGAAAAGGAACTGGTACAAGAAACTGCATACAAATAATGCAAGTCTCTCTTTATAATTTCAAAATGCCATGGAATCATAGTTTTACATTTTTAGTCTTTGATGTTCTCCCCTACTTGTGTCTCTGATGTTTCCTGCCACTAAAGCCTAAGTGTACTCTTCATTTTCTGGACTTCCTGACCTGCCTGGAATGGCCATCCTATCATCATTGTATTTTCTTTTCCTCCATCTCACGCAATCTATGCCCCCACTTCCATTTATTTTGAAAAGAAATATCTTTCAGGAAATCTTTTAATCATACCCATCATCTAAGAATGAGGTAGATGCAGGACTATTCACATATTCCAAGAAGGAATTTTTCATCTTAATGTCTGTCTTAACTATTTTGTCAAACTTAATTCCTGTTGTGGCAGTTTTGAAGGGTCAAAAACTACTGATAATGTAACAGGAATTAATATATCAAATTTTAAGAAATTCAAAGCCCTCCTGATAAATATGGTAGATCTATGTTTGAGCAGTAAAACACCGACCACTGAGAACAGGTGCCAGGCAAAAAGCTGCTGACTTAGAAAGGGGCAGAAAGTGAAGCAGACTAAGGCTGGAAAGAGCTTCATTAACAGTACTAACTGGGTAAATATGCCTCCTTTGACATATAGAAAGTTAACATAAGTTCTCCCTTCCTGATCTAGTTCATTAGATTTGAAATAATATCCAGTAGAAACAAATTTGGAGATGTATGCTGTCTGTAAATGCAGGTAGAAAGAGGAAAGGCTCATGACACAGTACTAAAGAACTGGTTCCCAAACTGTTAGAAACTAAAGAGTCCTTACTAAGTATATAATCTAACCACCTCATTTTACAGATGAGGAAACTGAAGGCCAGAAAGCAAGAGTCACTTGCCCAAGTTCATATAGCCAGTTAGTGTACAACTGAGTCCAGTTAAAACCAACTTTCCTGATTCTTCTTTTCTCAATCCTTTCATCATACCAAAGTGAACAAGATATAATGTCATATGGTAAAAGTCATGGTATTTTTTAAAAAGGAAGTATTAAAATACTTTTTAAAATGTATAGTCTGTTTAATTCATTTTATACTTATATAATAGTCTCTATCATGTGCCAGACATGATTTTAGGTACAACATTAACTTTTTTATTCCTATAACCAGGCATTATGATTTCCTTTATTTTATGGATAAGGGAAGTGAGCCTCAGAGAAGTTAAATAACTTGCCCAAGGTTACAAAGGTAGTAAATGTTGAAGCTGGGATTTCATTCTGAACACACTAGCTCTAGTCTTAATTGCTGTGCTATGCCATATACCAGAAGCATGTTTTACTTGTTACAGAGGTCTAAGCATAAATCTAGCTAATGATTAAGATTAAATGATGATACTCTAGGATAAGTAAAGCATAAAGTAATGTAAAGTAATGTTACTAGTGCTAAACTAATTAGAACTAATTAGAGAATATTATTTAAAGATGTAACAATACACACACACACACACACCACTGTGTCTTAGGTCAGACAGCTGGTCTATATTATTGATACCCAAAATAGAGTCCATGGGCCACCAGCATCACCTGAGAGCATTTTAGAAATTTAAAATCTTAGGCCTGAGATTCTGCATTTTTAACAAGCTCCCAGGTTATACGGATGTTCTTAGTTGTTGAACCAACTTTATGTGTAGCAATTTTATGTGTTGCAAGGTTTTAAGTTACATCAGGATGCTTACCAAGTAGGCATCTTGAAAATAACTAGAGACCACTTTACCTTAAAATATTGAGGAAAAGTCTCATATAGTTTAAAATGACTATAGTGAACATCTTGGGGGAAGAGAAATCATATGATTCAATTTATGAAAAGATCCACCCAGAATAGAGTCTTTGAAGAAAAGGTTTTACAGCAATTTAACTGTAATTTCAAAAAACTGCCATGTGAGAAAGCATGTATACAAAATTCTTCAAGACTCTTTGATATTTCTTCTTATGAACATACATACCCATGTCTCTTTTCGGGCTGCACCAGAAGCTTCCACATAGATCAGGTGGGTTGCAGTAAGATACAGACTTCCATTTGCTGGTTTCTTACCTACATAACGATCCAGTAATTTCACGTTTTCTACCTGTTATAAGGGTGGGGTGGAGAAAAATGCTTAAGTTATCAACTCACCATCTGTGATTAAAGTGGGGTAACTCAAAGTAAAACAAATACTGTTAATTTACTACAAAATTTTGAGTTTTTCTAGTTTCTGTCATGGTAACAAACTAGTATGATCTGTGTTTCCTTTTCCTAAATCAACCATGAAGAAACTATAAAAGTGAGAGGGAAACATGGATTCTAAGAAGGATTAAAATTCTAGATGATGTTAGTATGATGGAGTAGATGTGTGTAAAAGATAAATAGGACATGGATGAGGTACTAATTTTATTGGAGAAAAGTAGCAGTTATTGTGCATGGAAAAATCAGTAAGGGTAAATAACATGAGATTAGATCTTAACTTTAAGATCTTAGGTTAAAGTGCAAGAAAATAGAATATATAAATTTCTAAAAAGCAGGAGAAATGTTGATTTATCCCAATGGAAAGTAGAAAGAAAAAACCCAAAAGAGTACCATAAATGGAAATTATAAAATTAAATGCCAGAAATAAGTCCTAATATAAGAGAAATTACAGCAAATATACACAAATGAAACTTAGCAATTAATAGACTTATAGAGTGAATTAAAACAAATACTCAACAATACTCAGTCTAAAAGATATATACCTAAAATAAAGAGATGTAAACAAGTTGAAAATAAAAAGATAGGGAAGATATACTGACAAATATGAACAAAGCTTGAGTAGCATTCTTAAAATCTGACAAAATAGAATTAAGAGGCAAAGAACAGGACAAAATACATCTTGCATCATGTACTTGCTTATAGCAGAATTGCAGAGACAAAGGAAACACTTGGATATTTTAACACTTTAGTTAGGAATTGATAGATTAAACATACAAAAACAAAAAACAAAAATGAAGAGAGATAGAGAATACTTTTACAGTACAACTATAAATTTCAAGTTATTATATATACAGAGAACTCTATATCCAACAAATAAAGAACATAAAATCATTCAAGGCAAATAACAGAACACTTCTAAAAAGACATCATGACAATGTCTATAAAGGAAGACTCAATAAATTCCAAAGGTTTGATATCACACAATCTGCATTCTTAAACCATAATACAATGATATTAGAAATTAATAACAGAATAATAGACAAAGTTAGCATATATTAGGAAACAAAATTATTAAATTAACCTTGGGTTAAAAGCAAACCATAAATGAATTCATAAATATTTAAAATTGAAAAACAATAAAAACACAGCAAATGAAAAATTGTGGGATATAGTTGAAGCAGAACTAAGAAGGAAATATACAGCTTTAAGTACACTTATTAAACAGAAATATTAATAAACTAGTTAATCATCCAATACAATGAAGAAAGCCAAAGAACAGAGAAAAAAGACAAATTACAGAAATTAATAATCAGATAATCACCCCAATATACACACACACACCAAAAATAAACAACAGAAAAGATGAACAAAATTAGAATTTAATTCTTTAAAAAGCTTAATAGATCTTTGAGAAGACTGGTCAAGTAAAAAAAAAAGGGAAGAAGCAAATACACAAAATACAGAATGTAAAAGGAAAAACAATGCAACAAATTTCTTTAAATGAGAGTATTATGAACAATATGCTAATACACTGAAAAACCTACATGAAGTGAAAAAATTCCAAGGAAAATCCCTCAGGTCCAGAGGGATTTGCTAGTAAAATCCACCAAACTTTCATGAAACAAACTATCTTATCCAATTGATTCCAATGTTAGAAAAAGAATGACAGTTAGTCTAATTTATCTATGAGGCTAGCATAATCCTCATTCTAAAACCAAACAGACAACTATAAGAGATGAAAATTTATATAATTTCACTTATGAAATATAGATGCAAAAATTCAAATAAAATTATTTAGTGAATCAACAGTGTATTTTCAAAAATATATTCATTTGATCAGGTATTTAACTCAAGAAAGTAGAGAGTTTAACACTGAAAAATTTCAAAGGAATATATCACATGAATAAATTAAAAGAAAAAAATCAAATGATTTACCTCAATTGATAGAAAAAAATACTTTTGAGTTCACTTCTATTTATGACGCTAACCCTTAGTGAATTAGGAACAGAAGTAAACATCCACAACTTGGTAAAGATTATATATTAAAAGCCTACAAACAATGTCATGTGTAATGGAGAAACTAAATGCATTACTTAAAAATCACAAACAAGATAAAGCGGACCCATCTGTCACTGCTACTCTTTTAAATATCCTGCTGCTGCTAAGTCACTTCAGTCCTGTCCGACTCTGTGCGACCCCATAGACAACAGCCCACCAGGCTCCCCCGTCCCTGGGATTCTCCAGGCAAGAGTACTGGAGTGGGTTGCCATTGCCTAAATAGAAGATTATAACCCCATCAATAGCTAAATAAATTTTAAAAGAGAAGAGTGAAGAAAGGAAGATCTGCTCTACTAGATATTAAGATATAGGGTTAAAAAAAAAAGCCTGAAATACTAGTACAAAACTATACAAATAGATCAGTGATAAAGGCTCACAGCTCAAAGGCAAACTTCCGTATGAATGGGCACTTCATATAGGATAAACGTGGCACTACTAATTGTGAACAAAAGATATAAGTACTTACCAAATGTGTGGGGAAAACTGTACCAATACATGAAGAAAAATAAAACTAGATCCTTATGTATTACCATATGCAAAAGTGTAATCTAGATATATCTATATGTAAGAAGAAAAACTATAAAGTTACTAGAAAATATAAACTATGTCAGATAGAGGGACAGGAAAAGACTTGAAAAATCAATCAGTAACAGAATGGAAAAGACTTGAAAAATCAATCAGTAACAGAATGGGAGAAAATATATAAAATGTCTAAAACTAACAACAGATCATTATCTAGACTATATAAGGGACTCTGTAACTCAATGAAAAAAAGACAGAAGCTCTAATAGAAAAGCGGGCAAAAATATAAGAACAGGCAAGTTACAGAATAGGAAATCCAATAGGCATACAACCATGAAGAGACACTCAAAATACTGGTAATTACATAAGTGAAAATTAAAACTACAAGATATTTCTTTAAGTCTGTAAGACTGGAGAAAACTGGAAGGCTAGAAAATGCCACGTGTCAGTAGGGTGTTGGGGATAAAAGAACCCTCTTCTGTTACAACTGTCAGGGGGTGACAGGGTATAGACAGACTGAGACCACTTAGGAGATCAATCTGGTACCACATAGTTAAAGTAACAAAGTACACTCCATGATCCAGAAATTCTATTCCTAAAAACTAGTCCAAAGAAGTTTTATTATAGGTCCTAAAGAGGACACATACAATACAGAATATTTCCATCACAGGGAGAATAGGTAACTCAAGATGTAGTGCAGCATTAAGCAGGCATTAGAAGCAATGGGTGGATTTAATTTAGATAACCATTATATCTACTGCTGTGGGCAAGAATCCCTTGGAAGAAATGGAGTTGCCCTCATAGTCAACAAGAGTCTGAAATGCAGTACTTGGGTGCAATCTCAGAAACGACAGAATAATCTTGGTTCATATCCAAGGCAAACCATTCAACATCACAGTAATCTAAGTCTATGCCCCAATCACTAATGCTGAAGAAGCTAAAGTTGACCAGCTCTATGAAGACCTACAACACTTTTTAGAACTAACATCAAAGAAGATATCCTTTTCATCATAGGTTATTGGAATGCAAAAGTAGGAGGTCAGGAGATACCTGCAATAACAGGCAAGTTTGGCCTTGGCATACAAAATGAAGCAGGGCAGAGGATAATAGAGTTTTGCTAAGAGAACAAACTGGTTATAGCAAACACTCTGTTCCAACAACACAAGAGATGACTCTACACATGGACATTACCAGAAAGTCAATACCAAAATCATATTATGTTCTTTGCAGCTGAAGATGTAGAACTTTTTCTATACAGTCAGTAAAAACAAGACCTGGAGCTGACTATGGTTCAGATCATGAGCTCCTTATTGCAAAATTCAGGCTTAAATTGAAGGAAGTAGGGAAAACTAGGCCATTCAGGTATGACCTAAATCAAATTCTTATGACTACACAGTAGAGGTGACAAATAGAATCAAGGAATTAGATCTGGTAGATGGAGTGTCTGAGGGACTATGGACAAAGGTTGGTAAAACTGCACCAGGAGACAGTGACCAAAACCACCCCCTAGGAAAAGAAATGCAAGGCAAAGTGGTTGTCTGAGAAGGCTTTACAAATAGCTGAGAAAAGAAGATAAGTGAAAGACAAGGGAGAAAGGGAAAGATATACTCAACTGAATGCAGAGTTCCAGAGGATAGCAAGGAGAGATAAGAAGGCCTTCTTATATGAACAATGCAAAGAAATAGAGGAAAACAATAGAATGGGAAAGATTTCTTCAAGAAAATTAGTGATATCAAGGGAAAATTTCTTGCAAGGATGGGCACGATAAAGGACAGAAACAGTAGGACCTAACAGAAACAAAAGAGGTTAAGAAGAGGTGGCAATAATATATACAAGAATTATACAAGAAAGGTCTTAATGGCCCAGAAAACCACAATGGTGTGGTTATTCAGCTAGAGCCAGACATCCTGAAATGTGAAGACAAGTAAGCCTTAGGAAGTATTACTACAAACAAAGTTAGTGGAGATGATAGAATTCTAGCTGAGCTATTTCAAATCCTAAAATATGATGATGCTAAAGTGCTGCACTCAATATGCCACAAATTTGGAAAACTCGGCAGTGGCCACAGCACTGGAAAAGGTTAGTTTTCATTCAAATCCCAAAGAAGGACAATGTGAAATAATGTTCAAACTACTGTACAGTTGCGCTCATTTCACATCCTAGCTAGGTTTTGTTCAAAATATTTCAAGCTAGGCTTCAGCAGCTCATGAACCAAGAACTCCAAATGTACAAGCTGGGTTTTGAAGGGCAGAGGAACCAAAGATCAAATTGCCATTATTTATTGGGTCATGGAGTAAGCAAAAGAGTTCCAGAAAAACTTCTGCTTCATTGACTAAACTACGGCCTTTGACTGGGTAGATGAAAACAAACTGGAAAATTCTAAAAGAGATGGGAGTACCAGACCACATTACCTGTTTCCTGAGAAACCTGTATGAGGGTGAAGAAGCAAGTTAGAACCGGACATAGACTGGTTCCAAATTGGGAAAGGAGTATATCAAGGCTGTATATTGTCACCCTGCTTATTTAGCTTAAGCAGAGTACATCTATGCAAAATGCTTGGCTGGATGAATCACAAGCTGAAATCAAGATTACTGGAAGAAATATCAATAACCTCAGATATGCAGATAATACCACTCTAATGGCAAAAAGTGAAGAGGAACTAAAGAGACTCTTGATAAAGGTGAAAGAGGAGAGTGAAAAAGCTGGCTTAAAACACAACATTAAAAAAACTAAGATAATGGCATCTGGTCCCATCTCTTCATGCCAAATAGAAGAGGAAAAAGGGGAAGCAGACAGATTTTCTTTTCTTGGGCTTCAAAATCCCTGTGGACAGTGACTGCAGCCATGAAATTAAAAGTCCCTTCCTCCTTGGATGGAAAGCTATGACAAACCCACACAGGATGTTAAAAAGCAGAGACATCACTTTGCCAACCAAGGTCCATATAATAAAAGCTATGGCTTTTCCAGTAGTCATGTACATATGTGAGAGTTGGTCCATAAAGAAAGCTGAGCACCAGAGAATTGATGCCTTCTGCTTGTTGCACTGAAGAAAACTCTTGAGTCTCCTGGACAGAAAGGAATTCAAACCAGTCAATCCTAAAGGAAATCAAACCTAAATATTCATTGGAAGGACTGTTCATGCAGTTGAAGCTCCAATACTTTGGCCACCTGATGCAAAGAGTCAACTCACTGGAAAAGACTGATGGTGGGAAACCCAGAAGGCAAAAGGAGAAGGGGACGACAGAGGATGAGGTCCTTAGATAGCATCACTGACTCAATGGACATGAATTTGAGCAAACTCCAGGAGACAGTGGAGGACAGAGGAGCCCAGCATACTACAGTTCATGGAGTCCCGAAGAGTAGGACACAAGTTAATAACCAAACAACAAGAAAAGGAGCAACAGGTTAGAGGTACACATAGAAACATGAATAGATGCAAAAATGAATGGCTTAGTGAAAAAATAAGAAGCAGAGTGAAATGCTGAAGATATCACTAGTTACATAAATACAAATTCATGCAATTCCATCATGCTTGGAAGGATATATTCAAATATTCAGTTGAGTTCAGTTACTCAGTCATGTCCGACCCTTTGCAATCCCCTGAACCACAGCACGCCAGGCTTCCCTGTCCATCACCAACTGCGGGAGCTTGCTCAAACTCATATCCATTGAGTCAGTGATGCCATCCAACCATCTCATCCTCTGTCATCCCCATCTCCTCATGCCTTCAGTCTTTCCCATCATGAAGGTCTTTTCAAATGAGTCAGTTCTTCCTATCAGGTGGCCAAAGTATTAGAGCTTCAGCTTCAGCATCAGTCCTTCCAATGAATATTCAGGACTGATTTCCTTTAGGATGGACTGGTTGGATCTCCTTGCAATCCAAGAGAATCTCAAGAGACTTTCCCAACACCACAGTTCAAAACCATCAATTCTTTGGCACTCAGCTTTCTTTATACTCCAACTCTCATATCCATACATGAATAATGGAAAAAAACATAGCTTTGACTAGATGGACTTTTGCCAGAAAGTAATGTCTCTGCTTTTTAATATGCTGTCTAGGTTGGTCATAAGTTTTCTTCCAAGGAGCAAGCTTTTTTTAATTTCATGACTGCAGTCACCATCTGAAGTGATTTTGGGATCCAAGAATATAAATCTGTCACTTTTTCCATTGTTTCCTCATCTATTTGCCGTGAAGTGATGGCACCAAAAGCCATGACCTTAGTTTTTATATACTGAGGTTTAAGCCAGCTTTTTCATTCTCTTCTTTCACTTTCATCAAGAGGCTCTTCAATTCTTCTTCACTTTCCACCGTAAGGGTGGTGTCATCTGCGTATATGAAGTTATTGATATTTCTCCTGGCAATTGTGATTCCAGCTTGTGCTTCATCCAGCCTGGCATTTCACATGATGTACCCTGCATATAAGTTAAATAAGCAGGGGAACAACATACAGCCTTGACATACTCCTTTTCCAATTTGCAACCAATCTGCTGTTCCATGTCCGGTTGTAACTATTGCTTTTTCACCTGCATACAGATTTTTCAGGAGGCAGGTAAGGTGGTTTAGTATTACCAACTCTTTCAGAATTTTCCACAGTTTTTTGTGATCCACACAGTCAAAGTCTTTGGCATAGTCAATAAAGCAGAAATAGATGTTTATCTGGAACTCTCTTGCTTTTCCCATGATTCAGTGGATGTTGGCAATTTAATCTCTGGTTCCTTTGCCCTTTCTAAAACCAGCTTGAACATCTGGAAGTTCATGGTTCATGTATTGCTAAAGCCTGGCTTAGAGAATTTTGAGCATTACTTTACTAGCATGTGAGATGAGTGCAACTGTGCAGTAGTTTGAACATTCTTTGGCATTGCCTTTCTTTAGGATTGGAATGAAAACTGACCTTTTCTAGTCCTGTGGCCACTGCTGAGTTTTCCAAGTTTGCTGGCATACTGAGTGCAGCACTTTCACAGCATCACCTTTCAAGATTTGAAATAGCTCAACTGGAATTCCATCACCTCCACTAGCTTTGTTTGTAGTGATGCTTCCTAAGGCCCACCTACATTCACATTCCAGGAAGTCTGGCTCTAGGTGAGTGATAACACCATCGTGATGATCTGGGTAGTGAAGATCTTTTTTGTATAGTTCTGCTGTGTATTCCTGCCACCTCTTCTTAATATCTTCTGCTTCTGTTAGGTCCATATCATTTCTGTCCTTTATTGACCCATCTTTGCATGAAATGTTCCCTTGGTATCTCTAATTTTTTTTGAAGAGATCTCTAGTCTTTCTCATTCTATTGTTTTCCTCTATTTCTTTGCACTGATCACTGAGGAAGACTTTCTTATCTTTCCTTGATATTCTTTGGAACTTTGCATTCAAATGAGTACATCTTTCCTTTCCTCCTTTGCTTTTGGCTTCTCTTCTTTTCACAGCTATTTGTAAGGCCTTCTCAGACAGTCATTTTGCTTTTTTGCATTTCTTTTTCTTGGGGATGGTTTTGATCCCTGTCTCCTGGACAATGTCATGAACCTTCATCCACAGTTCATCAGGCACTCTATCAGATCTAGTCCCTTAAATATATTTCCTACTTCCACTGTATAATCATACAGGATTTGATTTAGGTCATACCTGAACAGTCTGGTGGTTTTCCCTACTTTCTTCAGTTTAAGTCTGAATTTGGCAATAAGGAGTTCAAAATCTGAGCCAAGATCAGCTCCCAGTCTTGCTTTGGCTGACTGTATAGAGCTTCTCTATCTTTGGCTCTAAAGAATATAATCAATCAGATTTTGGTGTTGACCATCTGGTGATGTCCATGTGTAGAGTCCTTTCTTGTGTTGTTCGAAGAGGGTGTTTGCTATGACCAGTGCATCCTCTTGGGAAAACTCTATGAGCCTTTTCCCTGCTTCATTCTGTACTCCAAGGCCAAATTTACCTGTTACTCCAGGTGTTTCTTGACTTCCTACTTTTGCATTCCCATCCCCTATAATATAAAGGATATCTATTTTGCGTATTAGTTTTAAAAGATCTTGTAGGTCTTCATAGAAACGTTCAACTTCAGCTTCTTCAGCATTACTGGTTGGGGCATAGACTTGGATTACCGTGATATTGAATGGTTTGCCTTGGATACGAACAGACATCATTCTGTCGTTTCTGAGATTGCATCCAAGTACTGCACGTCAGGCTATTTTGTTGACCATGATGGCTCCTCCATTTCTTCTAAGGGATTCCTGCCCGCAGTAGTAGATATAATGGTCATCTGAGTTAAATTCACCCATTCCAGTCCATTTCAGTTTGCTGATTCCTAGAATGTCAACGTTCACTCTTGCCATCTCCTGTTTGACCACTTCCAATTTGCCTTGATTCATGGACCTGACATTCCAGGTTCCTATGCAATACTGCTCTTTACAGTATTGGACCTTGCTTCCATCACCAGTCACACCCGCAACAGGATGTTGTCTTCGCTTTGGCTCTGTCACTTAATTCTTTCTGGAGTTATTTCTCCACTGATCTCCAGGAGCATGTTGGGCACCTACTGACCTGGGGAGTTCCTCTTTCAGTGTCCTATCTTTTTGCCTTTTCATACTGTTCATGGGGTTCTCAAGGCCAGAATACTGAAGTGGTTTGCCATTCCCTTCTCCAGTGGACCACATTTTGTCTGAACTCTCCACCATGACCCGTCTATCTTGTGTGGCCCTACGTGGTATGGCTCATAGTTTCATTGAATTAGATAAGGCTGTGGTCCATGTGATTAGATTGGTTAGTTTTCTGTGACTGTGGTTTCTGTCTGCCCTCTGATGCCCTCTCTCAGCGCCTACCATCTTACTGGAGCTTCTCTGACCTAGGATGTGGGGCATCTCTTCAAAGCCCCCGCTCCTGACCTTGGACATGGGGTATCTTCTCAAGGCCCTTGCTCCTGATCTTGTTGCCTGCATTGCACTGAGTGGTGAGTGGCCAAGAGGAGATATCCCACATCTAAGGAGGCAAGGGGGAAAGGGGGTAAGAAAACCAGAAGAGAGACAAAAGGGTACCCTTAAGGGGTGGCTGGGGGAGGGGAGGGTCTCCCACATTGAGAGTGACCCACCCATACTGATGGGATCAGCAGGGACTAGGAGAGACTTTTCAGGGATTGGATTGGAGCAGTCAGTATTTCCCCTGCCTGCTCGGGCCCAAGCAAGTCTTCTGGGGTCCCTGGCCTAAACCTCCACCCTCTTAGGCCCCCTCCAACTGTGCTGAGACTAAGCCCCACCCCCAAATGCCACTGTAGGGCCTTTTCATGCAGCACTGGTTCTGAACCTAGCCAACCATCTAAGCCCCAATCCCCAGGCCCAGGCTCCACTCCTGTATAATCACCACTGCCCCACAGTCAAGGCTTTTTCTGGCCTTTTTAAAAAAATTATTTATTTATTGCTATTGTGTACTTGTTGCTGTTTCATTTACATTTTTCTAATATATATATTTTTTATTTTTCTAATTATGTTCTTTATGCTTTGTTATTGATTGGCTCTTTTTCTTCTGCACTGCATAGCTTGTGGAATCTTGGTTTCCAGGCCAAAGGTTAGGCCTCAGCTCCTGTGGTGGGAGAACTGACTCCAAGTCATTGAATGAATTTAGAACCTCAGACCCCAGGGAATATTAATTACAGTGCATTCTCCTGGAGGTCCTCATCTCACCACTGAGACCTGGCTCTACCCAACCACCTGAAAACTCTAATGCTAAATGTCTCAGGCCAAACCAGTAAGACACAAACACAGCCCTATTCATCAAAAAACAAACAACAACAACAACAAAATAAGACAAAAAAAATAGGTTACAGATGAAGGAACAATGTAAAAACCTACAAGACCAAATAAATGAAGAGGAAATATGCAACATACCTGAAAAGGAATTCAGAATGATGATTGAAGATGATCCATAGTCTCAGAAATAGAATGGAGGCAACAGATCAAGAAAATACAACAAATGTTTAACAAGAGCCAAGAAGAACTAAAGAACAAACAAGCAGTGATAAACAACTCAATGTGGGCAAGCTCAGTCATTCAGTCATGTCTGACTCTTTGTGACCCCATGGACTGCAGCTTGCCAGGCTCCTCTGTTTATGGGATTTTGCCAAGCAAGAATACTGGAGGGGATTGTCATTTCCTTCTGCAGGGGATCTTCCTGACCAAGGGATCAAACCTGCAGCTCCTGCAGCTCCTGCTCTGACAGGCAGATGTTTTACCACTGAGCCACCTGGGAAGGCAAACAACCCAGTAGCTGAAATGAAAAAAAAAACACTATAAGGAATCAATAGCAGGTTAATTCGGAGAAGGCAATGGCAACTCACTCCAGTACTCTTGCCTGGAAAATCCCATGGATGGAGGAGCCTGGAAGGCTGCGGTCCATGGGGTTGCTGAGTCAGACACGACTGAGCGACTTCACTTTCACTTTTCACTTTCATGCACTGGAGAAGGAAATGGCAACCCACTCCAGTGTTCTTGCCTGGAGAATCCCAGGGACGGGGGAGCCTGGTGGGCTGCCATCTATGGGGTTGCACAGAGTCAGACACGACTGACACAACTTAGCAGCAGCAGCAGTAGCAGCAGCTTAATTGAAGCAAAAAATGAATAAGTGAGCTGGAAGATAGAATAGTGTTAAAAACTGCTAAGGAGCAAAATAAAGAAAAAAGAATGGAGAAAATTGAAGACAGTCTCACAGACATATGTGCGACAACATTAAACACACCAACATTCAAATTATAGGGGTCCCAGAAGAAGACAAGAAAGAGAAAGGATCAAGAAAATATTTCAAGAGCTTATCATCAAAACATTCCCTAACATGGGAAAGGAAATAGCCTCCCAAGTACAGGAAGAGGAGAGAGTCCCATACAGGATAAACCCTAGGAGAAATACAAGAAGACACATAATCAAACCAACAAAAACTAAATAGAAAGAAAAAATGTTAAAAGCAGCAAGAGAAAAGCAAAAAAATAACATACAAGGGAATCCCCACAAGGTTAACTGATTTTTCAGCAGAAACTCTGCAGGCCAGAAGGGAGTGGCAGGACATATTTAAAGTGATGAAACAGAAAAACTTACAACCAAGATTATTCTACCCAACAAGGATCTAATTCAGATTCAACAGAGAAATCAAAAGCATTACAGAGAAGCAAAAGCTAAGAGAATTCAGCACCACCAGACCAGATTCACAGGAAATGCTAAAGTAACTTCCATAAACAGGAAGCACAAAAGAAGAAAATGACCTACAAAAACAAACCCAGAACAGTTATAAAAATTGTAATAGAAACTTGCATATTGATAATTACCTTAAATGTAAATGGATCAAATGCTCCAATGAAAAGACAAAGATTGGTTGAATGGATACAAAAAGAAAATCCATATATATATATATATATATATATATATATATATATATATATCTACATGAGACTCACTTCAAACCTAGGAATATATATCACATATATATTCAGAATGTGAGAGGATGGAAAAAGATACTCCATGTAAATCAAAAGAAATCTGGAGTAGCAATTCTCTTATCAGTTAACATACACTTTAAAATAAAGACTATAACAACAGATAAGGAAGGACACTACATAATGATCAAGGGATCAATCTAAGAAGATATAACAATTTTAAATATTTATGCACCCAACATAGGAGCATCTCAATACACAAGGAAAATGCTAACAGCTGTAAAAGGGGAAATTGACAGTAACATGATAATAGTGAGGGGATTTACTACCCCAATTACACCAATGGACAGATCATCCAGACATAAAATTAATAAGAAAACAGAAGTTTTAAATGACACAATGGACCATAAAAATTTAATTGATATTTATAGGACAATCCACCCAAAAGCAGCAGAATACACTTTCTTCTGAAGTGCCCATGGAATATTGTCCAGGATAGATCACATCATAAGTCAAAAACAAAGCCTCAGAAAATTTAAGAAAATTGAAATTTATCAAGAATCTTTTCTAACCACAATGCTATGAAATTAGAAATCAATCACAGGGGAAAAAAACTGTAGAAAATATAAACACATGGAAGTTTGTAACACTGCGCTGCTGAATATTCAACAGATTACTAAAAAAAAAAAATCAGAGGAAACTAAAAATATATTAAAACAAATGATAATGAAAACATGACGACCCAAAACCTATGGGATGCAGCAAAAGCAGTTCTAAGACAGAAGCTTATAGCAATTTAATCTCATCTCAACAAATAAGTAAAACATCATATAAACAATATTAACCTTACATTTAAAGCCACTAGAGAAAGAAGAACAACAAAAAATACTCCAAAATTAGTAGAAGGAAAGAGATCATAAAGATCATAGCAGAAATAAGTGAAATATAAACAAAGATAATAGCAAAGATCAATAAAACTAAAAGCTGATTCTTTAAGATAAAATTAATAAAACTTGACACAGAATCATCAAGAAGGGGGGAGAATTCAAATCAATAAAATTAGAAATGAAAAAGAAGAAGTTACAACTGAAACCACAGAAACACTAAGGATCACAAGATACTATTCATAAGCAACTAAATGACAACAAAATGGACAACCTGGAAGAAATGAACAAATTCTAAGAAAGGTACAACTTTCAAAGACTGAATCAGGAAGAATTAGAAGATATAAACAAACCAATAAAACGTAATGAAATTGAAAGTGTAATTTAAAATCTTCCAACAAACAAAAGCCCAGAACCAGAGGACTTAACAAGCAGATTCTATCAAACATTTAGAGAAGAAATAACACCTAACCTCTCAAACTCTTCCAAATAATTACAGAAGGAGGAAAATTCCCAAACTCATTCTACAAGGCCACCATCACCCTGATACCAAAACCAGAAAAAGACATCACAAAGAAAGAAAGTTACAGACCAATATCACTGATAAATATAGATGCTGAAAATCCTCAACAAAATAATAACAAACAGAATCCAACAACACATTAAAAAGATCATACAACATGATCAAGTGAGATTTATCCCAGGGATGCGAGGATTTTTCAGTATATGCAAATCAATCCATGTGATACACTATAGTAACAAATTAAAGAATGGAAACCATGTGATCATCCCAATAGATACAGAAAAAGCTTTTAACAAATTCAACACCCATTTATGATAAAATTTTCTAGAAATTTAGCATAGAGGGAATCTGCCTCCACATAATAATAAACATATATGACAAACACAGTAAACATCATTCTCAAAGCTGAAAAACTGAAAGCATTTCCTCTAAGATCAGGAACAAGACAAGGATATGCACTCTCGTCACTATTATTCAACATAGTTTTGGGAGCCCTAACTGTGGCAATCAGAGAAGAAAAAGAAATGAAAGGAATTCAAATTGGAAAAGAAGTCAAACTGTCACTGTTTGTAGGTGACATGATACTATACATAGTAAAGCTTCAAGATGCCACTAGAAAACTACTAATCAATGAATTTGGTAAAGTTGCAGGATACAAAATTAATGCATAGAGATCTCTTGCCTTCCTATAGACTAACAATGAAAGATCAGAAAGGGAAATTAAGGAAACAACCCCATTTACCATTACAACAAAAAGAAAAACAATACCTAGGAATAAACCTACCTAATGAGCCAAAACACCTGTACTCAAAACTATAAAACACCAATGAAAGAAATCAAAGATAATACAAACAGATGAAGAGATACACCATGTTCTTAGACGGGAAGAAGCAATATTTGAAAATGACTATACTGCCCAAAGCAATCTATAGATTCAATGTGATCTCTATCAAATTACCAAAAACACTTTTCACAGAATTTTTTTTAAATTACAATTTCTATGAAAACACAAAAGCCACTAATAAAACAATCTTGACAAAGAAAAATGGAGCTAGAGGAATTACGCTCCCTAACTTCAGACTATACTATAAAGCTGTAGTAATCAAGACAGTATGGTTTTGGCACAAAAAACAGAAATATAGATCAGTGGTACAGGACAGAAAGCCCAGAGATAAACTCACACACCTATGGTCATCTAATCTATGACAAAGGAGGCAAGAACATACAAAGGAGAAAAGACAGCCTATACAATAAGTGGTGCTGGGAGAACTGGCCAGCCACATACAAAAGAATGAAATTAGAACACTACCTAACACCATACATAAAAATAAACTCAAAATGGTTTAAAGATCTAAATATATGGTGAACACTATAAAACAGAGGAAAACATAGGAAACAAACTCTGACATAAATCAAAGTAAGATCTTTTTTTTTTTACTCATCTCCTAGACTAGAGCTATCACAATATTGTAAAGTAATTATCCTCCAATTAAAACAAATTTAAAACCCCCCCAAAAGAAAAACAAAAATAAGCAAATGGGACCTAATTAATATCTTTTAAACAGCCTAGGAAACCATAAAGAAGATGGGAAGACAATCCTCAGGATTGGAAAATATATTTGCAAACAAAACAATGGATAAAAAATTAACTTCTAAAATATACAAGCAACTCATGCAGCTCAATGTCAAAAAAAAAAAAAACAAAACCAGCCCAATCAAAAAATGGGCAGAAGACACAAATAGACATTTCTGCTTTATTGACTATGCCAAAGACTTTGACTGTGTGGATCACAATAAACTGGAGAATTCTGAAAGAGATGGGAATACCAGACCACCTAACTTGCCTCTTGAGAAACCTATACGCAGGTCAGGAAGCAACAGTTAGAACTGGACATGGAACAACAGACTGGTTCCAAATAGGAAAAGGAGTACGTCAAGGCTGTATATTGTCACCCTGCTTATTTAACTTACATGCAGAGTACATCATGAGAAACGCTGGGCTGGAAGAAGCACAAGCTGGAATCAAGATTGCTTGATCAACAACCTCACATATTCAGATAACACCACCCTTATGACAGAAAGTGAAGAGGAACTAAAAAGCCTCTTGATGAAATTGAAAGAGGAGAGTGAAAAAGTTGGCTTAAAGTTCAACATTCAGAAAACAAAGATCATGGCATCTGATCCCATCACTTCATGGGAAATAAATGGGGAAACAGTGGAAACAGTGTCAGACTTTATTTTTTGAGGGTACTCTCAAATCACTGCAGATGGTGACTGCAGCCATGAAATTAAAAGCCTCTTACTCCTTGGAAGAACAGTTATGACCAACCTAGATAGCATATTCAAAAGCAGAGACATTACTTTGCCAACAAAGGTCCATCTAGTCAAGGCTATGGTTTTTCCAGTAGTCATGTGTGGATGTGAGAGTTGGACTGTGAAGAAAGCTGAGTGCCAATGAATTGATGCTTTTGAACTGTGGTGTAGGAGAAGACTCTTGAGAGTCCCTTGGACTGCAAGGAGATCCAATCAGTCCATCCTAAAGGAGATCAGTCCTGGGTGTACTTTGGAAGGACTGATGCTAAAGCTGAAACTCCAATAGTCTGGCCACCTCATGCAAAGAGTTGACTCATTGGAAAAGACTCTGATGCTGGGAGGGATTGGGGGCAGGAGGAGAAGGGGACGACAAAGGATGAAATGGCTGGATGGCTTCACTGAGTCGATGGGTATGAGTTTGGGTGAGCTCCAGGAGTTGGTAATAGACAGGGAGACCCGGCGTGCTGTGGTTCAAGTGGTCACAAAGGGTCGGACACGACTGAGCAACTGAACTAAACTGACATACAAATGGCCTAGAAGCAAATGGAAAGATGCTTGACAGCATTAATTATTAGAGAAATGCCAATCAAAAGTACAATGAAAGACTTCCCTGTTGGTACAATGGATGGGAAAACACCCGCTAATGCAGAGGACACTAGTTCGATCCCTGCTACAGAAGAATTCCACATGCCATGGATCACCTAAAGGCCATGTGCCACAACTACTGAACTCCCACTGTAGAGCCCAAGAGCCACAACTACTGGGCCCACAACTACTGAAGTCTGTGTGCCTAGCGTCTGTGTTCCATAAGAGAAGACACTGCAATGAGAAGCCCCCGTACACCACAACAAAGAGTAGCTCCCATTCACTACAACTAGAGAAAGTCTGCATGCAGCAATGAAAACCCAGTACAACCAAAAAGAAATAAATTATATCTGTTCAGTTCAGTTCAGTCACTCAGTCATGTCTGACTCTTTGCGACCCCATGAATCGCAGCACACCAGGCCTCCCTGTCCATCACCAACTCCCGGAGTTCTCTCAGATTCACGTCCATCCAGTCAGTGATGCCATCCAGCCATCTCATCCTCTGTCATCCCCTTTTCCTCCTGCCCCCAATAAACTACAATGAGGTTTTATCTCACACCAGCCAGAACAGTCATCATCAAAAAATCTATAAACAGCAAGTGCTGGAAATGGTGTGGAGAAAAGGGAATCCTCTTGCACTGTAGGTGAGAATGAATGTAAAGTGATACAGCCTCTGTGGAGAACAGTATGGAGGTTCCTTAAAAAACTAAACATAGAACTACCATACAACCTAGCAACTCCACTACTGGGCATATACCCTGAGAAACACCATAATTCAAACAGACACATGTACTCCAGTGTTCACTGCAGCTCTATTTACAGAAGCCAGGACATGGAAACAATTTAAGTGTGCATCAATAGATAAATGAATAAAGAAGATGTGGTACATATCCACATTGGAATATTAGTCAGCCATAAAAAGGAACAAAATTGGGTCATTTGTAGAGATGTGGATGAACCTAGATTCTGTCATACAGAGTGCAGTAAGTCAGAAAAAGAAAAAGTATCATACATTAACACATGTATGTAGAATCTAGAAAAATCGTACCAATAAACTTAGGTCCAGGGCAGGAATAAAGAGGCAGATGTAGGAAATGGACATGTGGACACAAGCAGAAAGGGGAGGCTGGGATGAACTGGAAGATTAGGTTTGACATAAATGTACTATCATGTGCAAAATAGATAGCTAGTGGGAACCTGCAGTGTAGCAAAGAGAGTTCAGGTCAGTGCTCTGTGATGACCTAGATTGGTGGGATGGGGGTGGGGGTGGGAGGAAGGTCCAAGAGGGAGGGGATATAGGTATAAATATGGTTGATTCACTTCATTGTACAGCAGAAACTAACATTGTAAAGCAATTATACTCCCATAAAAATAAATGGCCCCTTTGTTTTAGCTGCTACAACAACTGGCAATTATAAAAGTCTGAAGACATTCCAAAGACAACACTGAAGAAGGAAAGGAGAATTGACAGACCAGTAGAGCTGCTATGGCAGCAGCATTACAAGATTCAAGCTTCATACTTGGGAGGACACCTGCTGCCCATCTAAGGAACAGAGATGAGATTCTGAATGATGCATATTTGATCAACATACTGGGCTTTGGTGTATGCTAAAGCGCAACTCTACTCTTAGTGAAGTCACTCAAGAAACCACACTAAAATTAATACATTAAATTATTCATTGTGGGAACTGATAAAATGACTGCCTGGGAAAAATAATACTTTTGGAAACCTTCTCCCAAAGTAATGGCTGAAATATGTCCGAAGTGTCAGATCTATCCTAAGTAGAACCCAGAAATATCTATTCATACTTCTCACAGCCACTTTCTTTTGCTTCCTGGTCATTTTGAAATCTGGCAAGTGGATTTTACCTCGCTATCTCCCTTTCAGGGATGCAAATATGTTCTGATGATAGTATGCATGTATTCCCATTGGGTGGAAGCCTTTCCTTGCAGATGAGTAACTCCCCTTATAGTAGCCAAAACACTGTTGAAAAGGATTAATCCTACTGAGGGAATTCCCCTGGAATTACATAGTGATAACGGTGCCCATTTCATTGTACAAATTCTAAATGCTATTGTAAAATCTAGCCTCTGCTACATTTCCACTGTAACTATCATCCTCAATCTTCTGGTACAGAGGAAAGAAACAAAGATGTAATCAAAACTGAACTGGCAAAAATCTCTGAGGCTACAGGCCTTCCTTGGCCTAAATTGCCATATTAAGTTCTATTAAACTTAATATCTATAACCTTTGGAGAACACAAACTGTCACTATTTGAAAAAAAAAATTATTGAAAAATCCATGATTCTTGATTTAGGACTATAAAATCCCCTTCTAGTCAAGGGAGATCTTTTACATTATTGGCAAAGTCTCATTAAAACTGACCCCGAAGTGAGGCAAATGGCCCCTAATAAGGATGGCTTTCCCAAGACTTTGGACAAGGCTGGTACTCTCTATGATCCCCATCAATGAAATCCCTCAAGTTAACCTTGTTCTAATTGCTGCCATCATAGAGTTGTTATATCTCCTTCATTATGTAATAATTGATGATGCATCAACTTGCTTCTCCTTCTTATAGACATATTGTCAAGGAGTGAAATTTTTCATGAATAGGTTTATGGTCAGGAAAGAACATTTCGAGGAAGTGACCCTGGTCCTTTGGTTCTTCGATTTTGACTATAAAGGACTGGACAATTGAACTTTTGAGACTCCTCGTTGAAGCTACAGTTTTATTAATGTGCTTTGTCCTACTACATAGAGTAGGCATCCTCCATGAATGGTAATTCTATCTTATATTAACCCTGCTGGGAATAAGCCTGTGGCTCCAATTCTTGGCCATTTAATTACTCTATTTCACTTGGGACTCTTTCACTCACCAAGGCCATGAGTTACCCTTAGTCCTCTTTATATTAAAATGGCTGATTTTTCTTGGGATAGTTTTTACTAGAGTTATATTATTAGCTCTCTTAATATCCATCTGGACTCTTTATACCTGGGAAAATAATGCCTTATTCTGCATTTCCGAAAGTCTAGCCACTGGAGGAAATCTAACAAACTGTTGGATATGCCATCAGCACCCTAATCACTCGCCGAATACTGGGATCCCCTTGCTTTGGCTATCTCTAATCTTACTGGTAACTCTCTACCATATGTTATTCAGAACTCATTTACTTGAATTCACAGTTCCCTTTCCTTGTTTTCCTTGTTTGGAACCAAATAACCCCTCAAACAGTTCCTTAGGAATATGTGTTCCAATGAGAACCTGTGGTTATCCAGAAACATGAGCTCCAACTTCCAAACACCCACTTTTATTTCACTGTTCAACAACAAAATATGTTCTCATGATAACCCCCATATATTCCAATAAGGAAGGCTTCTAGGCTGCTCATATATAACCAGCCCATGGTTGAATTTCACCTTTGACGTCTCCTTTCTCTGTGCTCCAGTGAAGTTGCTCAGTCATATCCAACTCATTGCGACCCCATGGACTGTAGCCTACCAGGCTCCTCCATCCATGGAATTTTCCAGGCAAGAGTACTGGAGTGGGTTGCCATTTCCTTCTCCAGGGGATCTTCCCAACCCAGGGATCAAACCCAGGTCTCCCGCATTACGGGCAGATATTTTACCATTTGAGCCACTGGGGAAGCCCTCCATCTATGTATTTATGGTTGGAAGGTCGCCACCTAGGGCATATCCTGCCTCAGTGCCCTAACACCAAGTTCTAATGTGCCCTAGGACTTTTAATCAGAGAAGGCAATGGCAACCCACTCCAGTACTCTTGCCTGGAAAATCCCATGGGCGGAGGAGCCTGGTAGGCTGCGGCCAATGGGGTCGTGAAGAGTCAGACACGACTCAGCGACTTCACTTTCGCTTTTCACTTTCATGCATTGGAGAAAGAAATGGCAACCCACTCCAGTGTTCTTGCATGGAGAATCCCAGGGACAAGGGAGCCTGGTGGGCTGCCGTCTATGGGATCGCACAGAGTCGGACACGACTGAAGCGACACAGCAGCAGCAGAAGCAGCAGGACTTTTAATAGTTCATTTGACTGTTAAATTTGTCAGAAATTACCAAATGGCACATATAGTCTACTTTCTGCCTCTGCCAAGAAACCCCTTCTGAGGGATTTCAAAGGTTCCCAAGATTTATCTAAACTACATGTGAGTTGGTGCCACAGACAAAATTATTCAAAACCCCTCTGCTATCATAGCAGACACAGCTAATGCCACAGCTAAAACATTAAGCGCCCAAAAAGACTTCCTGAATCTGCTTGCTCATCTTGTGTTAGATAAAAGTTTTTCCTTGGATTACCTTCTAGCAGAACTTGGAAGAGTCTGTGTCATCTTAAATACCACCTGTTGTACCTGGATAAATGCCTCTGGTACAGTAGAAACTCAGATTGGAATCTTACAAAACAAGGCCACTTGACTTCATTCTGATAGTGTTAATACTTCCCTAATGTTTGGTTTGTTTAGTTGATTACCCTCAAACACTGGATCTTGGTTCAAAACTGTTTTGCAAACTGGGTTATTACTGTTAATAACTGCTGTCAGCTTCTTTATATTGATAAAGTGCTTGCTTAAATTGATTACTTCTATATTTAACCATTCTACTGCTCAGCTGACACTCATCCAAATCGATATACTTGAGGCAGCACAACATCATGCTGCTTCCAGTGAATTTTCCAATCTATCCACTGATTCATCATAAACCACCCTCTAAAGGACATGATGGACCTGGAGCAGACAACGAATTCTGGCTATGTGGGAATAAGAATTGCTCCAATGATGTTTTCTTCAGGAAAAGGCACGGGCAAAAGGGGGAACTGTGAAAATAACTATGTCAGGAATGACTAAGACATGACCTGAAGACCTCCGTGTTTGCTACCAATGCTGCACTTTCGCTGAACACTCTAAATTAAAACTGCTGAATAGTTGCTGAGTTGCTAAAAGGAAAGACTGATGTTTAGAACTAGACTTTATCTTCCTAAGAAAACACAACTGTCCCTAGTAATGACTGAGATGCATTCCATAACTCAATCTATGTATAATTTTACCCTCCAATCCAAATTATTGGTAAACAACTTGCATAACTCTGCATTGATTTCCCTCTTCCTGTAAAAACCCTAGCCATTTTCCCCTAGTGGGACACTATTCTGGTTTCTTCTAGACTTTCTGTGATCCCTGAATTGCAATTCTAAGACCCCAAATAAACTACCTTTATGCCTCTTCACAGTTAGTAATGCTTATGTTGATATGAATTTAAATTAGCCTGGGCCATATCTCCTACGATCGATAGAAAAAATTAAGCAGAAACTAGTTGTAACCCTTCCCTGTTCTCAGCCTGATAGTAGAAAGAAAACTGACAGGAAGGAAGTGAGTTCGCAAAGAGGCTGCAGTTGGGGTAATGAAGAGTAGTATCTGGAAAGAAAAGACGTAGAAGAGGCTCTAACTATGGTCAGCTGTACGCAGACACCAACTGGCCTAGCAATGTCACCTCTACGTTTTTTCTTCCGGGATGAGCAGAGCCAGGTCCACTCTGTTACACCTTTCCTATAGCCCAGCTCGGGGCTGGACAGATGCTTTTGCCCCCAAACCCACACGTGCAAGCTGGGGAGCTGGAGTGATGGTCTGAGCAACCGTTGGGGCAGAAGTCAAGAGGAGGGCAGGGGAACCCTGGATAAAGGAAGTAACCCTCTGGGAGGCAATGCCATGCGGGGTATTCAAGAAAGGCTGTTAAAAGTGCAGCAAGTCTGTATAAAAGGCTGGAGTAAAGGGGTGTATGAGGTAACCGCTGGGGAGCCAGGAGGAGCTGGGATCGGAGGAGACAGGACAGAGAGGGACCCAGTAGGCAACCACCCAACGCGGAGGCGGCGTCAAGTGAGAGAACAATTGGTACAGAACCACCTCTCCTTTGCGTGCCGCAGCCGCCTGTAGGCAGGTCCCAAGGAGAAGTTCAGTTTGGGTGAAACGGGTTTGAACCAAGGAATATTACTCCGGTCCCGCGCGGAAGAGGGCGTCAAAGAGCACCCTAAGGGTTGAGAGGGTGTACCTGGGCTTGCGGCTGAGCATCGAGAGGGAATCCCCGGCTCCCAGCCTCGCTGATCTCTTCTCCTTACCTTGGGCACCGTGATATGGTCCATGGCCGCGGTTCCCCACACCCGAAAGCCTTAGTGCAACTCAGGCTGCTGCCGCCACCACGGTTCTAGCAACCTTCTTGCCCAACCATGGTTCTAGACCCCGCCCTCCCTCTCGTGCTTCAAGTTCTCGTCACCTGATCCTCGCGGAGGCTTCTCTCGCGACACTTCGCCTTCAGCCGCTAACGCCATCTTGCTTCCTGGCAATGCCCTTTTCTTTGTGCGGTCCTGTCAAAATGCCATTCCTTTGGTAGGGGTGTGTACCCAGTAACATCCGACTCTTAGCGACCCTTTGGATTATAACCCACCAGGCTACTCTGTCCATGGGATTATCCAGGCAAGAATACTGGAGTGGGTTGCTATTTTTTACTCCAAGGGATCTTCTCTACCCAGGGATGGAACCGGAGTCTCTTGCATCTCCTGCTTTGGCAGGCAGATTATTTACCACTGCACCATTTGGGAAGATAAACTACTAAATATATATTCTAGCTTTCTAAGAACACTTGGTTTAAATAAAATCCAGTGATTGGGAGCTTTTTTCCTATAGTTTAAGGGCAAAACTATTAGGATTGTAGACAGGAGGCAGAACAGTAACATTAGGCTCACAAATATTTCTAGGACTGCTTCCATTTTCTTAAGAGAGAGGGAGAGGGTGAGATGATTTGGGAGAATGGCATTGAAACATGTATAATATCATATAAGAAATGAATCGCCAGTCTAGGTTCGATGCAAGGTGCAGGATGCTTGGGGCTGGTGTACTGGGATGACCCGGAGGGATGGTGTGGGGGGGAGGTGGGAGGGGGGTTCGGGATTGGGAACACGTGTACACCCTTGGCGGATTCATGTTGATGTGTGGCAAAACCAATACAATATAGTAAAGTAAAATAATAATAATAATAATAAATAATTTTTTAAAAACTTCAATTAAAAAAACAACAACAGTTTGTCCTAGTTCAGACTTCAGGTTTGGCCCAGGAATTCTTAAGTCCCAGACTCAAGTGCTGGCACCCTTCTCACAACCCATGATGCTGTAAGGATTCTGAGTACCGATATCATTCCACTATTCTTTAATGTTAACAGAGATGGCACCAGTCAGAGATAACATAGACTACTCTGTGGTGATGACTGAGTTTCTGAAGAGCTTCCTGTGAGACCTTGGACAAGTCACTATAGCATATTTTTGAGATGGTTTATATTTTCTTTTCACTCCTCTCAACCAGGGGGAGTCTACTTCCATAAACCTAGTTAAAGCCTGAACTATTAGAGTAGCCTCATAACTTTGTCATCAAAGATGTGGGAAAAGGACCAGAGACCCACAAGACCTCTCAGATGAGGTGCAGCTACTCTGTAGTGTTCTCTGAATCAGGCTTATGATGGCAAAAAGAACAGTCTGGGAGTCGAAAAACCTGGATTTTACTCTCAGGTCTGCTACTAACTTGCTGTGTGACCTTGGGCAAATCATGTCACCTCTCTGGGCCCTGTATTCTAGGTGAAACCTCTATCTTCCCTAAATTATTGACATAGTTTGGTCACCATGTTTTGGCCCTGGTTCCCCTAGAATCTGTCCTCAATATGGCATCTTCCAGACTCTAGAATCTATAGTGATGTCACTCCTTTGCTTGAAACCTACCAGTGGCTCTCCATTTTGGAGTAAAATCCAAATCTTTACATGGCTTAAAATAAGCCTACATATGATCTAAGCCTAGTGCCTCTCTGACTATATCTTCTATGACCCTTTTCTTTCTCTCTTTATGTTATATTGATCTTCTTTTTGTTTCTCAAATATACCATACCTTCTCCTGTCTCAGAAGCACTTGCTGTTCCCTTTGCCTAGAATGCTCTTCCCCCAGATATCCATATGCTCACTCCCTCATCTCTGTTGGGTCTCTGGTCAAATTCACAATGTCAGAGAATCCTACTTGAGCACTTTATATCAAATAAAACCACCACTAATTCTTCCCCAGAATTCTCTATTGTCTTAGCCTTTGTTCTTTATATTAATAATTGTGAACACCACCTGATATACTATAAATGTCCTTGTCAGTTATTTGTCTCCCCTCTAGGATGTCAGCTTCATGAGGCCAGGGACTTTTTGTTCACTGATAGATCTTCAGAGTCTGGAACAGACCTGGAACACAGTAGGTATTCAATAAATATTTGTTGAATAAGTAAATTTTCTAAACCACCCCAAATTTTCTCTCCATTAACTTTAGCCATTCCTCCTAACAGTCCCTACTTAAGGCAAGTTAGTGTCATTTCAGAGGAAATTAAGGTGGAGATGGTGATTTGTCAAAGGTTTCAGAATAATCACATGTCAGATTGGACCCCCACAGAGGTAGATAGCACCTGGGACTAAGAAGGAATATGTGGAAAGAAAAAGTATCAGATTCATAAAAAAATTATGTGAAAGGGATTCTATTATCATTTATTATTTTTTTGTCTTCTACCATTATGATGTCAGCTCTGTGAGATTTTTCTCTGTTCACTGCTGTAAACCAGTGCTTGGAAAAGTACTTGGCAAATAGTAACTGCTTGATAAATGCTTGCTGAATGACTAGATGAAAACCAATTACTCTAGACTCACAGCTGGTGTGGGCCAGAGGATAAACAACTAGATGGAAAAAATCTGAAGACAGGAAATCATGAGGAGGCTATTATGTCCATCCAAAAAGAGGTGTAGGCCAGTGGGGCGGTGGGTTTTTTTTTGCTTTGTACCTAGAGCTCAGGTCTCAGATTAGCCAACATCTGCATACTAGTTGCTGCACTAAATCTCACTTGTCCTGCTTTATATCCAAACCTCCAACTCAAATATTACTCAGTTATATTCTACATTGAGGGATTTTCTGATGTTGGGGGTTGGTGTTTCTCCCATGGTATCTTAGGGAAGTAAGTAGATGTGCTTTGTCCCAATATCTCACTAGCTGGAGATACAACCGCTGAAAGCTACTGCCAAAGGTCACCCATGATGTGGTGCATTATGACTGTTTAACAAGTCACAAAGCCTTTGTGACCTCACTCCTGCTCCAAAGATAGCTTGATAAGTCACAACAGAGGGCAGCTGGGGCATAACTTCACACAAGTCATCAAGACCTCCTCCACTGTGCTGCTGGGGAGAGGCCATCAAAAACAGACTATATTTTTAGCTTATTTCAGTCTCATCTTGAGCCAACTACCAACAAACTTCTTTTGAAGACCTACTTGCCAGAAATCACTTTATTCATCATTTAGAGACAGCTTACCTGAATCATGCAGTGCATAGGGGATATCAGTGAAGAAGTCTGGCAAGACTGCATCACCCTCTTCCTACAGACTGGGATGTGCTGTGATGCGGCAATAATCACCAATTCCCCACCTTGGTTGTTAGCTTCTTATCCTGAAGGCAACCTGTTCCAACTGACCCAGGAAGAAATTCAGATCTTGCTGGCAAGAGAAGGGAGAGAGAAGTTGTTTCTTCAGGGAATCACTCTTGCAGGGACCAAATGCTTGTTGATCCGGGACAACCTATACACTGAGGGCAACAACACCATGGATCTCCGCACCAAAGGCCAGAGTCGGGGCAGCCAAGCAGTGACAGTAGTTCAGATCGAGTCTGTATACCTTGTGGTGATGGGACAAAAAGGAACAGAAGGAGGGCCTCTCAACCTCAAGGCTTTTGAGATGGCAGGTTACATCAAAGAGGCCATTCATCAACACATGGCCCATTTCTAAGTAAATAAAAAGGCCTTGGTGTTTGACCTGGAATTTGAATTCAATGTTATCTGATTCACCTTCCAGATTAACAGTCTTGAAGAAAATAAAGGGAAATTCCAGATCAGGTTTGGAGATGTGTGTGAGTGTGTGTGTGTGTGTGTGTGTGTGTGTGTGTGTGTGTGTGTGTGTGTTTAAGCTTGTTAGGAAAGGAGCAGACTGGGGAGTGAGTATTCAAGCATTTGAGTTTCTGCACTTTTTTTACACCTAGAACAACATCTCTCCCATCTCAGCACTTGGAGAGAAGAGTACTGGACTTGGAACTAGAAAATCTTGGTTGCACTCCCAACTTTTTTCTAACTATGGTATCTTTCTCTCTCTGTAACTCAGTTTCCTTATCTGTACAATGAGGAATGTACTATGTCTCTAAGGGCCCTATAAGTTCTGGAAATCTATGATTTTGTAATAATCATATTTATCCTTCGAAATTCAGCACAAGTACTACCTCCTCAAGGAATCTTTCTTTGCCTGCATCAACCTTTAGGGCTGATCCTAATTTGAATTACTATAGTACTAACTCTATGGGTAATTTGTATGTACTTAATCTTACTCTGTCCAGCATGTCTTGGATGATTGTCCCATAATCTTGTTTAACTTTTCACACACATATTAGTTTTGTTTCCCAACTTTATTATAATCTGCAAAAAAAAAAAGCAAAACAAACAAACAAAAAACGACAGATGGTTTGCCTTCTACTTCTCTCTTTCCCTTCTAGGGTAACCCATCATGGGGCTTTGGGAGGGGAGTTGGCTATATGGAAAAAATCAATTATCAGGAAAAGAGAAATTTTTCAAAGTGGGGATTCTGCTACATGTGGATGATCCAGGGTATTTGTGGGTAGATTTTATTCTTCCAATTTGTGACTCATCTTTGGACCATTTATCTGCTCATTGTTGTCACCATCAGGGAAAACATGGGTGGGCAGAAGCTAAGAAAGGAGGTAAAAAGCTCTAACTATTCCATCTGGCTTGTTGCTAGCTACTCTGGACAAGCTGGTGTGAAAGAAGACAGGAATGAGAAAGATGAGATTGAATAATAAACCATAGCACTTCTTGTCTGGAGAATTCCATGGACAGAAGAGCTGGGCAGGCTACAGTCTATGAGGTCACAAAGAGTTAGACATGATTGAGTGACTATCACTCATTTGACCCTATTGCCATCAGGAGCAGTAATTATGGAGAAACTTCTTCTCGGTCAATTTCAGGGAACGGCTTCAATATATATTCTCACAAGCCTATAAAGGTTGAAATTTAAAAATGGAGGTTGTCAAAAATCTGTTCTATTCAATACAGATATAATGTTAGTCATGCTGCTGCCAAGTCGCTTCAGTTGTGTCTGACTCTGTGCGATCCCATAGACCACAGCCCCCCACGCTCCCTCGTCCCTGGGATTCTCCAGGCAAGAACACTGGAGTGGGTTGCCATTTCCTTCTCCAATGCATGAAAGTGAAAAGGGAAAGGGAAGTCGCTCAGTCGTGTCTGACTCTTAGCAACCCCATGGACTGCAGCCCACCCATGGGATTTTCCAGGCAAAAGTACTGGAGTGGGGTGCCATTGCTTTCTCCAATGTTAGTCATATATGTACTGTATTTTAACTTATTTTAATATTTACTTTAAAAAGGAAAAAAAATGATACAGTTACATTCAATTTTAAGAATGTAGAATGTGTTTTGTTTAACCCACTATATCCAAAATATTATTTAAACATATAATCAACAAAAATATTATTGATGAGCTATTTCACATGTTTTCATGCCAAGGCTTCAAAATCTGGTGTGCATGGGTTCTCTGGTGGCTCAGTGGTAAAGCATCCACTTGCGAAGCAGGAGAAGCGAGTTTGATACCTGGGTCTGGAAGATTCCCTGGAGAAGGAAATGGCAACCCACTCCAGTATTCTTGCCTGGAAAATCCCATGGACAGAAGAGGCTGGCAGGCTACAGTCCTTGCCGTTGCAAAAGAATCAGACACAACTTAGCAACTAAACAAAATCTGGTGTGCATTTTACATTTGTAACACATCTCAATTCAAACAAGCTTAATTTCAAATGCTCAGTAATCATAAGTATCTAGTAGCTACTGTATTTGGCAATGTGAATCTAGGCCAACCTCATCCAGCTTTTGAAACCTCTCTACGATATCCCTGCCAGCACATTCATCCATCCATCCAACACTCTTCATGCCAAATATTGGCTAGATAATTAATAAAAAATGTCAAAAATTAGAGAAAAGAAATTTCTTAAATAAAATTCTAGTGGGGACAAGACAGATGAAAAAAATAAGTTGCAATACAATGAGGTAGATGGCATGAAAAAGTTTGTTTGTATAAATATGTATTGAGCTCGTGCTACGTAAACAAAGTACACAATAACGCTGTGTTCATGGAGCTTATATTCTAATGGAAGAAACAGAATATGTGTAAGGAGATGATAAGTGTCATGCAACAAAGCAGTGAAAAGAGAGGTAGAGAGTGATGGGAAGGACTGTTTTAAATGGGAGATCAGGGGCAGCTTCTCAGGAGAGGTGATATCTGCACAGGGGCCTAATGAAGTGAGGAATTAAGTGATGTCGAGAACTAGGGGAAGTGCTGCAGGTAGAGAGAAGAACCATTCAAAGGCCCTGAGGCAGGAGTGTGCCTGTTCTTTTGAGGAACTATCAGGAGACCCATGTGGTTGCAGCCTCCCAGGACAATGCTCCTTTCCCTTCTCACTTGCAGCATTCTCAAAACTGGTGGTGAGACAGTAGATGCTCTCTTCTGGGGGTAGAACAGCAAAGCAGAGCAAATAGTCTCATTGCCCTCCTTTTGGATCCTCTCTTTCTAATGATATTGCTGTAACTTTTATCTTGGCAGCCATGTTGTACTTCTGACTCACACTGAGCTCTTGGTTAACTAAACCCCCTTGTGCTTTTTCACATTGGCTTATGTTAAGAAAAGAGCTTGAAATAGTGGTAGGGCAATAAGCCAGGGAAAATTAAATATGAAAGTGGCTTCAGTAGAACCTTTATCTTGGATAGAGCCTCAATGTGGCTTAATACATACCCCTGAAGGGAAAGAAAAGAGAGGTGAGATGGAGGGTAAAGAAGGAAAATTCTTAAGATAATTGAGCCTTCTACAGTATTCTTTACAGCCTGAATCTCTAAAACATAAAGACATGTTCAGAAATTAGGGCCATTGAGGAAAATGGCCTTGCCAATTAGAAAGGCCCAAGCAAGTCTTTCATTAGAGGATAAGCTACTCAGATTCCCTAATGAACAAGAGACTTAATTGCATGTATGACTGACTGAGGACCAGGGTGTTAAGCTGGGAACAGGAAGGGAACCTACATGGTGGCCACCTAGCAGAGATCCTGTTCTTTTGAGCCAGAAAGAAGCGCTTTACTGTGGTACCAGACCATGCTTGCCTGTTGCCATGGTGAAGTCTTTCCCTAGAAACGGAATGTGCCTTGTACAAGCAAGGTACAACTGAATGAAGAGAAAAATTCATTTGGACTGTTCTATTACCAGAAGGGATAAGGACAGGCTACATGAGAGCTCAGGGTCAGTACAGAGAAACTTGAGCCTTGCTATGAGGATTCATTTCCCCTCTTCATCCACCTTATATGCCCTTCCTGTTTTGGGTTCTCACAGTGAATTCTGAAGCTAGCCTTAACCTTCATCTGCCACCTTGATGCCCACTTATTCTTTCTTGTACTCTGCAGTACAGTCACACTGAATAACTCATTGTTTTCATCACATGCTTCACAATTTCCTGAACAGTGTTCTCAGAACTCACTATTACTTGCCCTCCCCTTCTCTAACAATTGCAAGCCAGTGCCCAACTTATTTGTCTAGACCCAGCCACCAGGCCCATTTCTATAAGGATATTTCTTATTCTCCAGGTTTGAATATATTTCCCCCTGACTTGGAATCACTCACTTTGTGCTTTGCACCTCTCTCGTAACACTGAACTCTTTCAGCTTTCAGTCCTTACTATGCATGTGTATGTTTTCTTTACCTTATTGCGCTTCAAGGTCCCCTAGAGATGACTATTTGGTTGTAATCCCTATTAGCAGGCTTTTGTGCTAGGAAGTTCTCATGAATATACGACCTCCTGGATGATTAATAAATGATAGACATAATGAATGAATAAAGGTTAATTTTCCAGCCAAGCCACTTCTTTGATTTCCTACAGTTTAAATTAGTGGAGAATGAAGGAAGGTTGTTGAGCACTCTTTGTCCTTCCTATCCCCAGCACTTATCACATTTCTTTGCTTCTGGGCAGCAGAGTGTCTCACTCTGGGAAATCTTTAGCTCTGGCTTTGAGGCTTTATGTGATTATTATATTTCTTGAATAGGGTGAGGTCCATGCCAATTGAATGGTATACACAATTAATGGTGTAGGAATTAAGTGGAAGAACTCCAGTGAGTGCTGTCCTTATTCATTGTTACAGGAAACGTGCATTCTCTCTGCTAACTAGGAGTTCTACATGCAGTATATTCATTTATTAATGTTTATTTTCTTCTTGGATATTTTATACAGTCATTTACAATGGGGTGAAAAGAACTGAATTCTAAGAATCTGATTCCCAGCCCTGAACTATCATTTATTAGGTATATATTCTTGGCTAATCACTTTATGGTCCTCTGGTTTCTCATCTAAAAAAAAATGGAGATATTGATACTTGCAGGATTAGTGTGGAGATCAAATTTAAAAATGGACACAAACTGCTTTGGAAAATATGAAGTGCTTTAAATATCAGATCAGGTGTGGGGATATGCGTGTGGGGGTTAAGTTAGAGATACTTGTCTTCAGGCAAGTACTTGGAGGTGTGGGGAGCAGACTGAGCTCCCATGCAATTGACAACAGAGACAAGAAACTTTGGGTCTGAGATGCTAGTTATAACAATAAGCTTTAACTGATTTGGAGATGGCCAGGATGGGGGTGGGTTGAGAATAAAATGTTGCCCCCTATGAAAAGGGTAGAGGCATTTCTTAGGAACAGCAGTAAACAGCTTCATATTTGTGGTCTAGAGGGAAACAGGGCAACTATTTCCTAATGATAAAGTGCTGAGTGTCTTACAGTTTATAGAAGGCTTTTGCCATTCATTCAGCAGATATTTATTTTGTGCCTACTGTGTGTTTACTGTGAACAGATAAATGATAATGCAATAGAGTAAGTGGTATTAAAGAGTATATTCATTCATTCATTCAAATATTTATTAACTGTCCACTTATGTTTAAGCACGATTGTAAGTACTGACAATACAATTGTGAATAAAATAGAGAAAACTCCCTGCTCTCATGGAGCTTACATTCTAATATGGGAGACAGCTACTACAAAAAATTAAGTAAAATACATAGTATACTAGATGGCAATAAGTGCCAAGAAAGAAAAAAAGGGAAGCAGAGAATGAAGCAGGAAATGGTGGAGCAAAATAGGGGAGCTTTACAATTTTAAATAAGATAAAGAGTGCTGTCTTAGTTTTATTCAGGCTGATACAAGAAAATAGCACAAACTAGATAGCTTATAAACAACAGAAGTTTATTTCTTACAGTTCTGGAGTCTGGAAAGTCCAAGATCAAGGCACCAGGATGTTGTGTTTTGGTAAGAACATTTTCCTGGTTCATAGCCAGTACCTTTTCACTGTGTCCTCACATTGTGGAAGGACCTAGGTAGCTCTGTGGGATCTCTTTTATAGGAACCACAATCTGAATCATGAGGGTTCCAGTGAGCCTAATCACTGCCCAAAGGTCCCACTTACTAATACCATCACATTTGCAAGGTTAGGATTTCAACGAATTTTGGGGGGACACAAACATTCAGACCACAGCAAGTACCTTACCCATAGACAATGTAAAGAAAAGACCCAAAAGGGGTAAGGAAGCAAGTCATGTGATTATCTCGGGGTAGAGGAAAAAACTATGAGGTAAAAGCAGAATTGCTATGTTTGAACCTGGGGTGAAGGTTGGAGTAAAGTGAGCAAGGAAGGGAAGGGAATTGTATGAGTTGAGATGAGAAAAGTTATGTGGGTTAGATCTTATAAGGCCTTGTAGGAATTTAGGTTTTATGCTGAATTAATTGGGGAACTTTGGGAGAATTTTCAGCAGATGGTTTAAATGACCTGATTGTGTTTCAGTGAGAGCACTCTGGCTACTATATTGAGAATAGATTGTAAGAGGGCAAAGGAGGAAGAGAGAGAGCAGTCATAGGGTTACTGCAATATCCAGGTAAGAGATGGTGATTGCAAAGTAGAGTGGTAGGAGGGAAGATGGGAATTAGGAGTCAGATTCTGGGTACTTCTTTTAAATTGCAGTATAGTTAATTTACAGTGTTGAGTTAGTCTCAAGTGTACAGCAAAGTAATTCATATATATATGTATATATATCAATATGTAGATATATTCCTTATCAGATTCTCTTCCATTATAGGTTATTACAAGATATTAAGTATAGTTCCTTGTACTATACAGTAGGTCTTTGTTGTTTACTTGTTTTATATATATTGGTGTATATATGTTAATCCCCAACTCCTAATTTATCTCCTCCCTCCTGCTGTCCTCTTTGGTAACCATAAGTTTGTTTTCTATATTTCTGAGTCTATTTCTGTTTTGCAAATAAGTTCATTTGTGTCAGTGTTTTAGATTCCACATATAAGTGATATGAAATTATTCTGTCTTTGTTTGACTTATTTTACTTAATATGATGATCTCTAGGTCCATTCATGTTGCTACAAATGGCATTATTTCACTTTTTATGGCTATACATATGTGTGTATGTATACAAGCCACATTTCTTTATCCATTCATCTGCTAATGGACATTCAGGTTGTTTCCATATCTTGGCTATTGTGAATAGTGCTGCTATAAACATAGAGGTACATGATATGTTTTGAAAGTAAAGCGAGCAGAATTTGATGACAGATTGGATGTGGGACATGAGAGAAAGTGAACATTCAGTGATAGCACCTGAGGAGGCAACTGTCTCCAAAAAAATTGTTACTAAGAATTATATTAAAGAATGTACTGTCTGTTTTCTTCTAGGAGTTTTATGGTTTGTAATCTTACATTTAGGTCTTTAATACATTTTTATTTTATTTTTGTATATAATGTTATAGAATGTTCTAGTTTCATTCTTTTACATATAGCTGTCCAGTTTTCCCAGAAACACTTATTGAAGAGACTGTCTTTTTCCCATTGTACATTCTTGCCTCCTTTCTTGTATCAGATGACCATATGCATATGTGTTTATTTCTGGGTTCTCTAATCTGATCCATTGATCTATTTATCTGTCTTTGTGCCAATATCATACTGTTTTGCTTACTTTGTAGTATAGCCTGAAGGGCATGATAGCTCCATCTTTGTTCTTTATTCTTAATATTTCTTTGGCTAGTTGGGGTCTTTTGTGGTTCCATACATACTGTAGGAATATTTCTTGTAGTTCTGTAAGAATGTCATGGGTATTTTGAGAGAAATTGCATTAAATCTGTAGATTTCTTGGGTGGCATCACCATTTCACTAAAATTAATTTTCCTCATTCATGAACATGGAATATTTTTCCATTTATTTGTATCATCTTCAATTTCTTTCATCATTGTCTCAGTTTCAGAGTATAGATTATTCACCCCCAAGGTTAGGTTTATTCCTAGATATTTTATTCTTTTTGATGCTATTTCATTTTTTTAATTTTTATTTTTAATTGAAAGATAATTACTTTATAATGTTGTATTGGTTTCTGCCAAAAAATTGATGCTATTTTAAATGGGATGTGATTTTTTTTTGCTTTCTCTTTCTGATAGTTCATTATTGTATAGGGTATAGAAAAGAAACAAGTTTCTGTATATTAATATTATAACTTGCAAATGTACCAAATTCATTTATTAGTTTAATAGTTTTTTTTTTTGGTGGAGACTTTAACATTTTTCATATGTAGTATTATGTCATTTGCAAATAATGACAGCTTTACTTCTTTCCTTACAATTTGGATGCCTTTTATTTCTTTTCCTTGATTGCTATGTCAAGGACTCCTAGTACTATGTTAAATAGAAGTGACAAGAGTGCGGATCCTTGTCTTCCTCCTGATTTTAAAGGAAAAGCTTTCAGTTTTTTATCATTGAATATGATGTTAACTGTAGGTTTGTTCTAAATGGTCTTTCTTATGTTCCTTCTATACCAAATTTGATGAGAATTTTTATTATGGATTGATGTTGAATTTGGTCAAATCTTTTTTTTTTTTCCTCCATCTATTGAGATGATCATGTGATTTTATTCTTCATTTTGTTACTGTGGTGTATTTCATTAATTGATATACAAATAGTGAACCATCCTTGCATCCCTGGAATAAATTCCACTTGATCATGGTGTATAGCCCTTTTTACATGTCATTAAAATTTTGATTTGCGGATATTTACATCTATATTTACCAGAGATGTTGGCCTGTAATTTTCTTTTTCTTTTCTTTTTTTGTAGTGTTTTTCTCTGATTTTGGTTTCAGGGTAATAGTAGTCTTGTAGAATAAATTTGGGAAATTCCCTCCTCTTTCAATTTTTTGGAATAATTTGGGGAGGATAAATATTAACTCTTCTTTATATGTTTCATAGAATTCCCCCATGAAGCCACCTATTCCTGGACTTTTGTTTGTCAGAAATTTTGTTTTCATTTGAACTTTTTATTTTGTATTGGGATATAGCCTATTAACAATGTTGTGATAGTTTCAGGTGAACAGTGAAGGGACTCAGCCATATGTATACAAATATCCATTCACCCCCTCCCAGGCTGGCACATAACACTGGGCAGAGTTCCATGTATTACACAATAAGTCCTTGTTGTTGTCTGTTTTAAATATAGCAGTGTCCACATGACACTCTCAAACTCCCTAAGTGTCTCTTCCCTCTGGCAACCATAAGTTTATTTTATGTCTGTGAGTCTCTTTCTTTTTCGTAAGTTTATTTGTATCATTTCTTTTCAGATTCCACATATAGAGGATGTCATATGATATTTCTCCTTTATCTGACTTACTTCACTCATTAAGACACTCTCTAGGTCCATCCATGTTGCTGTAAATGACATTATTTCATTCTTTTCAATGGCTGAGTATATATATACACCACATCTTCTTCTTTTTTTTTCTTTTTCTTTTTCTTTTTTTAATTTATTTATTTATTTTTAATTTATACTTTATTTTACTTTACAATACTGTATTGGTTTTGCCATACATTGACTTGAATCCACCACGGGTGTACATGTGTTCCCAAACATGAACCCCCCCTCCCACCTCCCTCCCCATAACATCTCTCTGGGTCATCACCATGCACCAGCCCCAAGCATGCTGGGTCCTGCATTGGACATAGACTGGCGATTCAATTCTTACATGATAGTATACATGTTTCAATGCCATTCTCCCAAATCATCCCACCCTCTCCCTCTCCCTCTCCCTCTGAGTCCAAAAGTCCATTATACACATCTATGTCTTTTTTGTTGTCTTGCATACAGGGTCATCATTGCCATCTTTCTAAATTCCATATATATGTGTTAGTATACTGTATTGGTGTTTTTCTTTCTGGCTTACTTCACTCTGTATAATCGGCTCCAGTTTCATCCATCTCATTAGAACTGATTCAAATGTATTCTTTTTAACAGCTGAGTAATACTCCATTGTGTATATGTACCACAGCTTTCTTATCCATTCATCTGCTGATGAACATCTAGGTTTTTTCCATGTCTTGGCTATTATAAACAGTGCTACGATGAACATTGGGGTACATGTGTCTCTTTCAATTCTGGTTTCCTTGGTGTGTATGCCCAGCAGTGAGATTACTGGGTCATAAGGCAGTCCTATTTGCTATTTTTTAAGGAATCTCCAGACTGTTCTCCATAGTGGCTGTACTAGTTTGCATTCCCACCAACAGTGTAGGAGGGTTCCCTTTTCTACACACCCTCTCCAGCATTTATTGCTTGCAGATTTTTGGATCGCAGCCATTCTGACTGGTGTGAAGTGGTACCTCATTGTGGTTTTGATTTGCATTTCTCTAATAATGAGTGATGTTGAGCATCTTTTCATGTGTTTGTTAGCCATCCATATGTCTTCTTTGGAGAAATGTCTATTTATTTCTTTGGCCCATTTTTTGATTGGGTCTTTTATTTTTCTGGAATTGAGCTGCATAAGTTGCTTGTATATTTTTGAGATTAGTTGTTTGTCAGTTGCTTCATTTGCTATTATTTTCTCCCATTCAGAAGGCTGTCTTTTCACCTTCCTTATATTTTTCTTTGTTGTGCAGAAGCTTTTAATTTTAATTAGATCCCATTTGTTCATTTTTGCTTTTATTTCCAGAATTCTGGGAGACACCACATCTTCTTTATCCATTACACTGTCAACAGACATCTAAGTTCCTTCCATGTCTTCCATGTCTTGGCTATGATAAACAGTGCTGCAATGAACATTGGTGTGCATATGTCCTTTTGAGTCATGTTTTTTCTCCAGATATATGCCCAGGAGTGGGATTGTAGGGTCATATGGTAACTCTATTTTTAGTTTTTAAAAGAACTTTCATACTGTTCTCCTTAGTAGCTGTATGAATTTACATTCCTACCAACAGTGTAGGAGGGTTACCTTCTTTCCACACCCTCTCCAGCATTTGTTCTTGGTGGATTTTTTTGACGATGGCCATTCTGGCTGGTGTGAGGTGATATCTCATTATAGATTTGATTTGCATTTCTCTAATAATTAGCAACATTGAACATATTTCCATGTGAATATTGGCCATCTGTATGTCTTCTTTGGAGAAATTGTTTAGGTCTTCTGCCCATTTTTTGAGTGAGTTGTTTGTTTTGATGCTGTTAAATCATCATAAACTGTGAATTTTGGGAACTAATACCTTATTGGTCACATCATTTGCAAATATTTTCTCCCTATCTGTGGGCCGTCTTTCCATTTTATGTATTGTTTCCTTTGTTGTTAAAAAATATTTGCATTTAAGTAGGTCACACTTGTTTAATTTTGCTTTTATTTCCATGATTCTGGGAGACGGATTGAAAAAGATGTTGCTGTGATTTATGTCAGAGAGTGTTCTGTCTATGTTTTCCTCTAGGAGTTTTATAGTTTCCGGCTCATAATAGATCTTTAATTCATCTTGAGCTTATTTTTTGTGTATAATGTTAAAGAATAAACTAATCTCGTTTTTTAAAAGTCATTGTCCAGTTTTCCCAGCACCATTTATTGAAGAGACTTTCTTTCCAACATTGTGGAGTCTTGCCTCTTTGTCATAGATTAATTGACCATAGATGCATGGGCTTATTCTGGGTTTCTATTCTGTTTCATTGATTTATATTTCTATTTTTGTGCCAGTACCATGTTATTTTGATGACCATAGTAGGTAGTCTGAGATCAGGGAGCCTGATTCCTCCAGCTCCACTTTTCTTTCTTAAGATTACTTTGGATATTCGGATTCTTTTGTGTCTCCATACAAAATTTGAGATTCTTTGTTCTAGTTCTGTGAAAAATGCCATTGGTAATTTGATAGGGATTCCATTCAATCTGTAGATTGACTTGGGTATTATAGTCATTTTGACAATATTGATTCATCCAGTCTATGAACATGGAATATCTTTCCATCTGTTTATGTCTTCTTTGATTTCTTTCATCATCTTAAAGTTTTTGGAGTACAGGTCTTTTGTCTCCTTAAGAATGTTTATTCCTAGGTGTTTTATTCCTTTTGATGTGATGGCAAATGAAATTATTTCTTGAATTTCTCTTTGTAATATTTCATTGTTAGTATATAGAAATGAAACATATTACTGTGTATTACTTTTGTAACCTGAAATTTTAACAAATTCATGGATGATTTCTAGTTGTTTTCTGGTGGCATCTTTAGGATCTTCTATGCATGGTATCATATCATATGTATATAGTGACAGTTTAACTTATTTTCCAGTTTGGATTCCCTTTACTTCTTTGTCTTCTTTGATTGCTGTAGCTGGGAATTCCAAAATTATGTTGAATAAGAGTGTAAAGAGTGAACATTCTTGTCTTGTTCCTGGTGTTAGAGGAGAGGATTTCAGCTTTTCACAACTGAATATGATTCTAGCTGTAGGTTTGTCATATATGGCCTTATTATGTCAAGGTGCTGAAGAACTGATGCTTTTGAACTGTGGTGTTGGAGAAGACTCTTGAGAGTCCCTTGGACAGCAAGGAGATCCAGCCAGTCCATCCTAAAGGAAATAAGTCCTGGATATTCATTAGAAGGACTGATGCTGAAGCTGAAACTCCAATACTTTGGCCACCTGATGCATGCAAAGATGTTATTCATTTGAAAAGACCCTGATGCTGGGAAAAATTGAAGGTGGTAGGAGAAGAGGATGACAGAGGATGAGATGGTTGGATGGCATCACTGACTCAATGGACAGGAGTTTGAGTAAACTCCAGGAATTGGTGATGGACAGGGAGACCTGGTGTGCTGCAGTCCAAGGGGTTGCAAAGAGTCAGACACGACTGAGTGACTGAAATGAGCTGAACTGATATCGAGGTATGTTCCCTCCATGCCCACTTTCTGTAGAGTTTTTATAATAAATGAATGCTGAATTTTTTCAAAATATTTTTCTGCCTCCAATTGAGATGATCATATGTCTTCTATTCTTCCATTTGTTAATGTGATATATCGCATTGATTGATTTGTGGATGTTGAAAAATCCTCGCGTCACTTGGATGAATCCCGCTTGATCATGGTATATGATCTTTTTAATGTATTGTTGGATACAGATTGCTAGTATTTTGTTGAAGATTTTTGTGTCTATGTTCATCAGTAATATTGGTCTGCAATTTTCTTTTTTTGTGGTACCTTTGTCTGGTTTTGGTATCTGGGTGATGTTGGCCTCATAAAATGATTATCAAAGTTTTCCTTCCCCTGCAATTTTTTGGAACAGTTTCAGAAGGATTGGAGTTAACTGTTCTCTAAATGTTTGATAAAATTTGCCTGTGAAGCCATCAGGTCGAGGACTTTTTTTTGTTGGAAAGTTTTCAATCAGTTTCAATTGCAGTGCTTGTGATTGATCTGGTCATATTTTCTATTTCTTCCTGGTTCAGTCTAGGGAGACTGTACCTTTCTAAGAGTTTGTCCATATCTTCCAGATTGCCCATTAATGTCCAATAGTGGCATACAACTGTTCGCAGTAGTCTCTCATGATCTTTTCTATTTCTATGGTGTCCATTGTAACTTCCCCTTTTTCATTTCTAATTTTATTGATTTGAGTTCTCTCCCTTTTTATCTTGATGAATCTGGCTAAAGGTTTATCAATTATGTCTACCTTTTCAAAGAAGCAGCTTTTAGTTTCTTTGATCTTTGTGTTTGCTTTTTGTCTCTATTTCATTTCTTTCTGCTCTGACCTCTATGATATCTTTCCATCCACTAACTTTAGGTTTGTTTGTTCTTCTTTCTCTAGTATTTTAAAGTGTAAGGTTAGGTTGTTTATTTGAGAGTTTTCTTGTTTCTTGACGTAAGATTGTATTGCTATGTACTTCCCTCTTAGAACTTCTTTTGCTGCATCCATTAAGTTTTCAACCATTGTGGTCTCGTTTTCATTTGTCTGTAGGTATTTTCTAATTTCCTCTTTGACTTCTTTAGTGATCCATTTGTTCTTTTGTAGGAGTGGTGGCTGCGCAGGCACAGGAGGGCCTAGAGGAGCTATCCCACATTGAAGGTCAGGAATAGTGGTGGTAAGGAGATACTCCTCATCCAAGGTAAGGAACAGTGGCTGTGCTTTGCTGGAGCAGCCGTGAAGAGATACCCCATGCCAACGTAAGAGAAACCCAAGTAAGATGGTAAGTGTTGCAAGAGGGCATCAGAGGGCAGACACACTGAAACCATACTCACAGAAAACTAGTCAATCTAATCACACTAGGACCACAGCCTTGTCTAACTCAATGAAACCAAGCCATGCCTGTGGGGCAACCTAAGACGGGCGGGTCATGGTGGAGAGGTCTGACAGAATGTGGTCCACTGGAGAAGGGAATGGCAAACCACTTCAGTATTCTTGCCTTGAGAACCCCATGAACAGTATGAAAAGGAAAAATGATAGGATACTGAAAGAGGAACTCCCCAGGTCAGTAGGTGCCCAATATGCTACTGGAGATCAGTGGAGAAATAACTCTAGAAAGAATGAAGGGATGGAGCCAAAGCAAAAACAATACCCAGCTGTGGATGTGACTAGTGATAGAAGCAAGGTCTGATGCTGTAAAGAGCAGTATTGCATAGGAGCCTGGAATGTCAGGTCCATGAATCAAGGCAAATTTGAAGTGGTCAAGCAAGAGATGGCAAGAGTGAACGTCGACATTCTAGGAATCAGCGAACTAAAATGGACTGAATGGGTAAATTTAACTCAGATGACCATTACATCTACTACTGTGGGCAGGAATCCCTCAGAAGAATTGGAGGAGCCATCATAGTCAACAAAAGAGTCCAAAATGCAGTACTTGGATGCAATCTCAAAAACGACAGAATGATCTCTGTTCGTCTCCAAGGCAAACCACTCAATATCGCAGTTATCCAAGTCTATGCCCCAACCAGTAACGCTGAAGAAACTGAAGTTGAACGGTTGTATGAAGACCTACAAGATCTTTTAGAACTAACACCCCAAAAAGATGTCCTTTTCATTATAGGGGACTGGAATGCAAAAGCAGGAAGTCAAGAAACACCTGGAGTAACAGGCAAATTTGGCCTTGGAATGCGGAATGAGGCAGGGCAAAGACTCACAGAGTTTTGCCAAGAAAATGCACTGGTCATAGCAAACACCCTCTTCCAACAACACAAGAAAAGACTCTACACATGGACATCACCAGATGGTCAACACCAAAATCAGACTGATTATATTCTTTGCAGCGAAAGATGGAGAAGCTCTATATAGTCAACAAAAACAAGACCGGGAGCTGACTGTGGCTCAGATCATGAACTCATTACCAATTTTAGACTTAGATTGAAGAGAGTAGGGAAAACCAATAGACCATTCAGGTATGACCTAAATCAAATCCCTATGATTATACAGTGGAAGTGAGAAATAGATTTAAGGGCCTAGATCTGATAGATAGAGTGCCTGATGAACTATGAAATGAGGTTCATGACAGTGTGCAGGAGACAGGGATCAAGACCATCCTCATGGAAAAGAAATGCAAAAAAGCAAAATGGCTGTCTGGGGAGGCCTGAAAAATAGCTGTGAAAAGAAGAGAAGCAAAAAGCAAAGGAGAAAAGGAAAGACATGAGCACCTGAATGCAGAGTTCCAAAGAATAGCAAGAAGAGATAAGAAAGCCTTCTTCAATGATCAATGCAAAGAAATAGAGGAAAACAACAGAATGGGAAAGACTAGAGATCTCTTCAAGAAAATGAGAGATACCAAGGGAACATTTCATGCAAAGATGGGCTCGATAAAGGACAGAAATGGTAGGGACCTAACAGAAGCAGAGGATATTAAGAAGAGGTAGCAAGAATACATGGAAGAACTGTACAAAAAAGATCTTCATGACCCAGATAATCATGATGATGTGATCACTAATCTAGAGCCAGACATCTTGGAATGTGAAGTCAAGTGGGTCTTAGAAAGCATCACTATGAACAAAGCTAGTGGAGGTGATGGAATTCCAGTTGAGCTGTTTCAAATCTTGAAAGATGATGCTGTGAAAGTGCTGCACTCAATATGCCAGCAAATTTGGAAAACTCAGCAGTGATCACAGGACTGGAAAAGGTCAGTTTTCATTCCAATCCCAAAGAAAGGCAACGCCAAAGAATGCTCAAACTACCGCACAATTGCACTCATCTCACATGCTAGTAAAGTATTGCTCAAAATTCTCCAAGCCAGACTTCAGCAATNAAAGTGCTGCACTCAATATGCCAGCAAATTTGGAAAACTCAGCAGTGATCACAGGACTGGAAAAGGTCAGTTTTCATTCC
>SJYO01016143.1:0-10000 GCA_006410555.1 Capra ibex
GTTGATTGGTGTATCGTGTTTTGTATAAAATCTTTTTTGTTTTGGGTTTCATCGATGAAATATACTAAGTACTTCAGAGTGACGAAAGCTGTCTCACCCGTGTGTTAAACTTTAGGACTAATATATGTCTGACACAACACGAGAGATCTGAATGACATTACAATTGAATAGTTCAGGACAGACTGTAAAGTGGGGTATATGGAACTCGGATAAAGACTTTGGCACGACTGTAACGACAGAAAACAGAAACCTGTCAAATTCTGATCTAAAGTCGAACGGTATTAGATGGTGACACTGGAGTGGACTTGACGAAACGGTTCCGGTCTGGAGTGAAGGTAGAAGAAGGACGGATGGATCATCTGTCATTGTAGGAGGTTTAGAAGGGGTACACTCAAGTACACCATGGACGAATCCTGTCTATCATAAAGTAGATCTCATTGACATTAGGAAAGGAACGACCCGAAGTCTAAACTGTATAGTGAAGTAAAGAAAGTATAGGAATAAACACATAAAACGTGTGTACGAAGTTTGTCAAGATCAGTAGAGATCAGTCTAAAACAAATGGATTTGGAGACTAATCTACAAACACTTAACGTTACTATATGTCTCCCGGAAGAAAATGTTCTTTAAGATTAAAGACGACACTTTTTAGTTTAAATATACTAAAAACAAGGAAAATTGACGTTTAAGATTAAAAAGGACTCCTTTATCGTAGTCAAGAATTATGTAAGACTTTCCGTTACATACTAAAAAAAATACAAAGAATTTCACTTATCTTATACCTCCTTCGGACTTATATTGTCTTAAGACTAAGACGGAAATTGACCCACACACTGGAATAAGGCAAATATAATGTATTCAAAGATGAAAGGGTAGACTTTTTGTTTCTAAACGTATCATTGATAGGGAATCCCTAAGAATTACCTATGTATGTAATTATACATATTTCGCATATTTTATGGGTCATGTATCATATGTAATATCTTCATAAACAACAGAAAGAAAACCCCCCGGGACGGAAACCTCACTCTCGTTAAAATAGTTATAAATATCAAAAATTAACTTATATATTTTGTATAGTAAATGGTCACCTGTCTTGGTTGGTGGGTTGGACATATTGTAGTTTCAAACAAATTGACGTAGAGAATCTTTACTTTACCCGAAGGGAGTATCGAGTCAGCCATTTCTTAGACGGACGTTACGTCCTCTGTGTCCAAGTTAATGACCCAGTCCTTCTAGGGGACCTCTTCCTTTACCGTTAGCTGAGGTCATAAGAACGGACCTTTTAGGATACCTGTCTCCTCCGACCACTCGATGTCAGGTACCCCGACGTTCTAGCCTGTGCTGAATCGCTGATTTGGTGGTGGTGGACTCTTTACTTTCCGAAGAAGTCACCGAGTCACGAATTTCTTAGACGACTGTTACGGGTTCCATATCCTCTACACACAACTAGGGACCCAGTCCTTCTAGGGGACCTCCTTCCGTACCGTTGGGTGAGGTCATAAGAACGGACCTCTTAGGGTACTTATCTTCTCGGACCGTCTGATGTCAGGTATACCAACGTTTCTCAACCTGTAGTGACTTCACTAATTCGTACGTGCGTACGTGACTGGTGTTTACTTGAAGATACATTGAGAAGTTTATACCGTACCCGTAAGTTGAAATATGTTGAGGGTGATTTAATAACATATCAAATTAAAAGACCTTTTAATAGAATACAATCTATTTACACAAAGTGACATTAAAGGAGGTATTAACGATAGTCATAAATCTATGACCTTCCCCCCCCTCATTGTAAGGGTAATGGAGGATTAGTACTTACAGAGTTCGGGTCGTCTCATCGACAGGGAACTGTGTGACCTACGTGTCATAGGAATTAATCGACCTAAACGATGGAGAGTAACCGTTGTTTTTTAATAACTAGTTATATCTCTATAAATAGGAAATTGGTCCTACGATGTATATAAAAAGAACTGGTTGGTCTTTTTGGAGGCAAAGCTACATCGGAGGTTACGTACAAAGTGGTAAAATTAAGCGTCCTTAAACACCAGTTTCCAGGACAACTTTACTTTTAATTAATCGGAGCTCTAGAGGGACCACTAAGTCACCAACTCTGAAGTGAAAAGTTATATCCTCCACGTCAAAGTTAGTGACCAAACCCTCGATTCCAGTTTGTACGGAGTACCTGTTTTTTAATTTATCTATTTGTGGGGTCTTGTATTTGTCTTTGTTATGACATTGTTTGAGAAATTTCTGAATTTTTTTTTAACAGGTGTGGTTTTTTATAGAAGTTTAATCTTTTGTAGACAGGATGAAAGTTGGAGAACATTAGACACTCGGGTTCCTTCGGTAGTTACTTCACTAGTTGTTGTCTGTATCGACATAAATTTTAGTTCAAGACTTAGTCATTTGGATATCCAGTGGACTTCATCTCTTTATCGAGTTCTCTTTGGTAGTGTGCGACACTAGTGTGTTCGTTTTTAAGAAAACTACTAGTTCTTGTGTAACACTCCCTTTTGCTCCTTGTCACCAGGATACTCTTAAATCGGTTTGATCCAGGAAATAATAGAGTTTCTGGTGTAGAGTAAAATACAGATTAATCCAGTCAGGTTTGATACAAAGATACTTTTCTTTTAGTAATCATTTCCTTTGATTTCTGAAAGTATAATGGTCTTGTCTTACGAAGTTAAATTCCCATAAATTGTGGTGAAAATACTCTCGTTTGGATTAAGGAAAACTAATTGAGTCACTGAGGACGTGACGATTATTGTAACACCCTAACAACGAAATATAATAAAGTCGAGTGTTGAAAGAATCTATTTCTACTAAATTTCCCGAGGTTTCCGAATATTACCTTTCAATTCAGTGTAAAGCAAATATTAAATTCTTAAGTTTTTGGTATGTAAAGATTAATTTTCACGTTTTTACCAGTGTAAGTATTAAAGTTTATAGTAGATGAAGAAAATAACAAATTTAACTAAGGTAATTTTGAACCAGTAGAGTCCCCCATATTTGTTTGTAGTTCCTATATGTAAGTACCAAATGTTCCAGTATCGAGACCGAGGTAGAGTTTTATAAACCTGTAACACAAACAGTTGAACGTTTACGACATACCTTTAAGTTATTCGTAAACTCAAAAGAATAAATTCCCAAAAATTGAAATTTCGAGAGTGACTCCGATTAAACTTACGTAGATTGACACTTCTCCTTGATTTTTAGGAGAACTACTTTCACTTTCACCTCTCACTTTCTCAACCGAATTTCGAGTTGTAAGTCTTTTGTTTCTAGTACCGTAGGTCAGGGTAGTGAAGTACCCTTTATCTACCCCTTTGTCACCTTTGTCACAGTCTAAAATAAAACCCCCCGAGGTTTTAGTGACGTCTACCACTGACGTCGGTACTTTAATTGTCTGCGAGTGAGGAACCTTCTTTTCAATCTGGTTGGATCTGTCGTATAAGCTTTCGTCTTCTGTAATGAAACGGCTGATTCCAGACAGATCAGTTCCGATACCAAAAAGGACACCAGTACATGCCTACACTGTCAGTCTGACACTTCTTCCGACTCGCGGTTTCTTAACTACGAAAACTTGACACCACAACCTTTTCTGAGGTCTCAGGGAACATGACGTGCCTCTATGTTGGTTAGGTAAGACTTCCTCTAGTTGGGACCCTAAAGAAACCTTCCTTACTACGATTTCGACTTTGAGGTCATGAAACCGGTGGAGTACGTTTCTCAACTGAGTAACCTTTTCTGAGACTACGACCCTCCCTGACGCCCGTCCTCTTCCCCTACTGTCTCCTACTCTACCGACCTACCGTAGTGGCTGAGCTACCTACACTCAAACTCACTTGAGGTCCTCAACCACTACCTGTCGCTCTAGACCGCACGACACTAAGTACACTAGCGTTTCTCAGCCTGTGTTGACTCGTTGACTTGACTTGACTTGACACTTTCGTTACAATATTGTAATAAGAAAGTATCACTCGGTTAGGTCCCCTAAGTCCAAAGACTTGATGACGTTCCAAGAAGTTTTCTCTAACTTACAAAAAATGACACAAAGTCGTTTTCGGAGATATATTGTGGTTCGTGGAATGGAGCTAAGTTTAACTTGTAGAGACGAAGTACCAATCCATTCGATATTGTTTGTGGTAAAAGACAAAGATACAAAGTGGACGATAAAGATAGTATAAAGTAGGTAAAAAGGTGTCATTTTTAATAAAAGGTCCTCACTCGATCAATGGTCTACGATTTCTATTTTTATTGTAAAAGTCAAATCCTTGTTACATTAATGTCTTTTCTCTATAATACAAACAATTTGGTGATAGATCTCGTGTAAATATGTGACAGTATTTTACATCCATGATATTCGTATTATTTTTTCATTTTGTTTTTTTGAATTTTTTCGAAGTACCTTCATCGTGTTTTATTTTAAACCCGAATTCCTGAGACAAATTCTTTATGTAAAGTATGGGACATATAAAGTAACCGTAAAACATCTCTATTGGATAGAAAAAGTAGAATAAAACATGAGAAACAGAAAACCTTTAAACAGTTACACAATAATGTAGAATACTGGTAGAGTACTTTGGTACAATAACGATTAAGAGGACGACGACTTTATGGTTACTGATAATATTTTCTGATTTAGTATATAAATAAAAAAGATCTTTCATAAAAACCTGAGGATATAGGGGGGGAATTCGTTTGAAAAAGACATATTATTGATGGTAACCAAAGATGGGACCTATAATATAACACCACCACAAGTCAACGAGTCAGTAAGACTGAAAAACACTGGGGTACCTGACACCGTACGGTCCAAAGAGACAGGAAGTGATAGAGAGCCTCAAACGAGTTTGAGTACAGGTAACTTAGTCACTACGGTAAGTTCGTAGAGTAGGAGACAGTTGTAATTACAAGAATATACCGGTTGTAGAAAAAGACCCAATCGAAATACTCGTACCTAGTAAACTAATTCAATCATAAAAATTTACCATAACCATAAAAATCTAGAGATTACAAGATAACTTTTCTATTGTTAACTTTAAACATCGAGTCTTAGATCTACATAAAAATTTTCAAATTTAATCCAACATTTAAATATAGAAATAGTAGATATAGTTACAATTATTTTTACATTTAATTAAAGAGTACTCGTACGAGTCCACATGGAGACTCAACTGTTCAGAATTAAGAATTATTTCTACGTGTGTGTTATTTTGACATAAATTTTGAAACAAAGGTTACGAAACATCTTGAATGGACTATCGATTATAGTCTAATTCGTATCTCTTTGTGGTAGGAGTCTCGATCAAAGTCTTCGTCACTTTATTAGTCGAAGTGAAAAAAAGTGAGTTAACCATACTCGTTATTTGCATTATTTGTGTAGTCGTCACCATCCTATGTTGTTTCTTGTACAAGAACTCATATAATATTATGATGTCATAAGATTTTATAATAAGTATACGTCTTATGATAAAAGTCCATTACAGAGATGACGTAACTAATGTTTTAAAAGATCCTTTTCAGAGTATAATGGAAAGAGTATTTTGGGAGAGAAGGAAACAACAACGACAAGTCAGTGATTCAACACGACTGAGAAACGGTGGGGTATTTGACGTCGTACGGTCCGAAGAGACAGGAAGTGTTGGAGGGTCTTAAACGAGTTTGAGTACAGGTGACTCAGCCACTCCGGTACGTTGGTAGAGTAGGAGACGACGGATGAATATGAGGACGGAATTAAAAAGGGTCTTAGTCCCAGAAAAGGTTACTCAACCGAGAACCGTAGTCCACCGATTTCATGATCTCGAAGTCAAAGTCGTAGTCAGGAAAGTTACTAATAAGTCCCACCTGAAGGAAATCCTAACTGACCAAATTAGAGGGACGACAGGTTCCCTGAGAGACACAAATCCGTCTAAGTTTTACACTAGAGTTTACCTACCAGACTTCCTGTGCTACACTGATTCAGTTTAAGAAGAACGACCTGTTAGGTCAGGTACAGGATTTGTGTTACTCTTACCTCGTATACACCTGCGATTCCTCCTGCACCAACTAGGTCCGTTACTAGTTTCACCTACTGCAGTCCTCTCGGGGAGACTCAAGGATCCAGTGATACATTTACCTTAAAACAACGAAAGAGGTCTTTACAAAAACGACCCGTAGGTCCAACACACTTGGTGAATCTTTGAAGTGGTAAATGGGTAAAACGTATGTGGAGAAAAGAAAGTACTAATAATTATAAATGAGTTGTGAATTTTTTGTTAGATCGTTGTGTCATGAAACTGTAAACCTTTCTTGACTAAATGTCAAACGAACTAAAAATTTAGGACCCGTTTTTTTCTCGTCACCTTATGTACTCGGCAAAACTCAAACTGGTGGTTCTACTCAAAGAAGTGATTATCAAACGTGACAGGGTTCGTTTAGTAGTTGTATTTTAACCTATTTCCTAAATGACTCGTACTGGGACGGGTAGTCTTGTTCTTGGTCAAAGGGGAGGTCAGTCAGAGAGGGGAGTCCTTCGAAGGTATTCAGAGAATAGGAATAGGTAGCCTCCCGTCTGTCTTACTTTTGGTGTTAGTGTCTTTTGATTAGTTTGATAAGTGTACCTGACTTCGGAACAAATTGAGTTACTTTGATACTCGGTATGACACATCCCGGTGGGTTCTACCTACCTAGTACCACTTCTCAAGACTATTTTACACCAGGTGACCTCTTCCCTTACCGTTCGGTGCAGTCATAGGTACGGAACTCTTGGACTACTTGTCCTACTTTTCCGTTTCTCTATACTGTGACTTTTAACTCGAGGGTTTCAGACGTACACGGGTTATACGATGACCTCTTCTTACCTCTTTATTGAAGTCTTTCTTACTTCTCTACCTAGGTTTCGTTTTTGGAGCAGGTCAACTTCTTACCTCTTTATTGAAGTCTTTCTTACTTCTCTACCTAGGTTTCGTTTTTGGAGCAGGTCAACACCTACACTGACTACTACCTTCCTTTCAGGCTACTACATTTCTCGTTATAAGTATCCTTGGACCTTACAATCCCGGTACTTAATTCCATTTAACCTTCACCAGTTTCTCCTCTACCGTTCTCAGTTATGGTTGTAACATCCTTAGTCATTTGATTTTACCTGACCTTACACACTTAAATTAAGTGTTGTGGTAATACCGATTATGACGCCCGTTCTTAGGGAATCTTTTTTACCTCATCGAGAGTATCAATTGTTTTCTCAGACTTTACGACATGAACCCACGTTAAAGTTTTTACTGTCTTACTAGAGACAAACAAAGGTTCCGTTTAGTAAGTTGAAGTGTCATTAAGTTCAGATGTGGGGTTGAGTGACGGTTTCTTCGACTTGAGTTTACCAAGATATTACTGGATTTTTTGAAAGATTTTAGTTACTGTTTTTTTACAGGAAAAGTAGTATCCTCTGACCTTACGTTTTCTCCTTCAGTTCACTATGGATCTCATTTTCCTTTCAAACCGGAACTTAATGTTTTACTTCTTTCATCCCTTTTGGTGATCTGGTAAGTCCTTACAAGTTTTAGTTTGTGGAATACTAATATGTCATCTTCACTGTTTATTTAATTTCCCTAATCTAAACTATCTGTCTCACGGACTTCTTGATACCTGCCTCCAAGTACTGTAACATCTCCTCTGTCCCTAGTTCTGGTAGTCGTTCTTTTTATTTCCGTTTTTCCGTTTTACCGACAGACCCCTCTAGAATGTTTATCGACTCCTTTCTTCTCTTGACTTTTCGTTTGCTCTTTTCCTTTCTATATGGGTAGACTTACGTCTCAAGGTTTCTTATCGTTCTTCTCTATTCTTTCGGAAGAAGTCGCTAGTTACGTTTCTTTATCTCCTTTTGTTGTCTTACCCTTTCTGATCTCTAGAGAAGTTCTTTTAATCTCTATGGTTCCTTTGTAAAGTACGTTTCTACCCGTTTTATTTCTTGTCTTTACCATACCTGGATTGTCTTCGTCTTCTATAAATCTTCTCCACCGTTCTTATGTGTCTTGACATGTTTTTTCTAGAAGTACTGGATTTATGAGGACTATCGTACTAGTGAGTGGATCTCGGTCTGTAAGACCTTACACTTCAGTTCACCCGGAGTGCTTCGTAGTGATGCTTGTTTCGATCACCTTCCCTACCTTAAGGTCAACTTAATAAAGTTTAGGATTTTCTACTACGACACTTTCACGACGTAAGTTATACGGTCGTTTAAACCTTTGAGTCGTCACCGGTCTTCTGACCTTTTCCAGTCAAAAGTAAGGTTAGGGTTTCTTTCTGTTACGGTTTTTTACGAGTTAGATGGTGTGTTGACGTGAGCAGAGTGTGCGATCATTTCATTACGAGTTTTAAGAGGTTCGGTCCGAAGTTGTTATGTACTTGGTACTTTAAGGTGTACAAGTCCGACCTAGATCTTTTCCGTCTCCTTGGTCTCTAGTGTAACGGTTGTAGGTGACCTAGTAGTTTTTCCGTTCTCTCAAGGTCTTTTTGTAGATAAAGACGAAACAACTGATACGGTTTCGGAAACTGACACACCTAGTGTCGTTTGAGACCTTTTAAGACTTTCTCTAACCTGATGGTCTGGTGGACTGGACAGAGAACTCTTTGGACATACGTACAGTATTTCGTCGTCAATCTTGACCTGTACCTTGTTGTCTGATAAAGGTTTATCCTTTTCCTCATACCGTTCCGACATATAACAGTGGAACGAAGAAATTGAATATACGTCTCATGTAGTACTCTTTGTGACCCGACTACTTCGTGTTCGACCTTAGTTCTAACGGCCCTCTTTATAGTTATTGGAGTCTATACGTCTACTGTCGTGGGGATACCGTCTTTCACTTCTCCTTGATTTCTCGGAGAATTACTTTCACTTTCTCCTCTCACTTTTTCAACCGAATTTCGAGTTGTAAGTCTTTTGCTTCTAGTACCGTAGACCAGGGTAAAGGTCAGGATAAACGTAAAGTAGCGTTTATCTACCCCTTTGTTACCTTTGTCACCGACTGAAATAAAAGAATCCGAGGTTTTAGTGACGTCTACCACTAACGTCGGTACTTTAATTTTTGGCGAATGAGGAACCTTCCTTTCAATACTGTTTGGATCTGTCGTATAATTTTTCGTCTCTGTAATGAAACGATTGTTTCCAGGTAGATCAGTTCCGATAACAAAAAGGTCATCAGTACATACCTACACTCTAAACCTGTTATTTCTTTTGACCCGTGGCTTCTTAACAACGAAAACTTGACACCACAACCTCTTCTGAGAATTCTCAGGGAACCTGATGTGCCTCTAGGTTGGTCAGGTGGGATTTCCTTTAGTCAGGACTTATAAGTAACCTTCCTGACTACGACTTCGACTTTGAGGTTATGAAGACGGTAGACTACACTTATCAAGTAAGTAAACTTTTCTGGGACTACGACCCTTTCTGACTTCCGTCCTCTTCCCCTACTGTCTCTTACACTACCAACCTACCGTAGTGCCTGAGTTACCTGTACGCAAACTCATTAGAGACCTTCAACCACTACTTGTCCCTTCGTACCGCACGAAGTCAGGTGCCCCAGTGGTTCTCAACCTGTACTGACTCGATGACTTGACTTGAATTGACTACACATTATAGGACTTCGTCGTTTGTTGAGAATACCGGTAGTTGTGATTATACTTATTTACTTACTCTAATGATTATTTTTTGATGTAAGTATTCTCGTTTTTATTCTGAAGTTTTTACATTTAAACTCGTTTTTGGTCTTATCTTACAAAAAAATAATAAACTAGATATATTTAAAGTACTTGTATATAATACCACCCGATACCCCAGCGTTTCTCAGCCTGTGCTGACTCGCTGACTTGACTTGACTTTCCAGTCTCGTTGGAAATAAAAGTATTTTATTTACTTTTCGAGCATTCAACTTCCCTCGTACTCTTAACGAAGATTGAAAGATCTTTATGAGGTAAACAACTTGACCACCATGAATGTACCAAGAAGACAAGTAAC
>SJYO01016145.1:0-20000 GCA_006410555.1 Capra ibex
CATATTTCTCATTCTTGAAGTCAAGTTACCTCCACAACTATACATGCACAGAAAGGCTCCTTGCAGGTCAGAGAGGGGACAGCACCCCATAGTAAGTGATGTCAACTACCCATCAGACTCTTCAGTGGACTCTATCTTGACTGAGAGATGCATGCACACACATAGAAGGATCCTTATGAGAGGGTAACAGGCAGGAAGGCCAGGGGTCTCCAAACGGAGGAAATAGCCTGCAAGTGTCAGACATTTTTATCTCTCTTAAGTGGCAGAAGGAAACAAACTAGCTATATTTTTTTCTTCTCTATACAAATTTAAAAGGAGGTTTCTCTTAAAATACGGTGTTGCTATAATGACACCTGGTTTCACCCGAAGTTAACTATTCTCAAACCTTGAGATAACCAATGCATTTTTCTTATGGAAATGTACCCCAAACTCTGTCTTCAAGCCAGTTCCACCTCTTGGCTCAGAACCTACTTGAACAAACCAGTATGTTATACTCAGATATTATTTCCCTAATCTATGTATATGAAACTATTTGTATGGTAATCTGTCCTTCTACAAGTTTCAAGTTAATCATTTTATGGCCCAGGATGAACCATTTGGTGCCAACATTATCCCAAAATGCATCTTATGGATGAGGGGCCTGGTGCCATTCTGAGTTCTAAGACATTCCTTTTATTCATTAACAGACTGCTAGTGACTATACAACATCCAGCTGAAGACTAGCAGGAGGGCACTCTTTCTGCTCCCTTCCGATGCCTATGTCAGAAGCTTTATCTCCTTTATGCTTTAATAAAACTTTATTACACAAAGCTCTGAGCGATCAAGCCTCGTCTCTGGCCCTGGATTGAATTCTTCTCTGGAGGCCAAGATTCCCAGCGTCTTTTAATTCAGCAACAAGCTTTCACTGAGATGTACCAAACATGGACTCAGTTCAGTTCAGTTCAGTCGCTCAGTCGTGTCCAATTCTTTGTGACTCCATGAATCGCAGCATGCCAGGCCTCCCTGTTCATCACCATCATCCGGAGTTCACTCAGACTCATGTCCATCGAGTCAGTAATGCCATCCAGCCATCTCATCCTGTCGTCCCCTTCTTCTCCTGCCCCCAATCCCTCCCAGCATCAGAGTCTTTTCCAATGAGTCAACTCTTCACATGAGGTGGCCAAAGTACTGGAGTTTCAGCTTTAGCATCATTCCTTCCAAAGAAATCTCAGGGCTGATCTTCAGAACGGATTGGCTGGATCTCCTTGCAGTCCAAGGGACTCTCAAGAGTCTTCTCCAACACCACAGTTCAAAAACATCAATTCTTCAGCGCTCAGCCTTCTTCACAGTCCAACTCGCACATCCATACATGACCACTGGAAAAACCATAGCCTTGACTAGACGGACCTTAGTCGGCAAAGTAATGTCTCTGCTTTTGAATATGCTATCTAGGTTGGTCATAATTTTTCTTCCAAGGAGTAAGTGTCTTTTAATTTCATGGCTGCAGTCACCATCTACAGTGATTTTGGAGCCCAAAATAAAGTCTGACACTTTTTCCATTGTTTCCTCATCTATTTCCCATGAAGTGATGGGACCGGATGCCATGATCTTCGTTTTCTGAGTGTTGAGCTTTAAGCCAACTTTTTCACTCTCCACTTTCACTTTCATCAAGAAGCTTTTTAGTTCCTCTTCACTTTCTGCCATAAGGGTGGTGTCATCTGCATATCAGAACAAGGCAAATCAAAATCCTGGAAAAATGCCCCATAAAAGTGACTGAAACTACCATGAATACATGACTCTCAGTCCACCCATATGTCTATTCACATGTACTGTTTTTCCTTCTAATAAATGCTTTACTTGTTTTATTACTTTCTTTGTGGGAAATCTTTTCTGCAAAGCTAAAGGTTCAGAGCCTGGTCACTAACTACTGGTCTAGTGGCTAGGAATTGGTGTTATGGCCACAACCCAACCTCAATTTCTGGCCAAGAACAGAAATCCTGCTTCAGAATGCTGTAGGCCAAGGCCACTGAAGATCAGATAAATTTATTTTTCTCCCTTTAATTTGATTTTTGTGTTTATACATTCCAATGAAACAGCTGTTTACAATGAGAGTGCTCTAGAAATCCACCAGTTTCAAAGTTTTTCCAATTTAAATGATCCATCATTTGGCCATTAATGAAATATTTTAATAGTGATTCACACCAATAAAACAGAAGAGGCTTCTCCAAAACAGAGTGTGGGAGGATGTCACCTAATAAGATCTAGAGAGTTTACTCTCAAAACCAGTATGTCAGAGGTCAAGTTTTCAAAGCTCATGCACATACACATACATACTCAGAAAGCCCTAGGAAGATCAGGTAGAACATTTGCATACCAAAGAAACAGGAAGATAAATGCAAGTTCCCCCTAGAAGACCTTTGATTTCAGTCAGGATTTTGAAAAGATATTTTAATCAAGCAGGCTTTTCAAACTTAAATTGTGTATACAATAAAAGAGCCTCCTCATGTTTAGGGCAAGATTTCCTTTAATTCCTAACTGAGTAGGTACTTGTAAGTTTTAAACATAAGCCTGGTTGGGGTATTAGTTGGAGGGTGGCAATCTGTATTGCCTTTCTCTTTTGTTCTAAAAGCTTCATTTCCCATTCGAAGGTCAGTTTGTCAAAATAAAAATTGCCAGTGACAACTGAGTAATGAAACAATATCCTGTTTCAGACCCCTCCTATGTGTCTTAGGTTCTTCCAGTGGTATATAAGACTACCGCAGGTCCTCAGATCATGGTCCTTTAAGTCACATCCCTGGTTGAGCAGGTTAATTAAAATAAGTGGATTTCCCTGTAGACAACTAAACAGCATGAGGTCTTGCCTCCACCCCTTCTCCAAGTTTTTCATTCTCCTGAGAAAGCTATTGCTGGCCCAGAGGAAAGGGTCCCTTCTTTGGAGTTCTTAAGCTCTTGTAAGTTTTCACTTTTATTTTAACAAACTTTATTAAGGTAGCTAACTCAAGGAATAACAACACGTCAGTCTTTCTAACTACTCACTCTAACCTTGCTCAGTGTTTAACTGAAAAAAAGTCTTTCCAGTCTTTAAACTGAGGATAAAATATTCAATGTCTAAATCGAGTAAAATCTTCCCAGTCTCTTTCACTGAGGATAACCCACTCAAGTGTCTAAACTGAGCAAAAATCTTCCCAGTATTTCCTACACTGAGGATAAACCAGGTACTTCTTAAATTCCAAGGATAATCTATTTCTCCAGAGAGGAGTTTAACATCTCTGAATAAAACTTCAGATCATCAACCAATAACAGGAGGTCCTAGAACTAGGAGAGACTCACTCAATTTTATCTGGACTACCTAAGAAAGTGGATGGGCACAAGAGTCCTCTGCTGGTACCAAAGCTCTGGATCCTCAAAGAATTCAGGTGAAGGAGAGAAGTCTGCTCTGATCCCTTCATCAGTCACTGTAACTGTCAGCTAAAAAACATATACATAAACTAAAAGCTGATTAGTATGTACTATTCAGTGGATGTACTGAGGCTTTCAAGCCCAGGAGGCAGCATCTCAAGCAACCTTGAGAAAAGTGCTCCAAAAGTTGGAGAATCTTAAAAGCAGCAAGACAATAGCAACTTCTTACATAAGAGGGAAGGAACATAAGAAGGTCTGGATATATTGTAGCAGAAAATTTGCATACCAAAAGAACATGGCATTATATATTTAAAGCATTGATAGGGGAAAGTCTAACCAAGAACACTCTACATGAAAAGATTTAAGGTAGATATTCCAGAAAAACAAGGATAAAGTAGTGCACCACCACCAAATCAACTTTACAGAAAATATTTAAAGTATTTTAAACTGCAAAATAACAGCAATTAATTAAAAGAAAATAAAAATGTAACTGAGAATGGTAAAAAAAAAATAGTAAAGTTAGCCTATTATTCACTTGCAAAGTTTGTATGAAAGTTAAAAGGAAAAAGTAGCAAAATTAACAAAAACTGCAATAATTATTTAAGGAGATATATAAAGTAAAGAGATATAAAATGTGACATGAAAAACATAAAACAAAATATAGCATTTTAGAATGAACTCAAATTTAAGTTGCTATCAATTGAAAATAGACTCATATACATACATTATTTATATATGAACTCAGGATAATCAAAAAGTAAAACTAGATTTACAAAAGGAAATAGGAAAGAAATCTTAACATAATCCTAAAAAAGTTATTAAATCAAAAAGGAAGACAGTAAGAGACAAAGAAAGGAACTATAAAATTACTATAAAACTATTCAAATGATAATATACAAAATGACAATTATTACATGCTTATCAATAATAACTTTAAAAGTTAATGAATTGAATTCTCCAATCAAAAGACATAGAATGGCTGGATGGAAAAAAGAAAAAAAGAAGACTCATGTATATACTGCCTACAAAATCTTCACTTCAGATATAGAGATACACAGAGGCTAAAAGTGAAGGGATGTAAAAAGATACATCACTGCATTAGAAATTAAAAGAAAGGTGATGTAGGTATGCTCGTATCAGACAAAGCAGACTTTAAAACACAGACTGTAGTAAAAGACCAAAAGGGCATTAACGAGCAAATCAAACAAGAAGATATTGCATTTTAAAATCTATATGTATCCAATACAGGAGCACCACAATATATAAACCAAGTATTAACAGACCTAAGGGAGAATTTGACATATACTCGTAGAAAGAAACTCTAACATCAATACATCAACAAAAAAAGAATCTTTTTTTTTTAATTTTTGTTGGAGGCTAATTACTTTACAATATTGTAGTGGTTTTGCCATACATTGCCATGAATCCACCACGGGTGTACATATGTTTCCCATCCTGAACCCCCCTCTCACCTCCCTCCCCATCCCATCCTTCAGGGTCATCCCAGTGCAACAGCCCTGAGCACTTTGTCTCATGCATAAAACCTGGACTAGCAATTTGTGTCACATATGATAATATACGTTTCAATGCCATTCTCTCACATCATCCCACCCTCGCCCCTCCCACAGAGTCCAAAAGAATGTTCTATACATCTGTGTCTCATTTGCTGTCTCACATATAGGGTTATCATAACCATCTTTCTAAATTCCATATGTATGTGTTAGTATACTGTATTGGTGTTTTTCTTTCTGGTTTGCTTCACTCAGTATAATAGGCTCCAGTTTCATCCACCTCATTAGAACTGATTCAAATATATTCTTTTTAACAGCTGAGTAATATTCCATTGTGTATATGTGCCACATCTTTCTTATCCATACATCTCCTGATAGACATCTAGGTTGTTTCCATGTCCTGGCTATTATAAAGAGTGCTGCGATGAACACTGGGGTACATGTGTCTCGTTCAATTCTGGTTTCCTCGATGTGTATGCACAGCAGTGGGACTGCTAGGTCATACGGCAGTACTAATTTCAGTTTTCTTAAGGAATATCCACACTGTTCTCCATAGTGGCTGTACTAGTTTGCATTCCCACCAACAGTGTAAGAGGGTTCCTTTTCGCCACACCCTCTCCAGCACTTATTGCTTGTAGACTTTGGGATTGCAGCCATTCTGACTGGCATGAAATGGTACCTCATTGTGGTCTTGATTTGCATTTCTCTGACAATGAGTGATGTTGAGCATCTTTTCATGTGTTTGTTAGCCTTCTGTATGTCTTCTTTGGAGAAATGTCTGCTTACTTCTTTGGCCCATTTTTTGATTCGGTCATTTAATTTTCTGGAATTGAGCTGCAGGAGTTGACTGCATATTTTTGAGATTACCTATTTGTCAGTTGCTTCATTTGCTATTATTTTGTTGAATCTCTCTTTTCGCCTTGCTTATAGTTTCCTTTGTTGTGCAGAAGCTTTTAAATTTAATTAGATCCCATTTGTTTATTTTTGCTTTTATTTTCAGTATTCTGGGAGGTGGGTCATAGAGGATCCTGCTGTCATTTATGTCGGAGAGTGTTTTGCCTATGTTCTCCTCTAGGAGTTTTATAGTTTCTGGTCTTACATTTAGATCTTTAATCCAGTTTGAGTTTGTTTTTGTGTATGGTGTTAGAAAGTGTTCTAGTTTCATTCTTTTACAAGTGGTTGACCAGTTTTTCCAGCACCACTTGTTAAAGAGATTGTCTTTTCTCCATTGCATGTTCATGCCTTCTTTGTCAAAGATAAGGTGTCCATAGGTGCGTGGATTTATCTCTGGGCGTTCTATTTTGTTCCACTGATCTATATTTCTGTCTTTGTGCCAGTGCCATACTGTCTTGATGACTGTGGCTTTGTGGTAGAGCCTGAAGTCAAGCAGGTTGATTCCTCCAGTTCCATTCTTCTTTCACAAGATTGCTTTGGCTATTCGAGGTTTCTTGTATTTCCATACAAATTGTGAAATTATTTGTTCTAGCTCTGTGAAAAATACCATTGGTAGCTTGATAGGAATTGTATTGAATCTATAGATTGCTTTGGGTAGTATCCTCATTTTCACTATATTGACTCTTCCAATTCATGAACATGGAATATTTCTCCATCTATTTCTGTCCACTTTGATTTCTTTCACCAGTGTTTTATAGGTTTCTATATATAGATCTTTAGGTAGATATATTCATAAATTTTTTATTCTTTCCATTGCAATGGTGAATGGAATTGTTTCCTTAATTTCTCTGTTTTCTCATTGTTAGTGCACAGGGATGCAAAGTATTTCTGTGTGTTAATTTTATATCCTGAAAATTTACTATATTCATTGATTAGGTCTAGTAATTTTCTGGTGGAGCCTTTAGGGTTTTCTATGTAGAGGATCATGTCATCTGCAAACAGTGAGAGTTTTAATTTTTCTTTTCCACTTTGGATTCATTTTATTTCTTTTTCCGCTCTGATTGCTGTGGCCAAAACTTCCAAAACTATGTTGAATAGTAGTGGTGAGAGAGGGAACCCTTGTGTTGTTCCTGACTTTAGAGCAAATGCTTTCAATTTTTCAGCACTAAGGATAATGTTTGCTGTGGGGTGGTCATATATAGCTTTTATTATGTTGAGGTATTTTCCTTCCAGTCCTGTTTTCTGGAGAGTTTTTATCATAGATGGATGTTGAATTTTTTCAAAGGCTTTCTCTGCATCTATTGAGATAACCATATGGTTTTATCTTTCACTTTGTTAATGTGGTGTATTATGTTGATTGATTTGCGGATATTGAAGAATCCTTGCATCCCTGGGATTAAGCCCACTTGGTCATGGTGTATGATCTTTTTAGTATGTTGTTGGATTCTGTTTCCTAGAGTTTTATTAAGGATTTTTGCATCTATGTTCATCAGTGATATTGGCCTGTAGTTTTCTTTTTTTGTGGCATCTTTGTCTGGTTTTGGAATTAGGGGTTGGTGGCCTCATAAAATGAGTTTGGAAGTTGACCTTCCTCTGCAACTTTCTGGAAGAGTTTGAGTAGGGTAGGTGTTAGCTCTTCTCTAAGTTTTTGGTAGAATTCAGCTGTGAAGCCATCTAGACCCCGGCTTTTGTTTACTGGAAGATTTCTGATTACAGTTTCAATTTTGTGGTTGTGATGGGTCTGTTAAGATTTTCTATTTCTTCCTGGTTCAGTTTTGGAAAGTTGTACTTTTCTAAAAATTTGTCCATTTCTTCCATGTTGTCCATTTTATTGGAATACAAATGCTGATGGTAGTCTCTTATGATCCTTTGTATTTCTATGTTGTCTGTTGTGATCTCTCCATTTTCATTTCTAATTTTATTGATTTGATTTTTCTCCCTTTGTTTCTTGATGAGTCTGGCTAATGGTTTGTCAATTTTATTTATCCTTTCAAAGAACCACCTTTTGGCTTTGTTGATTTTTACTATGATCTCTTTTGTTTCTTTTGCATTTATTTCTGCCCTAATTTTTAATTTTCTTTCCTTCTACTAACCCTGGGGTTCTCCATTTCTTCCTTTTCCAGTTGCTTTAGGTGTAGAGTTAGGTTATTTAACTTTTTTCTTGTTTCTTGAGGTATGCCTGTATTGCTATGAACTTTCCCCTCATCACTGCTTTTATAATGTCCCACAGGTTTGGGGTTGTTGTGTTTTCATTTTCATTCGTTTCTATGCGTATTTTTATTTCTTTTTTGATTTCTTCTGTGATTTGTTGGTTATTCAGAAGCGTGTTGTTCAGCCTCCATATGTTGGAATTTTTAATAGTTTTTCTCCTGTAATTGATATCTAATCTTACTGCATTGTGGTCAGAAAAGATGCTTGGAATGATTTCAGGTTTTTTTAAATTTACCAGGGCTAGATTTATGACCCAGGATGTGTTCTATCCTGGAGAAGGTTCCATGTGCACTTGAGAAAAAGGTGACATTCATTGTTTTGGGGTGAAATGTCCTATAGATATCAATTAGGTCCAACTGATGCATTGTGTCTTTTAAAGTTTGTGTTTCCTTTTTAATTTTCTGTTTAGTTGATCTATCCATAGGTGTGAATGGTGTATTAAAGTCTCCCACTATTAGTGTGTCATTGTTAATTTCCACTTTCATATTTGTTAGCATTTTTCTTACATATTGCAGGGCTCCTATGTTGGGTATAGATATATTTATAATTGTTATATCTTCTTCTTGGATTGATCCTTTGATCATTGTGTAGTGTTGTCTCTTTTCAAAGCCTTTGTTTTAAAGTCTATTTTATCTGATGTGAGTATTGCTACTCCTGCTTTCTTTTGGTCTCTATTTGCATGGAATATCTTTTTCCTGCCCTTCACTTTCAATCTGCACGTGTCCTTTGTTTTGAGGTGAGTCTCTTGTAGACTGCATATACAGGGGTCTTGTTTTTGTATCCATTCAGCTAGTCTTTGTCTTTTGGTTGGGACATTCAATCCATTTACATCTAAGATAATTATTGATAAGTATGATCCTGTTGCCATTTACTTTGTTGTTTTGGGTTTGAGTTTATACACCCTTTCTGTGTTTGCTGTCTAAAGAAGATCCTTTAGCATTTGTTGGAGAGCTGGTTTGGTGGTGCTGAATTCTCTCAGCTTTTGCTTGCCTGTTAAGCTTTTGATTTCTCCTTCATATTTGAATGAGATCTTTGCTGGGTACAGTAATCTGGTTTGTAGGTTTTTCTCTTTCATCACTTTGAGCATGTCTTACCATTCCCTTCTAGCCTGAAGAGTTTCTATTGAAAGATCAGTTGTTATCCTTATGGGAATCCGCTTGTGTCTTATTTGTTGCTTTTCCCTTGCTGCTTTTAATATTTATTCTTTGTGTTTGATCTTTGTTAATTTGATTAATATGTGTCATGGGGTATTTCACCTTGGGTTTATCCTGTTTGGGACTCTCTGGGTTTCTTGGACTTGTGACCATTTCCTTCCCTATTTAAGGAATTTTTCAACTATTATGCCTCAAGTATTTTCTCGTGGTCTTTCTTTTAGTCAGCTTCTTCTGGGACTCCTATGATTCGAATGTTGGGGCATTTAACATTGTCCCAGAGGTCTCTGAGATTGTCCTAATTTCTTTTAATTGTTTTTCCCTCTCTGTTTCATTTATTTCTATCATTCTATCTTCTACCTCAATTATCCTGTCTTCTGCCTCCATTATTCTACTGTTGGTTCCTTCCAGAGTGTTTTTAATCTCATTTATTGCATTATTCATTATATATTGACTCTTTCTTATTTCTTCTAGATCATTGTTAAACATTTCTTGCATCTTCTCAATCCTTGTCTCCAAGCTGTTTATCTGTAACTCTATATTGATTTCAAGATTTTGGATCATTTTCACTATTATTATTCTGAATTCTTTATCAGGTAGATTCCCTATTTCTTCTTCTATTGTTTAGCTTGGTGGGCATTTATCCTGTTGCTTCACCTGCTGAGTATTTCTCTGCCTTTTCATCTTATTTATGTTGCTGTGTTTGGGGTGGCCTTTCCATATTCTGGCAGTTTGTGTTTATTCTTTATTGTGGAGGTTCCTCACTGTGGGTGGGGTTGCATGGTTGGCTTGTCAAGGTTTTCTGGTTAGGGAAGCTTGTGTCGGTGTTCTGGCAGTTAGAGCTGGATTTCTTCTCTCTGGAGTGCAGTAGTGTCCAGTAGTGACTTTTAAGATGTCTACGGGTACGGTGTGACTTTGGGCATCCTGTATACTGAAGTGCAGGGCTGTTTCTGTGTTGCTAGAGAATTTGCATGGTATGTCTCGCTCTGGAACTTGTTGGCCCTTGGGTGATCCTTGGTTTCAGTGTAAGTATGGAGGCTTTTGATGAGCTCCTATCAACTAATGTTCCTTGGAATCAGGAGTTCTCTGGTGTTTTCAGGTTTTGGGCTTAAGCCTCCTGCCTCTGGTTTTCAGTCTTATTCTTACAGTAGCCTCAAGACTTCTTCATCTATACAGCACCAATGATACAACATCTAGTTTAATGATGAAAAGTTTCTCCACAGTGAAGGACACCCAGAGAGGTACACAGAGTTACATGGAGAAGAGGTAGGAGGGAGATAGAGGTGACCAGGAGGAGAAGAGGGGGAATTAAAAGAGGAGAGAGCAAGCTAGCCAGTAATCACTTCCCTATGGGCTCTCCACAGTATGGACCCCTCACAGATGTTCATGGAGTTACACAGGGAAGAGAAGAGGGAGGAAGGAGACAGGTGGCTAGGAGGAGAAAATGGGGAATCAAAAGGAGAGAGACAGATCCAGCCAGTAATCAGTTCCCTAAGTGTTCTCCATAACCCGGAATACACAAAGAAATTCACAGAGTTGGGTAGAGAAGAGAAGGGGGAGGGAGGAGATAGAGGCGACCTAGTGGAGAAAAAAGAGAGTCAAAAGGGGAAGAGAGCAATCAAACCAGTAATCTCGCTCCCAAGTAAAAATGAGTACTGAAGATTGGGTTCTTAAAGGTACAAAATTGATAACAAATACCAAAAAGCAAAGATTAAAAATCTAGAGTAGGGGTTAGATTTTCAAAAAAAAAAAATTAAAAAAACAAAACTAAGTCACAAAAATTATAAAATACATATATACGAAGTTTGCTTTAAAAATGGGGTCTTTTTTTGCAAGGTAATAGTAGGTTATAAAAATGAAATTAAAGGAGTAATAGAGGACTTAAAATAATTTTTTAATTAAAAAAATGATAATAGTAAAAATATATCTAGGACTTTCTCTGCAGCTCTTGCAGACAGTATGGGGTCAATTCATTTTCAGATAGTTCCTTGATCCAGCTTATATTTCTCAAGATCTATAGGCCCCTTCCTATGCAGTCAGTGCTAACTACAGGGTATTAATCTATTGCACCGTCACTTCCAAAGTGGTTCCCGCTGTTTATTTTAGCTTCTTCTGTTTGCTGGTCTCTCAGTGTCAAATTTCTGCCCTGACACAAGGGGGCAGAGGTGGTCACTTTTGGGGGGCTCACTTGTTCAGTCATGCTTTGGGGAGGCAGGAACACTGTAAACAAATATCACCAGCGTGCATTAGGAGTGCTCGGTGCAGTGTCTCGACCACACTGGGTGTGCCCCCTCTCACAGCATGTGTGCTTTCCCAGTCTACAGTGCTCAGGCTCTAGTTTGCTGTTCTGGGAACTGTATGAGGTGGGCCCTGGGTTGCGTGCACTTCCCAGGTCTGAGCTGCTCAGGTTCAGGTTCTCAGGTACTCCACAAAGGTGCAGACTTGTTTGGGCCTGCATTTTGTGCCCTTCCGAGGTCCAAGAAGTTCAGGTGACCAGGTGCTTGGTGAGCACAGTTGCCACCAATAGGTGGCTACGTCTTACCGCCTTCCCCATCCCAGCTTCTTGATATTCTGAGTGTACAATGGGTGTGCCTTCTCAGGTGTGCCATGTGTCTCTTCTGGAGAGCTGATCTCTGGCTGTGACGTTCCCAGCGGATACTGACCATCCAGATTCCCACGAAGTCTTGGTTAGCAACGACCTGCTTGCAGTTTGGTAGATGATGCCTCTCTGGGGCTGCAATTGCCCCCTTTCGGCTATGGCTGCCCTTGCCTGCCTGTCTCTGGCGGGGGATGGGTTGGTCCTCAGCCATCTAGCTCTGCTCAGACCTTTGTTCTGTAAGCAGGCCTGGCAGTTTTTCAGGTTAGGGCTTTTTGCGGGATAGTCTAGGTTGCTATCTCACGTTAGTTCCCTCAGATAGCTCTTGTGGCATTCAGGCCCGGGCGTTATCCTAAGCAATGCAGCCCGCACGTCCCTGTCCAGCCCCCACTTGCTAGTGGTGGATCTGAGTATCTGGGCTGCTTCTCCACTGGGAGTTGCCATTAGGCATGTAATCTGTGGGTTTTAAGTATTTATTTATTTATTTATTTTTCCTCCCAGTTATGTTGCCCTCTGAGATTTCAAGGCTCACCATAGACCCGCCAGGGAAAGTGATTCCTGGTGTTTGGAATCTTCTCTCTTTTTACAACTCCTTTCCTGAGACAAATCTCCATCTGTACCTCTTTTGTCTCTCTTTTTACCTTTTATATTTTGTCCTACCTCCTTTCAAAGACAATGGCTGCCTTTCTGAGTGCCTGATATCCTCTACCAGCATTCAAAAGTTGTTTTGGGTCGTCATTGCCATCTTCCTAAACTCCATATATATGTGTTAGTATACTGTATTGGTGTTACAGGAAAAAAGACACAGATGTGTATACCGGACTTTGGACTCAGAGGGAGAGGGAGAGGGTGGGATGATTTGGGAGAATGGGAATTCTAACATTTATACTGTCATGTAAGAATTGAATCGCCAGTCCATGTCTGACGTAGGGTGCAGCTTGCTTGGGGCTGGTGCATGGGGATGACCCAGAGAGATGTTGTGGGGAGGGAGGTGGGAGGGGGGTTCATGTTTGGGAACGCATGTAAGAATTAAAGATTTTAAAATTTAAAAAAAAAAAAAAAGAAAAGTTGTTTTCGGAAATTTTCTCAGCGTTCAAATGTTCTTTCGATGAATTTGTGTGAGAGAAAGTGGTCTCCCCGTCCTATTCCTCCACAATCTTAGGACCACACAGAAGGAGACTTTTAACATTTCATTTACATCAATGGATAAAGCATCCAGATAGAAAATCATTAAGTAAACATGTCTTAAATGACACATTAGAATAGATTGATTGATAGATATATACAGAACATTTCATCCAAAGTCAGAAGAATACACATTATTCCGATACACAGGAAGCATTCTCCAGGCTACAACACATGTTGTGCCACAAAATGAGTCTCCATAAACCCAAGAAGACTGAAATTACATCAACAGTGGCATAAAATTAGAAATCAAAAACATACAATTACTGTAAATAAAATTAGATAGCCAGTGGAAATTTACTGTATGACACAGGGAGTTCAAATCTGATGTTCTGTGATAACTTAGAGGGGTGGGATGGAATGGGAGGTGGGAGAGAGGTTCAAGAGGTCAGGGACATACATATACCAATGACTGATCAGTTCAGTTCAGTTCAGTCACTCAGTCGTATCTGACTCTTTGCGATCCCATAAATCGCAGCATGCCAGGCCTCCCTGTCAATCACCAACTCCTGGAGTTCACCCAGATTCAAGTCCATCGAGTCAGTGATGCCATCCAGCCATCTCATCCTCTATCGTCCCCTTCTCCTCCTGCCCCCAATCCCTCCCAGCATCAAAGTCTTTTGCAATGAGTCAACTCTTCGCATGAGGTCGCCAAAGTACTGGAGTTTCAGTTTTAGCATCATTCCTTCCAAAGAAATCCCAGGGTTGATCTCCTTCAGAATGGACTGGTTGGATCTCCTTGCAGTCCAAGGGACTCTCAAGAGTCTTCTCCAACACCACAGTTCAAAAGCATCAATTCTTCGGCACTCAGCCTTCTTCACAGTCCAACTCTCACATCCATACATGACCACAGGAAAAACCATAGCCTTGACTAGACGGACCTTAGTCAGCAAAGTAATGTCTCTGCTTTTGAATATGCTATCTAGGTTGCTCATAACTTCTTCCAAGGAGCAAGCGTCTTTTAGTTTCATGGCTGCAGTCACCATCTGCAGTGATTTTGGAGCCCAAAAAAATAAAGTCTGGCACTGATTCCACTGTATCCCCATCTATTTCCCATGAAGTGATGGGACCAGATGCCATGATCTTCGTTTTCTGAATGTTGAGCTTTAAGCCAACTTTTTCACTCTCCTCTTTCACTTTCATCAAGAGGCTTTTTAGTTCCTCTTCACTTTCTGCCATAAGGGTGGTGTCATCTGCATATCTGAGGTTATTGATATTTCTCCCGGCAATCTTGATTCCAGCTTGTGTTTCTTCCAGCCCAGCGTTTCTCATGATGTACTCTGCATATAAGTTAAATAAGCAGGGTGACAATATACAGCCTTGATGCACTCCTTTTCCTATTTGGAACCAGCCCAGAAACCAGCACAGTACTGTTAAGCAATTATCCTCCAATTAAAAAGAAATGATTAAAAAATAAATAAAATTTTAAAAAATTCTAAAAAACTTAAAGATTACAAATATGTGAAGATTAAACATGGCACCAAAATTGTAGAAGAAAGAAGAAATCAAAAGTTGTCCAGAGAAGGAAAAATGGTAACATACTAAAATCTATTAAATGCAACAAAAGCAGTTCTAAGATGGCAGTTCAAAGAAATACAAGACTAACTCAAGAAACAAGAAAAATATCAGATAAATTATCTAACTGTAGACTTAAAGAAACCTGAGAAAAAAGAACAAATGAAGTCCAAAGTTAGCAGATGAAGGAAATAATAAAGATCAGAGCTGATATAAGTGAAATTGAGACTAAAAAGAGAATTAAAAAAAAAAAGATGAATAAAACTAAGAACTGTTTTTTGAAAAGCTAAACAAAACAGATAAACATTTTAGCTAGACTTACTAAGAAAAAAGAGAGAAGTCTCAAATAAATAAGTCCATAAAAGAGGAGAAATTATAACGTATCAAAAGATTAGAAGAGAATACAGTAAAGAGCTATAAGTCAAAAGCCAACAAATTGGACAACCTAGAGGAAATGGATAAAATCTTAGAAATATAACCTTCATGACTGAATCAGGAAGAAAGAGAATATAAATAGATGGGTTAGTCATATGGAGATTGAATCAGTAGTCAAAAGCCTGTCAATAAACAGAAGTCCAGGAACAGATGGTTTCACTGGTGATTTATACCAAATAAGTAAAGAAGGTTTAAAGAACCTTCTTGAAGTCTTCAAAAATGAAGAGGAGGGAACACTTTCAAATTCATTTCACGAGGTTAGTATTATCCTGATTCCAAAACCAAACAAGGATATAACACATACAAAAATAAAATTATAGGCCAATAACTCTGATGAATATAGGTGAAAAATACTTAACCAAGTATTAGCTAATCACATTAAACAATACATTCAAAAGATCATACACCACAATTAAGGTGGATTTATTCTACAGATGCAAGTATGTTTTAACATATGCCAATCAATCACACCACATTAACAAAATGAAGGATAAAAATCATATGATCATCTCAAAAGATGCAGTAAAACATGTTTGACAAAGTTCAAAATCATTTATAATAAAAATTCTCAACAAAGTGGGTATAGAGGTAATGTACATTAACATTATAAAGGCTGCATATGACAAGCCCATAACTAACATCATGCTCAATGGTGAAAAGCTAAAACTGTTCCTCCAAGATTAGAAACAACTCAAGGATGTCCACTATTCCCACTGTTTTCAACATAGTATTAGATGTCCCTGCTAAAGCAATTATGTAAGAAAAAAAGCATCAGGTTAGAAAGGAAGATATAAAATGGTCACTACTTGCAGTTTTATATAGAGAAATTCTAACAAGTTCCACCAAAACTGTTAGAATAATCAAAGAATTCAGGAAAGTGGCATGGTACTAAATCAATATAAAATTGGTTGCATTTCTATACACTGACAACAAACTATCAGAAAGAGAAATCAAGAAAAAGTTCCAACAATAATTGTATAAGAAATAATAAAATACCTAGGAATAAATTTAACCAAGGAGGGGAAAGACCTGTACACTGAAATATTTAAGTCATGAATGAAAGAAATTGAAGACAAATAAATGGAAAGATACTATGTGTTCCTGGACTGGAAGACTTAATATTGTTAAAATTTCTGTATTACCGAAAGAAATATATGATTTGAATGTAATTCTTATCAAAATTCCAATAATATTTTTCACAGAAATAGAATAAATAATTCTAACATTTGTATAAAACCACAAAAGATCCTCCATAGCTAAAGCCATCTTGAGAAAGAAGAACAAACCTTGAGGAATAAATTTCCCTGATTTCAAATTATATTGCAGAGCTATACAAATCAAAATAGTATATTGGTAGAAAATAATCATAGAGCTCAATAGAACAAAACAGAGAACACAGAAATAAGCCCACCCTTACATGGTCAATTAATTTACAATAAAGAAGGTAAATATAAAATAGAGCAAGTATGATCTCTTCAATAGTGATCGCTTCAATAGTGTTTTGAAAACTGAACAGTCACATGCAAAATAATGAAACTAGTTCACTCCTTACACAAAGTTAACTGGGTTGATACCAGTTTGGGGTTACTGAAAATTAAGCTGCTATGTGCGTATACCTATACATTCACGCTTTTTGTGGACATAAGGCTTCATTTCTCTATGATAAATGCCAAGGAATACAACAACTGCTGGGTTGTAATGTAAGTACATGTTTACTTTCATGAGAAACTGATAAATTAATTTCCAGAGTGACTGTACAATTTTACATTCCCAAGAGATCCAGTTTCCTTATATCGTCCTCAGCATTTGGTATTGTGAATATTTTGGATTTCGGCTGTTTTAATAGGTGTATCAGGATGCCTCATCATAGTCTTAATTTGCATTTCTTTAATGTCTAACAATATTAAAAATCTTTTCATATTCTAATCTGATAACTCTTCAAAGTCCTTTGAACTGCAAGGGGATCAAGTCAGTCAATCCTAAAGGAAATGAACCCTGAATACTCATTGGAAGGACTGATGCTGAAGCTGAAGATCCAATACTTTGGCCACCTGATGTGAAGAGCAAATTTTTTTTTTTAATTTTTTTATCATTATTATTTATTTTTTATTTTACTTTACAATACTGTATTGGTTTTGCCATACATTGACATGAATCCACCACAGGTGTACATGAGTTCCCAATCGTGAACCCCCCTCCCACCTCTCTCCCCATATCATCTCTCTGGGTCATCCCAGTGCACCAGCCCCCAGCATCCTGTATCCTGTATCAACCTTAGACTGGCGAAGAACCAATTCATTGGAAAAGATCCTGATGCTGGGAAAGATTGAGGACAGGAAGAGAAGAGGGTGACATAGGATGAGATGGCTGGATGGCACCACTGACTCAATGGACATGAGTTTGAGCAAGCTCTAGGAGATAGGGAAAGACAGGGAAGCCTGGCTGCAGCCCATGTGGTTGCAAAGAGTCGAACACGACTGAGTGACTGAACAACAAAATTCTAACGTCTTCTTTGATAAAATGTCCTTTTACAACTTTTGCCCAATTTCTAATTGGACCATTTGTTTAACTTTTCACTGTTGAGTTTTGAAAGTGCTTTATATATTCTTTGAGTATGGTTTGAATATGCTTTCTCCCAGTCCATAGCTTGTGTTGGCATCCTTTTTCACCAGCTTTATCATGAACTGTACAATGTATTGGTTTGATATTCCTATATTGCAAAATAATTACCACCTTAACATTAGCTATCACTTCTGTCACTATACATAATGACCATTTCTTTTCTGTTGTGAGAATATTTAAGATGTTCTCTCTTAGCAAATTTCAAGTATACAATACAGTATTATAAACTTTAATCATCGTGCTGTACATTAGATCCCTAGAATGTATTCATTTAACTGCGAGTAGACCCTCTGACCAACCTCACCTCATTTCTCCCACAACCCAGATCCTAACAACCACCAATCTACTCTATTTCTAAGAGCTTTGGCTTTCTACATTACACAAATAAGATCATACATTATTTGTCATTCTCTGCTAAACTTTTTTCCACAGCAGCGGTATCATTTTACATTTGCAACAACAATGTATGAAGACTCCGATATCTTCATACCCTCTTCAACACTTGCTATTGTTCATTTGTTATTTGTTATTTACTTGTCACTGCTCATTTTTCAATTAGCTGTTAGTGTTTTTTGTGGAGTTGTCACAGTTCTTTATATATATTGGATACTAGACCCTATCAGATTTATGATCGGAAGATATTTTCTATGGTTCTATAGTTTTTTTCACTTCTTGAAAGTATCTGTTGATGTAGAAGCTTTTAAAATGGTGACCTCCAAGAAGGTTTATGCCAAAAGGGATCCTCCCAGACAGCTGCTGCCAGTCCACCTGTCCTTGTGGTGAGCTCCTGTTTACCCACGCCTCCACAGGAGACCCTCCAACACTAGCAGGTAGTTTGAGTTCAGTTTCCTGTGGAGTCACTGCTCCTTTCCTCTGAGTTTTGGTGCTCACAAGGTTTTGTTTGTGCCCTCCAAGACTGGAGTCTTTGTTTCCCCCAGTCCTGTGGAAGTCTTATAATCAAATCCTGCTTGCCTTTAAGGTCAGAATCCTTGGCGGTTCCCAGTTCCTTTGTTAGGTCCCCAGGCTGGGAAGTCTGAAGTGGGGTTCCAAACCTTCACAACAGTGGGAAAACTTCTTTGGTATTATTGTTCTCTAGTTTGTGAGTCACTCACTCAGTGGGTATAGGATTTGATTTTATTGTGATTGAGCCCTCCCCCCACCCCCCGCCCCGACCATCTCACTGCAGGTTATTCTTTGTCTTTGGATGTGGGGTATCTTGTTTTGGTAGGTTCCAATGTCCTCCTGTCGACACTAGTTGCAATTTTGTCAACACTTGTTTGCAATTTTGGTATACTCTCAGGTGGAGATGAGCACATGTTCTTCTACTCCACCAAATTGAACTGGAAGTTCTCCCTGTTTTTGACAAATGTCAGAGGAGAACTGGTTATTGACACTTAGGGAGCTCTTAATCAGTTCAGTAAAAGAAAACCGTGTATATGGGGTCTTCCCAGAAACTGCCAGACAGGTCAAATAACACTTTTCCCAAAATGGGACTTTGAAAAAGATCCAAACCTATTTTTGCCCCCTCCAGTGGCTGCCTTGTTGCTGGTTTTCCCTGTGACCACACACTGTGGTCATGTCCAGTTCTAACTGTTGCTTCCTGACCTGCATATAGATTTCTCAAGAGGCAGGACAGGTGGTCTGGTATTCCCATCTCTTTCAGAATTTTCCACAGTTGATTGTGATCCACACAGTCAAAGGCTTTGTCATACTCAATAAAGAAAAAATAAATGTTGTTTGTTTGTTTGTTTGTTTTTATGGAACTCTCTTGCTTTTTTGGTGATCCAGAGGATGTTGGCAATTTGATCTCTGGTTCCTCTGTCTTTTCTAAAACCAGCTTGAACATCAGGAAGTTCACGGTTCACATATTGCTGAAGCCTGGCTTGGAGAATTTTGAGCATTACTTTACTAGCATGTAAGATGAGTGCAACTGTGCAGTACTTCGAGCATTCTTTGGCATTGCCTTTCTTTGGGATAGGAATGAAAACTGACCTTTTCTAGTCCTGTGGCCACTGTTGAGTTTTCCAAATTTGCTGGCATATTGAGTTCAGCACTTTCACAGCATCATCTTTCAGGATTTGAAACAGCTCAACTGGAATTCCATCACCTCCACTAGCTTTGTTTGTAGTGATGCTTTCTAAGGCCCACTTGACTTCACATTCCAGGATGTCTGGCTCTAGATGAGTGATCACACCATCGTGATTATCTGGGTCATGAAGATCTTTTTTGTACAGTTCTTCTGTGTATTCTTGCCACCTCTTCTTAATATCTTCTGCTTCTGTTAGGTCCAGAATATTTCTGTCCTTTATCGAGCCCATCTTTGCATGAAATGTGCCCTTGGTATCGCTAATTTTATTGAAGAGATCTCTAGCCTTTCCCATTCTGTTCTTTTCCTCTATTTCTTTGCATTGATCCCTGAAGAAGGCTTTCTTATCTCTTCTTGCTTTTCTTTGGAACTCTGCACTCAGATGCTTATATCGTTCCTTTTCTCCTTTACTTTTC
>SJYO01016146.1:0-140000 GCA_006410555.1 Capra ibex
TGTTCACATTCAAATGTTTTATAAAAGTTTCATCCTGCTGAAGAGATTATAGCAGATTCAATCGGTAGAGAGGGAAAGGAGACGATAACGGTATTTAGTTTGTGAGTGGTGAAGAGATGACCAGTGGTATGGTCGGAGGATCGACTAGCGGGACACGAGACAGTGAGAAGAGGGATGAGATAATGGTCCCTGTAGACCGATTTTGTGTTTACATAGTTTTTATTCTACATCTGGAATAATACGGGTACGGGACGAACTTCTTCGATTCTGTTGAGTCCTAGTCTTTCATTACGAGTTTTAAGAGATTCACTCCAAAGTTGTCATACACTTGGTTCTTGAAGGTCTACAAGTTCAACCTAAATCTTTTCCGTCTCCTTGGTCTCTAGTTTAACGGTTGTAGGTAACCTAATTGTTTATTTAGTTCTCTCAAGGTCTTTTTGTAGTTGAATATGAAGTGACTGACGTGGTTTCGGAAACTGTCACACCTAGTGTTGTTTGACACCTTTTTAAAAATCTCTACCCTTGTGGTCTGGTGGAATGGACGGAGACTCTTTAAACATACGTCCAGTTCTTCGTTGTCAATCTTGACCTGTACCTTGTCTGACCAAGCTTTAATCTTTTTCTCATACAGTTCCGACATATACCAGTGGGACGAATATACGTCTCATGTAGTACGCTTTACGGTCCGTCCTACTTCGTGTTCGACCTTAGTTCTAAAGGTCCTCTTTATAGTTATTGGAGTCTATACATCTCCTGTAGTTGGAATACCGTCTTTCACTTCTCCTTGACTTCTCGGAGAACTACTTTCTCCGCTCACTTTTTCGACCGAATTTTGAGTCGTAAGTCTTTTACTTCTAGTACCGTAGGTCAGGGTAGTGAAGTACCGTTTATCTACTCCTTTGTTACTTTTATCACTGTCTGAAATAAAAGGACCCGAGGTTTTAGTGACTTCTACCACTGACGTCGGTACTTTAATTTTCTGTGAACAAGGAACCTTCTTTTCGATACTGGTTGTATCTGTCGTATAATTTTTCGTCTCTATAATGAAACGACTGTTTCCAGGTAGATCAGTTTCGATATCAAAAAGGTCATCAATACATACCTAAACTCTCGACCTGATATTTCTTTTGACTCGTGACTTCTTAACTACGAAAACTTAACACCACAACCTCTTCTGAGTTCTCAGGGAACCAGACGTTCCTCTAGGTTGGTCAGTTAGGTTTTCCTTTAGTCAGGACGTATAAGTAACCTTCCTGACTACGAGTTCGACTTTAAGGTTATCAAACCGGTGAACTACGTTTTTGACTGAGGAATCTTTTCTGGAACTACGACCGTTTCTAGCTTCCGTCCTCCTGTTTCCCTTCTTTTTTCTACTCTACCAAGCTGCCGTAGTGACTGAGTTACCTGTACTCAAACTCGTTCGAGGTCCTCAACCACTACCTGTCCCTTCGGACCTTACAACATCAGGTACCCCAGTGTTTCTCAGTCTGTACTGACTCGCTCACTTGACTTTACGAACTTCAGGAGGAAGTTGGGATGTCAGAAGTTTTCTTTCGGATTCCAGAAGGTACCCCGGGTGATCCGGTTGGACTAGACCAGGTTGGTTAGACAGTGTCGAGTTGAGAACCGAAGAGGGTATACGGTTCAGTATAGTGACAGACCAAGTAAGTAGTTAGTGAAGTGATTAATAGAAAGAGACGACTGGGGGTGAACGTAGGGATTGGTTCCCCAAGTGGTTGTCAGTAACTTATGGGAGACACCATCTAAAAGACTTTTTTTTTTTTTTCAACGTGTAGTAAAGAGAGTAAGGACATTTGTGTACGGGGAGGAGGGTAGTTGTTCAGCTCAACTAAACGGGGTAAGGAACACGGACCTTATCGGGACACTGAACGAAAACGGGTTATCTTACACCATTTTCACCGTGACTGAAGACTCGAATCCGGGTCTTCAAAATTAAGTCGTGGTACAATCCTGTGAACTATATTTACTGACTCCTCGTTGTCTTGTACACTTCTCCGGGTCCCTGGTCAGTGTTAGTAAGTGGGGTCGTAACACCGGTCGGGGGCCAGGTAGATGGTCAATTTAGGTTGGGGTACTCCCTCGGGTTCCTTCTAGACGTTTTTTTTAGTGCGTCAGTTGAGCGTCTCGACACTCTTTATTATGTGGTATCAGTACACTTCGGTGATTCAACACCCCTTGAATCACTGAGTCGTGACCTATTGATTAAAGGTCCCACTTTTAACACTACACCTAGGGTAGAAAATTTTCGGATGGTCAAATCTGACAATACACCGTCCACCTCCCCTCCTCTCAAACCCCCTCTTCCCTATGTACATACACTACCGAATCAGGGAAGCGACAAGAGGACTTTGATAGTGTCGTAACGATTAGCCGATAAGGGGTTATGTTTTATTTTACAATGTATCTATTTAGTCGTTAACTGATTTTTATTTATTCATTTATGTTTCGTATGTCAGATCAGGGAAACTGGAGTGAGTGTGTACTTATCGTTAATTTTCCTCTCCTCTAACAGAGATTAATACTCCCGCCTACCACAACTCCTTTCACGGTCTTAGTCCCAAGTGTAGGGTCGGACTGACTCATTAGGAACCTTTAAGTAGGAGGGTGAGACACAGACACAAGAAGGTTCCTGTACTTCCCCAACGGGAGTTCGAGACTTCCTGTACCGTCGGGACTCAGGTGGGTACACACTTTACGAGAACCACCTGGTAGATTACCACTTCCCTCTCACTGTACCCTTTTCGAGCACCTTTCTTTAGGTTTTTATGAGTCGGACACTCGTTTATGAAGTGGTTGTCCGTGGGATCACAGTCCGTGTCGTGGGTTCCACCTGTGGTCTTCGTGTTGTTAGTTACGGGTGTTCGGGAGAACACTAACCGGACTGTGTCGATACTAGTCCCGTCCCTTCCCCGATATCTTAGTAAATCTAGGATGGTGAATGTGGTGGAAACACTGGGACTTTTTTTTTTGTACAGTTGAGGGAACCGGGGTCCGGGGAACTGACATGTTACCCATTCTTCGACTGCCGGGACGGAGGGAGCACCCTTGTACTTGTCTGGGTCCCTCTCATTTCCCGAGGTAGGTAACACGTACGTCCGTCCACCACGGGGACCACTGAGTTGTTCCTGATTCATTAGACTCGTCAAAGGGGTCTCTTCCACTGTGTACCGACTTTCAAACCGTTTCTAAGACGTTCCAGTCTTCCTTTTATTTCCTCGAAGGTACCCAACTTTTCGTGTTACTGTCGGTGTCTCTGTTCGGACAGGGTCCTACTTGGTGGGTCGTCCCCGACTGAGATACCGGCTCTCTTGGTGTCAGGAAAGGGACAATAAACAGGGTTCATAGTGACGTCTGAGTTTTCTTCTAGTAGTCTGTGAGTCGTGACCTTTCTTTTACTTCTTACCTTTTCCCGAGGAGTTAGGACTTCACGACAGTTGTCAGACCACTGGTTTCGGTAGTAAAAATAGAAAATGACGAGGTCGAAGATGTCTGGTCAGATTGATAAAACATTCTTTTGTACAGTTTATTAAATACGGTTCTCGGTTTTTGTCTTTTCCTTCAACGGTGTCCGTGTAAGCTCGGTGACGACACTGTTTTGTGTCCGTCTAACCAAACCCGTTTATAACCCTCTACACGGTGGTACCGGGTCACTTAGGACCCTTTTGTGGGACGACGGTCCTTCCAACCACACCCTCCACTCCTGTGTTTCGTCCCTGCTGTCCTTCGGGGCGTTGGGTTTGGGGCCGATGTAAGCGGTCGGTCACGAGTCACGACAGAGGGGTGGTCGCGCGAGGGGAGGAGGAGTCCCTTTCGACCCGGTCCTCGGTGCTCTGGGGTGGACCTCAGGGACTAAAGGAGGCTGTTCGACTCACTAGGGCTTCTCCGGACCTGGTGAGGTCAAGAGTCAAAGAAGTAGACATTCTACCCTCTCGGGTGGGGGTCGGGGGTCGAGTTCACTCTCTCCTCTTCCGTGATATTAAACTTTCGACATTTTTACACTCTGTTTGTCTTCATTGAAAATAATAATTTAGTTCGAAACCTAAAATGTGTAAGCACCGGACGAGAGTTCCAACTTTTGTCTCGAGTTTCCAGTTCAGGGTAAGTAATTTCGGATTAATCTTCTGTTTAAAAGAAAGGAGACTTGTACCCGATGTCTTAGGTCATCGAATTCTTTATTCCTACGACATAAACTTTGAGTAACACAAGTAAGTTTCGACGGTCCTAGACACCTCGGAAGTCAAGTTGTACCTACTCTTTCGTTCCGGTGTGTCTTTGTGCTCTGTCTCGTACCCCCGACCGTGACGGCCTCCGGACTACGGGATCCGGTCCCGAGGGAACTCCTGACGTCAGAAGATATTAACCCTTCTTCAGTTCTGTCAAGATTTGTTTCTGGGACTTCCTGGGTTTCCCTCGCACACACAACCGTCTCTGTCCTCCGTTTGTCTCTTTGTCGTCTGGTTTTCGTTTCGTCGACTTTATCCCTCTACACCCGGACTCAGGCCGGATGGACGTTGTGCGTCTCGTGTGTCTCTTCGACTAGTCTACACCGGACCGGGGTCTTCGACGTTTGTACTCTGATCCTTGGACCGGAAGTCGACCAGGAGTCGTGTCTCGACATCTGTCGGTACGTGACAGTCGTTACTGAGGTACCTGAGACTAAAAGAAGACGACCGACGTCACTGAAGTTTCGGAAAGACAAAGGGACATGACTGGAGTTGGTCAGAAGGAAATGAAAGGAAATACTAAGAAGGAAGGTCTTAGTAGATAACTCGTGAGACTGTCGTAAAACCATGTAGTTAAATCAATCCGAGTTCACATCAGGGGTCAATCAGTTAGTTTGTGATTATATCTACGTTGGTACTTCCCCTAAAAGTCTACACTAATTTAAGGTATTACTCATCTACATTTAATTGGGTTCCCTCTAATACGATCCACCCGGACCAGATTAGGTCCTTCGAGAATTTCCTTCGAAATACGGAAGGGACTCCGTCTCTGTAGTTTGTCGAGGATAAGTGTCCCGAAGTTGGACGGGTCCTAACAGGGGAAACTGACGTCGGACTCCTATTGTTCGAAGTCGGTCCCGGTCACGTCGAGGTCGACCGAACACTAAAAGGGAAGGACGGACGGACGGGATGTCTCTACGAATTGGTCGGACCTGTTGGTGTATTCAGTTAAGGGACATATGATGACATATATTCTATAATTATATATCATATCAACACTCTACGTGTGTGTGTGTGTACGTGCGTGTGTGTGTAGAATGAATCGCAGACGAAGAGGTCAACTTAGGACTACTATCGTCGATGGATCATGGTTTAAGACGGGTCGTAACTCCCATGTCACCACTTATTTTGTATCGGGAACAGGGGTTCTTTGAGTTCTACATAAGTTCTACTCTGTCCGTTTAGTTGATCGTAAAAAGTTCTACCGTCTTGATAGGTTACACATAGTTGAAAGTCAATACGATCTACTTATGCAAGATCCCGAGACGACATGTTATAACACGGATGTCCATTGTTATGACATAACACGTGACTCTTAAAACAATCCTCCCATCTAGAGGACAATTACCAAGAAACAACAAGTAGGTGAGTCAGAACAGACTGAGAAACGTTGTGCATTTGACGTCGTATGGTCCTAAGGGATAGGAAGTGATAGAGGACCTCAAACGAGTATGAGTACAGGTAAATCAACCACTACGGTAGGTTGGTAGAGTAGGAGACGACGGGGGAAGAGGATAGAAGTTAGAAAGGGACGTAGGCCCAGAAAAGGTTACTCAGTCGAGAAGCATAGTCCACCGGTTTCATAACCTTGAAGTCGAAGTCGCAGTCAGGTTTTCTGTCGTCGTCGAGTCATGACCTTTTCTCACCGTATACCCTGGTGTTTGTTTCTTGTGACTTCGTTCTTACTTCTCTACTCTCTACGAAATTCTTCGTACTACTTTTTCAACTTTGGACTTCCGAATTCCTAAAACGGTACATCTACCCCTCTTCATCCTCGAGAGTTTGTCTCCTTCGAGATATCAGTTCTGTCATCGAACATGACAGAGTATATAAACTTTCAACGATTTACTCATCTATAGGTTACAAGAGTAACGTTTTTCTTACCATTACTACCCTACACTACAGTGACTCAATGGTCTTCATACTTTATAGATTCTACCCTCCACTACAGTGACTCAATGATCTTCATACTTTATGATTCATATAGTTTAGTTGGGTAACATATAAAGTTTAAGTGGGTTATATACGGGTGATATAGAGTTATTTCGACCCTTTTCAGACTTGAAAAGTCTGAAGGGTTTCAGACTTGATCTAGTAGACCTTTCTCAGGATAGACCAGACCTACACTATCCTACAATGTCCTACCTTTTCTGGGACCCTTGTCCTTCACATATCTACTCATGTCCGGTTTCCTTCTTGTACAGACTATGATTAGGTCCTCAGTTTCTTTTTTTACTTTCCCCTTTTTTTTTTTCCAGACCGAAATAATTCTCCTACCATGATGTTTTTTATAAACTGAGTCTTTCTAGATTATTGTGATCACCTTCACTAAATTTTCACGAACTGTGACGAGATGTCTTGTTTTAACCACTCGATAACTAGGAATCTCCTGTACTGATTCAGGGGGTTCGTCGAGAGGGGTCCTTCTAAAGAGACTTTTTCTCCCTTTGGTTGGTCAGAACAAGTACTACCCAGTTAGGGTGACTAGGCTCACTGCAATTGACAACTGTAAAATCTCAGACTTTAGTATGAATCGTTTTCTTTTAACATGACCGTTTTTGATGACTGTGTTACCAACAACATGTGGACACTAAGGAAACCAAAAGGAAGGGTTTAGAGGTTCCGATTCGGAGGACAGGAGTAGGTGTACTGGGGTGGAGTACGGTCAGTGATCTTGAGATTCCTATTTCGTCACTGTTAGGGGTGGGAGTTCCTTGTAAAGGAACTCTGGACTCCTTTGTTTTCGTCTCCTTTGTGACCCTCTTTTGAGACACACCCCGACGTTCCCTCAGCCAAGATGACTTCTACCTGGTAAGGGTCCACCCCACTGGTAACTGGTCCACCTGTCGGTAGTCTCCTCCCTCCCATCGAGGTCCGTCTTCTCCAGTACCCTCCTTTCTGAGTCTCGACCGTTAGAGAACTTAATCCTCACACAAGAAGATCGACCTCATAACTCACTCTCTCCGGTTCCAACCTGGTAAGTTCCAGGCAGACGTGGTACAATTTCTCCAATCTCAACTAAGATATTCATAGAGAAGAGTGAACCCTTGAAGATTCTTTTACTGAGTTGAGGGAACACGTTTCTACTTCCGGTTCCCATCGTTTCGGTCCGACCTCTGTGACTTCTTGGAAACACCCCAAAAACCACCATCTCCGGTACAGACGGACCGGAGTTCACTATAAATTTCAAAATTATCCGTAAAGTCGGGGTTCATAAAAGGTAAGTTTGGAAATCTACACTACTCACTATAATTTAATTTTTTAAAAAAAGTTGGACGGAAGGAGTGTTTCGGATTTTCTCATAAAGTACACTCTGACGGGACTGTGTTGTCCCTGTGTGGTGACATTAAGTAGAGTTGGTGTCTGTTCGGACTGGGAGTCACAGTACTCGAAGAGCGAAAATTAAAAGGATGAGGACGGACTGTCCTATATCCTGTTTCCGGATGGGACACTGGAGGGAACCGTCGTCGGAGTCACACGTTCTTTTACCGAACCGAGCGACTAGGGTCTTCGACACCCCTTTTCCCCACTTCTTCTCATCCGAAAGGGTTTCGTCCGAACAACCGGAGGTATCAGTACACTTGGTTAAGGAATGTAATTTGGAGGAGCATATCTATGTGTGTGTACGTTAACCACGAAAAGGAGACCTCTTGGGACTAATTATGTGTTCCGATGGGGGTGTGTCTCCCTCATCCTTGTGTCCCTCCACACTGGTCTTGAGGTTGGGACGGGACGTCATTTCTCCCTGAGGAGGATGAGGGACGGTCCTAAGAGTGTAGGAGACCTATCCTTATCCTTAGTCGGGGTAGTGGATACGGTCCACGACTCACCATTATCGTGGAAGGAAGGAGTGGGTTGGTCTCCACTTAATCACTTCTGGTTCACCTCTCGTACTCGAAGGTGGGAGTGGGTCATCATCCTTCTTGGAGGTGGGTCCCCCTCCTCTCCCACCCTGTTTATGTCTCTAATCGTAACTTTGTATACATAATGGTATACATTTTATCTGTCAACCACTCATAAACGACATACTGTGTCCCTCGAGTTTGGGTGATGAGACACTGTTGGATTTCCCCACCCTACCCCACTCTCCCTCCAAGTCCTTCCTCCCCTGTATACATATTGATACTGACTAAGTACAACTGCATACTGTCTTTGGTTGTGTTGTCACATTTCGTTAATAGGAGGTTAATTTTTATTTACGTAAATTTTTTTCTTGGGGGTGGGTGGGACCCACAGTTTTAACTGGGTTGCCATTTGACTCTTAAGATGGGAGTAGATCGTCATGACTACACCACGGAGACAAGGGTTACTTCGACTTTAAGCTAACTCATCCGGACAACACCTATTATCGTACCCACGTTGTTGAGGTTTTGATGACCATTACGTAATTAGTTTACCCATTTATAGAACTGTAACAACCTTTGGTGTCAAGAGTGAGACCTTCTTTTCTCTATATTTATACCCCTCTAACCTAACTTTAAGTTCCATAGTCCTAGTTCAACGTTGAATTTTAATCTACCACCCCAGTCCCTACGTTTCCCGTACACATGAAGGATCTTTATACCGACAGGATCATCGTCCCTCAAGTGGATCCGGGGTCTGTAACCAAATTTAAGGGATAAGTTTCCGTAGTATCGACGAACCTTTTTACCGTGTAAGGTCCGACCCCGTCCTATACCAGATAGACAACTCAATCGGTGAGTTGACGTGACTCTTTGGACGACCGTGAGAGATACCACTGTACAACCTCGAGTTCCTAGGACCCGATTTCCCGTTTCCTCACGGTCGGTGAACCCTAAGAGGACTCGGATGTATACCGTTTCGTAGGATCGGTACGAGAGAACCACAAGACAACAGAACTTCTGACGTCCGACGGAGTGGACACGGTGTTCTTTGGTACCCTTCTCCAAACACAGGAGTAAACTCGACCTGTATCAAATCCCCTGTAGGTTTGGTCCCGTGAGAGTCCTCCTAGAAACCACTGGGACAGAAACTGTTCTCACAGAGAAAGATCTTTGGAACCGAAGAAAGACCCTCTGAGTCTAACGAGAATGTCATCCCTTGCCACCAGATGTTGTTCGACAACTCTCCAGATTGTATCAGACTACAAAACAATAGTTAAAACCGAGGACCGGTGAAAGTACAACCCTTCGCCAAGAGTGTGAAAATGGGTCGCCCTCGGACCTGTCACCTTTAGTCAGGTCTCAGTTCGAAAGAGTCATAGCACATACTGTCCATACGACTCTCCTCCCCTGGTACCGACGGGACAACCATAACTCCCCTTAGCCCTAGAGCCGAGATTGGACTTCATACCGATCCTAAGAGTCGATCGGTTAGGAAGAAAGTCGTAGATGAAAAATGACTCGTAGATAAACTACAGTCAATTTTTTTATGACTCGTCGATAAAACATGACCCTTGACCTCCGGTTTCTGTTCCTTTTCCACGGGACAGAGTCGGTCGAGTCCGACAGTGTTGTTTTATGGTATTTATGGTAAAAGAGTGTCAAAATCTTCGACCTTCAGGTTCTAGTCCCGGATCGTGTCAGGTCAAGACTATTCGTAGAGAAGGACCGAATATCTGTTCACGGTAGAGTGTCCCATGAGTACAATGGACAGGAGTCACACATGCACACCTTTCTCTTTCGTTCTAGAGACCACAGAGAGGAACATTCCCGTGATTGGGGTAGTACTCCCGGGGTAGGAGTCCCGGATTAATGGAGGAGATACGTTAGAGAGGTTTATGGTAGTGTAATCCCCAATCCCGAAGTCGTATACTTAACTCCACCACCCGACCCCCTGTGTAAGTCAGATATTGTACGGGACAGGAGTCCCTCAAGTGTCAGAAACCGGTCTATATCTCTTGATTTAGTTGTTCATGTTATACCGTACCTCGTAAGACATATTTCCGTCCTAGTTTTACGTGTCAATGTGACTCCCTGGTGAAAAGTGGAGGACCACCCGTCTTTAGGGTCTTTTCTGTCTGTAGTTCGTTTATTGTGGTGGTTCTGTCCGTATTAATGTTTGATACTCTTTACGACTCTGCCCCTCGGTTCTACGAGAAGGTCTTCCTTATCGAGACCTCGGTCTTCTATTCGACTCAAGTCAACCCTGCACAACTCAATCTACTCGGATACTCCATCATAGACGTGAAACATAATATCTTACCTAAAAATAATCCTTAGTTTGGATTTTTATTCCTTCAAAAAAGGACACAGAGGGTTGGGGGAACCGTGACCGTTGTATTCATTGTCTTGGTTCTCAACGTTTCCTGTGTTTTACGGGAACCCGTTGACACTTAGTTACGTTACTTAAAATACCGATTACTTAGTCCCGGCATGGGTGCCTAAGAAAAGTCTTTATTCCTGACGACCTCAAGGTTCCCAGAGTCTCTAACGGATGATTTCGGAGAAGTAAAATACCGACTCTTTAGGAGTCGTGTCTCTCGTTCAAGGGTATCGACCAAAGACTCTACAGTATGTGAACCGGAGTCGATGACACACTACAACTCCTCCACGGACTCAAAGGTCACGAACTCAAAGGAGTCATCAGTTCATCCTCACCACTGTCGTAGATGAGGTATCCGTACGACACGGTGAAGACGTCTAGGAAAACAACCGTGGTTCTAGACACAGGAGGTCGACTTCGGTAGGGAATTTCAGTCGGAGGAACTACTTATCTGGACATCCTTCTTCCACTACCCCGGGAAACGAACAGACGACTGTCAAAATCACAGTGTTGAAGGACGTGTCTCTAGACCCGACACCCCTTTTACGGGTTTGTAGGTATGGGTATGTCACACCTAATGTTTAGATTAGGGACCGTTGTTATCATTATCGATCGGGTACGACTCGTAGGTGGTAGGGTCTGTAACACACTCCCTGTAATGATTACTACCAATCGGTAGTTTAGTCGGAACGTTTTATGTATCTTGGTAGGGATAAAATGTCTTCTTAGACTTCGTTTACTCTTTGATTTATAAGGTTGTTTATTCTGTTCTGATATAGGAATTATATGTTTTTCGAGAGTATTTAGTTATTCTTTTTTTAGTGTTTTCTCTGTTTACTGTCTTTATCTGTTACTGTTGTGTATGTAGGATGTCATTTGTAATTTTACGGGTTATTCTGAACGTTAGTCTCTTTACGTTTTACTTTTACTCTGTGATTAAAAAGAAAAAATAGTGTAACCGTTTCTAACATTCGTACTCTTATGTGTGTCAACTGTCTCCCCGTCCCTATTTACATAACGCTACTATTACAGAAGAGACTTCTGTATTACTGAAGAGACTTACCGCTAAACTGTTGACTACGTTTTCAGAATTTTTAGATATGACAAACTCAGTTATAAAGATGAATAAAGATTCTACACAGGATACCCTTATTGATCTTTTTACGTGGGTAAAATATGTTCATACATATGTAGACATACACGTGTCTTGTTATGACTTTCTTGTGTCTGTTTATACCATCGTTTCCCTGGAGTCCCTCAATCGTAGTGACCACTAAATTGTAAAAGGAATAAAATAACACAAAAGGTTTAAAATAACTGAAATATTAGTCTTTATATACACAAAATGGTTTCCTGTCGACATTCAATAAGATTTATTCAAGGATAGAGGACTGGACCGTTGACCGGTTCTATCTCTCCTTTGTCAACATCAGACAGTCAGGAACTCTATCAAGAGGGTTTTCTGATCTTTACTGTGGTTTTCTTATCTTTTCCGTTTTAAACGAAGGTTAAAAGGTTTTTCTTATATACCGGTTAAGATATGTAGTGTCACGTCAACTCACATGACACGTGAGTGTTAATATTACTTAATATTGGATACGTGGGTGTTAACATTACTTAAGATGGTACAATCAATTCCTTTTTGACCTTACTTTAAAAACCAGTTGGGGTATACAACTTTTCATATTCCTGTGTACGAGTAAACTTTCCTTCTTAACGATTTGACTTTCAGACTTCTTCGAATTAGTTCAATCAGCTTTCAACACGTGAATCCAGGTCTTTCAGGTACAAAAATCCCCTTCTAGACTTAAGTACCATACGTACTTCTACTGTGTCCGGTTTACCTTCTTTGCTCAGGAGTGAGGGACGTGTTCACAAGGACGGAAAAGGGTGGAGGGATGTAGATAAAGACCGTATACGGACCGACCATGTTGAGACGTCGGACGGGAGGAGAGGTAGTCTGGGTGGGAGAAAAGGACTTCCGGATGGGGGTGGGGACGTCTGTAAGTCGGACACCGGGGAAATCCGGTTATTGGTTCCTATGGTCCGTCGTACGTAAGAGAGGTCCTATAACCGTTAGGGAGTGTAACCATAAGACGTGGGTTTGTACCAGGGACGAGCTATCACCAGACCGGTTCTCTCGTGTCAACACCGTCACGTCGGTGTCTCTCGACCCTTCCGGTAATTCACCTCACTATAAGGTCTTCTCACACATACGACAAGACAGGGGATAATAGGACGAACGAACATGGAGAGTCCAAGAACTGTTAAATACCATGTCGTTTTTAGGGTAATCTTGTCCGAGATCCTCCACAAGTTTAACACAGTGACATGACCTTAAACCCGGCACCTTCCGTCAAGTCTTACTTTCTCGGTGACCGGTCCTGAAGTCGTCAAAGGTAAACTCACCTTAAACGGAACGTTACAGGAATTACCTTTGGTCTAGACGGACCAGAAATACAACGGATACCTTACTTCACTATTTACGGACCTATCTGAACCCTTGAGTTAAAATATTTTCGATTTATATCAACAAACTCACATGTTAATCTCACACACAATCCATCGACTCCTACTCGCTACCTACCCTTAAACCGAAGGGGTCGAGCCCTTGGACCCCGTCGGACCAATGCACACATCGGTGTTCGTCCACTGGGAATCCACTGTGTGTAGCGCTACGAGTCGTGACCGACCTATGACTATAAAACACATATTTGTTCTGCCGGAGAGAAGGTGATCAGACTCCTTAGAAACTATTAAGTGTACACTTTAATTTCCGTAGAATAAGTAAGACAATAAATAATAAGAGACGTTTTACTCAATCCTTAAACAGGGGCACTTATTACAATCGGTATTATCAATTAAATGAGGATAAGTAACCGTCATTATTTTTACATGTTCCCCTCCGTCTTTGTAATAATAAAGAACGAACTTCACGTTATAGTACACCACTCTTTTTGTACAATTATACGACGTTTCACGATGTCCTTAAATCAAGAGTTTCCTTACCACCATAATTTACATAAGACTGTTCTTCCTCGGAGCCTTCCCTTTGTAAATAGAAGTATTTCAGTAATTTAAATGACTCGTCGTAACGTAAGAAGGACGTTAGACGAGTGAGGTAATCTCCGCTTCGACCCTTTGACTGAGACAGTGTCCTCTCCGGGGGTGTAAAGTTTTTTCTCCTCCTTACCCCGAGAAGGGGATGTCCTTTCCAAAGGGGGAGTTTTGGTTACTTGAGGTTGAGTCTGTGTGTGTACCCACGAGACAATGGAGGAAGGTTTTATTTATTTACCCCATGACTGTTCAAAGAAGGAAAGGAGGGTCGGTCTACTAAGACGTTCCCTGATTACCGACTGTCTAAAACGTTTGGGTGGACCAGGTGTTAAAGTCCCCTAAGTCCCACTCTTCCCAAGGTAGGTCGACTACACCTGGGTTCCGCCGAGTGTGTTCGGACCTAGATGTACTACCACACTCGACAAGACACTTCGTCAAAAGACATACACACAAAGAATTAGTTCCCTAGGACTAGGTGGGGTTTTACAGTATTTAGGTGTAAGAACTTTTAATGACTCCCTCTCTTGAGCCCAAGGAACATCAACGCTCAAAGAGAGCATAAGGTTATCGAGACACAGAAATTACCCGAATGGAACACCGAGTCGACCATTTCTTATGGGGACGTTACACCCTCTGGAGTCAAACTACGGACCTAACCATTCTAGGGGACCTCTTCCCTTACCGAGAGGTGAAGTCATAAGACCGGACCTCTTAAGGTACCCGACATATCAGGTACCCCAACGTTTCTCAACCCTTGAGTTTAGTGGTACTTTACGTTTGTCTGAAGTCTTGGTTTCGGTACGACGGGTGAACCTGTGTCGTATTCCTTTCTTCGTTTGACTCGTCGAAAGTTATGGGATCTCCTGAACAGAGCGGGTTGTCTACGGAATAGAAGGAGTCAAGTCAAATCAGTGAGTCAGTACAGGTTGAGAAACTCTGGGGTACCTGACGTCGTGTAGTCCGAAGGTACAGGTGACGGTTGAGGGTCTCGAATGAGTTTGAGTACAGGTAGCTCAACCACTACGGTAGGTTGGTAGAGTAGGAGACAACTGGGGAAGAGAAGGACGGAAGTTAGAAAGGGTCGTAGTCCCAGAAGAGTTTACTCAGTGAAGAAACGTAGTCCACCGGTTTCATAACCTCAAAGTCGAAATCGTAGTCAGGAAGGTTACTTATAAGTCCTGACTAATGGAAATCCTAACTGACCATCCTAGAGGAACGTCAGGTTCTCTGAGAGTTCTCAGAAGAGGTTGTGGGGCCATGTTTTCGTAGTTAAGAAGCCGTGAGACGAAAGAAATACCAGGTCGAGAGAGTGTAGGTATGTACTGATGACCTTTTTGGTGTCGGACCTAATCTGTCTGGAGACAACCTTTTCATTACAGAGACGAAAAATTATACGACAGATCCAACTAGTATTGAAAAGAAGGTTCCTCGTTCGTAGAAAATTAAAGTACCGACGTCAGTGGTAGACGTGACTAAAACCTCGGGGTTTTGTATTTCAAACAGTGACAAAGGTAACAAGGGGGGTAGATAAACGATACTTTACTACCCTGGTCTACGGTACTAGAAGCAAAAGACTTACAACTTAAAATTCGGTTGAAAAAGTGAGAGAAGAAAATGAAAGTAGTTCTCCGAGAAATCAAGAAGAAACGAAAGACGGTTTCCCACCACAGTAGACGTATAGAATTCAATAGCTATAAAGAGGACCATTAGAACTAAGGTCGAACACGAAGTAGGTCGGGTAGTAAAAATTATTACATGAGACGTATATTCAATTTATTAATCCCACTGTCATATGTCGGAACTGCCTGAGGAAAGGGTTAAACCTTGGTCAGACAAAAAGGTACAGGTCAAGATTGACAACGAAGAACTGGACGTGTGTCTAAAGAGTCTTCCATCCACTCCACCAGACTATAAGGGTAGAGGAATTCTTAAAAGGTGTCAAAGAAAACTAGGTGTGTCAGTTTCCGAAACCGTATCAGTTATTTCGTCTACATCCACAAAAAGACCTTGAGAGAACGAAAAAACTATTAGGTCGTCTACAACTGTTAAACTAGAGACCAAGGAGACGGAAAAGATTTTGGTCGAACTTGTAGACCTTCAAGTGCCAAGTGTATAACGACTACGGACCGAACCTCTTAAAGCTCGTAATGAAATGATCGTACACTCTACTCACGTTAACACGTCATCAAACTCGTAAGAAACCGTAACGGAAAGAAACCCTAACCTTACTTTTGACTGGAAAAGGTCACGACACCGGTGACGACTCAAAAGGTTTAAACGACCGTATAACTCACGTCGTGAAAGTGTCGTAGTAGAAAGTCCTAAACTTTATCAAGTCGACCTTAAGGTAGTGGAGGTAATCAAAACAAGTATCACTACGAAAGATTCCGGGTGAACTGAAGTGTAAGGTCCTACAGACCGAGATCCACTCACTAGTGTAGTAGCACTAATGGACCCAGTACTTCTAGAAAAAACATATCAAGAAGAAACACCAAAACGGTGTAGAATAATTATAGTAGACGAAGACAATCCAGGTATGGTAAAGACAGGAAATAACACGGGAAGAAACGTTCTTTACAAGGGAACCACAGAGGTCAAAAGAACTTCTCTAGAGGGTAGAAAGGGTAAGATAACAAAAGGAAATAAAGAACCGTAACGAGTGACTCCTTCAGAAAGAGTAGAGAGGAACGATAGGAAACCTTGAGACGTAAGTTTAGCCATATAGAAAGGAAAAGAGGAAACGGAAAGGGTAGAAAAGAAAATAGAGGGATTATAAGGTGTTTATCGACGACAAGATTCCTATTTCTGTACGTAGGATAGATGGTTGTGTAGCATTCTTTCTTCCGTTGGAACCCACACGAAGTCTTCTCCTGGTCCCATACCCCGTGTTCTACTTCTATCCTTTACTTCTTCTTCTTGACACCTATCTCAAAATTTTAAGGTCACGTTCAAATAGACCTCTACTTTTATCGAAACTGACTTGGTCCTCTCGATTTCACAGGGGGTGTGGTACAGTGTTCGGTGTCGATCCCGACAGAGTCCTGTCTAGGTCTTCTCAGTTCGGTAAAGAAACCACTGTACTTTTGTTCTAGGTTGTCAACTCTGAGACAATGACTAGGGTACCAATTCTGAGACACGAAGGTTACGTACCCTGTGTCCAAAATAGGACCAGGTCCTTGATTCTAGGACGTACGACGTACGACGTACCACACCAGTTTTTTTGGGGTTTTGTGTTTTCCTTTTCCGTAGTGTCGGTTAAAGAATGTTTTATCTTTTTCTTTCGTTTTAGTGACTCCCTCGATTGATATTCGACATTCTCCAGTGTCTGTTATAACCAACGAGATTATCATGGTTGTGGAGCGACTATCCGTGAGGTATTTATAAACAAGTCCTTTACCTACCTACGTACGTACGTAACGAGTCAACACGAGACCCACCCACCGTCCCGATCTGTCTCTGTAAGGATTAGGCCGTGAGGTTCACTGTGACCGGGTAGGTTCCTTGTGACGTACAACAATCGTCCTACTTAAAACTTTACAAATTGGTCCAACTATCTTAAAGGTCACTGGTTAAGGGTCCTAAGACTGGGACAAGTCTCTTTTCTGACTATAAACAACTTATTGGTAGTACCCGATTAATACACTTGATACAAAAGTGACTTAGGACTCTTGTCAGTTAAAACGTTCACTTCTTAGAGTCTTTCCAATTCATTAAACGGATTCTAGTGTGTCACTGACCAGAACAAGAACCACGGTCCGACTGGTTCGTTCGTTCTGTTGTACAGGAGACAGAAGGGTCGGTTACGAGATATCTCCCTCTGACAGTAATGTGTTAATTACCGGGTTAATTACTGTATCGGTGGGACCACTAATCACGATACTTCGTCGTCGTGAGCGACGGTCCTCTGGGTCGTCGTCGGTTCTGATTGGAGTAGAGCCTCCTCCTAGTGTGTCCGAAGGACCTGTTTCACTGTAAACTCATTGTGAAGATTCCGAGCTACTCGTTATTGATCTATTCTTTCTCGTCTTCCCCATAAGTCCGTTTTCTCTGTACTCTTCCGTCCGGGTCTTCGTCTTTCCTTCTGTGTAGAAGACTGTTTAGGGTTCCGTCGAACACCCTGACCTGTCGTCTGACCTGTCGTCTGTCATTTCCCCCTCTACCGGGTGACACTCCGACAGTCTCCGTTTTCCCTGGCACCGCCACCACAACTCCTAAACTTTTACATCGGGTTCCTAGTATCTTTCTGTGACGTTCCCAAATTCGTTTCTCTTTCTCTGGTTAGTCTTGACGTAATTCTCCAGAGACCTCGGTGATTTACCTCATGTCTAATTTTCACTAATTACCTCGGTTGACCCTTTGGTCCTGAGAACAGGGCTCCTCTCCTCTGTTACTGCCGACCCGTCTCTCCTCCTTCCTCCCACCTACCCCCCTTTCAATAAATCTCCTGTCTGAGAGGTCTCGACTCACCACCTAACTGACGTCTTTTGGTCCCTCTGTGTCCACAGCTCCTACTGAGAGTCTAAGACCCAACTCCTCTGGTGAGAGGTGACTCTATACCGAACCCTCTACCTCCTCCTGTGAGACGGACAGACCGTAGATAAAGAAGAGATAAGGTCGTCCTTTAGGGAAAGGTGTGTTTGTACCTCTCATGAGGGAGGGACCGGACCACTAAACGTCGTGAAAAACTCCACTTTACAGTAAGAGTCAGTCCTTCCGTAGACTTGACCAGTCACCTTCGAGTTTGTCGTAGTACACTCTTCTGATCCCGGGGAGTTCCAACGTCTGGTTCCCGAATAAGAAATTTTTACTACGATTAACACAACACCTTCGGGGGGGCAGTGGTGGTTATTCGTCGGGTTTGGAGAAACGGCAGAAGTACCAAAGTGTTGGTCCAAAGGGTCGGACCCGGATGTACTGAGTCAATTATCTCGAACGTCTTGTTCTGTGACCACTGCGCGGGTTCACGAACAAAAACGAATTGTGTGACAAGTGACTAAGAAAATTTCTGGAAACTTTGTAAGTTCACGTATATCCGCAAAATCTGATAGACGGGAGACATCGACTAGACCGGTTGACGGTCGGGTAGACCTCCGGGCGATTCCTCTTTCATCTTCTCCAAAGTTTTTAGTCTGACACGTTTCGAGTTACAAATTGGGTCACTGAGGAGTTCTACTAGATAGTTCTCTCTTGTTCAACTTGTTAGAAACGGACTTGTCTTACTATCGGCCTACCGGGAAGTTTCTCCGTGAACAAGGTCTTTTGTTCTAGTAAACGAAAATCACGATAAAATAAGGTGTAAAGAACAGTTCAGTTCTTGTGTTAGACTGGACTTGGGTTCGAATCTAACATGTCTTGTAGTCTAAGGATGTATGGGACACACAGATTTCCGCTAAGTAAATCAGTTCTATGAACTACACTTTTACATTTTAATTTACAAACTTTCTAAGCGAGTAGTATAGACTGGTTGTCCCAGTAGTAGGACGTCCAGGAAGCACATAGTGGGTAACGAAGGGTGAGTCATTAGGTGTAGTCCGAGACGTGGGGGAGAGACGACCGGAACTCCGGGGTCAAACCGTCGGAAGATCTGATAAAAGAGACTGAAAAATAATCGAGACACAAGGAGGTACTCAACTTTAGTTCCGAAGGGGAGTTAGGAGTCGAAGAATTTTGAGAAGGTCAACCTGGTGTGGGTTCATGTTCTAGAGTCATCGGGGACTCGGGTCCTGACGAAATTGATCATCGTCCGTGTTTATATGTATATGTATATGTATATGTATATGTATATGTATATGCACTTGGACCCGAGGGGTGTATGTGGAGGGTTAGGATGACTGTAGTGGACCCAATTACACGGGGTCCCCCCGTCTCCATAATCGTGTTACGCCAGTGGTTGGGTCTCCTCGATCTGGATCTGCCCGGATTCCATGACCTGGGTGATACTGACGTGTAGGGCCATCTTCAGAATCTTACACTTCTCCGTTGCCGAGTCCTGTCCTACCGACTTTTAGAGTGACTACGACTACACCCCGGTCTTCTCTGTCGAAGAGACTTCCTCAGGGACCCGGTTACCGTTACGTTGCTGTTCCGACACCGGCTGTTTGAGATTCCATTGGAAGTCACGAAGAAGGTTAAGGATCATAAGTACAGAAAGGGATGAGACGAAAGAGACTCGTACCCATCATGCATACTGAACAAAGGTTGGATGTCTTATACGGTTTCCGTTAGTCTACAATGAGGGTGTCAATAGAACAATACATTCTGAGGTTGAGTGGTCTGACCTTCCTCCTAAGAGGAACTATTTTCTTTCACTTTCAGAATCAGTAAGTCAACACAGACTGAGACACTGGGGTGCCTGTTATTGGGTGTTCCGAGGAGACAGGTGTCCTAAGAGGTCCGTTCTTATGACCTCACCCAACGGTAAAGGAAGAGGTCCCCTAGAAGGGTTGGGTCCCTAGTTTGGACCCAGAGGACATGAAGTCCGACTAAGAAGTGACAGACTCGGTGGTGCCTTCGGGACTATTTCCTTCGTCGGTACAACTTCTTTGGTGTGTCGTTCTTGAAGTCCACCCGAGACCTAATACCAGTCGTTTTTCGAGTCCGAGAGTCGAGTTGTCGATACTCCTTTAATTAAGACGGGTGTAGAAGTACGAACCCTCGACTAAGAAAGGGTCAGTTCGGTGATTTTCTCGAGAGTCGGAATTGGAGCTAAAGTCGGACACTCTGAGACTAGTCTCCGAGGTTGATTCGACACGAGTCTGAGGACTAGGTGTCTTTGGTCCTCTATTATTTGTACACAGTCAAATTCGACAAGTCAAACACCAGCATACAATATGTCATTACCTTTTGGACATGTATTCCGAATACCCTTAGTTCCTAAGGTCTTAGTCAGTCCGGTCCGTGTGGATCCCGATACACCCTCCCTCCTTCCCCACCGTCCTCATCCATCTTCCTTTCCGTCTCAACCTTACTAGAGTTTATAATTTCGTTTAGTTTGTAGGGACAGAACTTGGGACGAAGTTCGAAATCAAGTTTGTACGTGTGTAGACATGGGAGGTCGGACCGGTCAGTTGGGTCTCTCGGATTCGTAGAGAAGACACGGTCCGGGAAAGAATCCAGGTCGTCCCTGTACTGTCCTTTTTCAGTTCCAGCGACCGTAGATCCCCAAGAACCGTTCCTGAACCTAGAGAAACCCTTAACTGATTGAGTCCTACGAATAAATTTTATACTAAGGGGTCCGAGGTTGGTGTCTTTAAGTCAATCATCCAGAACCCGTTCCGGGTCTATCAGCATAAATTTTTATATATAGAGTTCACTAAGAAGACATCCATCAGGTTCTTGGTATGAGAATTCTAATTTGTGACTATCCATCTTGGTCACGGTCCAAAAGTTATCTCCTTACTGTTCTATACCGAACGTATACTTCTCCGAGTGGGACCCGACGACGTACGTCTTACTTAACGAACCCCCGTCGCTACCTTCGTCCCCCGGTCGTCCCCGACACTAGGTTTTCCTTACTATCACTGAACTGGTCTCATCCTTGTCACCCAACCCTCTTTTGATCTACCTATCTCCAATATGATACCGCCACTTTGGTTGTCTTGAATCATTACACAACTTCATCTCCCTTCATAACTCCTACGGTGGTAATAAATCTGGTAGTACAAACACTAATAAGTTCACTGTATGGGTAACCTTAACACCAGTGAGGTGTCGTATTATGAGTGTTTTGCTTTCTTTGTCTATTTATGTTTCAGTTAGAAAAAAGGTGGTTTTATTAATCCCATTGTTTAACCTTGTGTGACTAAAGGAATTAAGTTATCCACTTAGGTAGTAGTACTTATTTAGTCACAAAATTTATAGTAGGGGGTCTGTTTCATCGTTTTCATGGATGAGAAATACTTCGTGTATCGAGAAAGTTTCTTCAGTTGAAATGAGTTTAACAAGGTTTGACAAGTATTTTACAAAGTTCCTCTTTAGTATTTTAAGAGTTCTGACGTTTTGATCTATTCCTGGGAAGAAAAGAGATCTGTTCCTTCGTTCATGTCTTCCTAAGAGGTCCGTTCTTGTGACCTCACCCAACGGTAAAGGAGGAGGTTACGTACTTTCACTTTTCACTTTCACTTCAGCGAGTCAGCACAGGCTGTGAGTCGCTGGGGTACCTGACGTCGGATGGTCCGAGGAGGTAGGTATCCTAAAAACTCCGTTCTCATGACCTCACCCCACGGTAACGGAAGAGGCTTCATGTCTTCTCTCCCTACATTTATATACTAACGATATCTTTGGAAAAGACTCATCCCGTCTGACTAAACCTCTTTCTCTTAATTAAGGACAACCCACAAACAAATTAAAAAATTGAAACACACACACACAAATTTAAAAAAAAGTGAAATAGATTGTTACTAGGATACCTCATCTCTAATAATGGTAGAGATAAGATGTGAGTCCTAAACTATTGTCACCGTCTTACAGTTTATTGATGATTGTTTACTTTTGAAAAAACGGAGTAGAGAAAGAGAAATAATAATAAAAAATTAAAAATACAAATGAAATAAAATGAAATGTTATGACATAACCAAAACGGTATGTAACTGTACTTAGGCGGTGCCCACATGTATTCAAGGGTTAGGACTTGGGGAGAGGGTGGGGGGTGGGGTATAGTAGAGAGACCTAGTAGGGGCACGTGGTCGGGGTTCGTAGGATATAGGACATAGCTTGTATCTGACCGCTAAGCAAAGAATGTACTATCATATGTACAAAGTCACGGTAAGAGGGTTTAGTAGGGTGGGAGAGGGAGAGGGAGAGGGAGAGGGAGTCTCAGATTTTCAGGCAATATATGTAGACACAGAGAAAACGACAGAACGTATGTCCCAATAGTAATGGTAGAAAGATTTAAAGTATATATACACAATCATATGATATAACCACAAAAAGAAAGACTGAATGAAGTGAGATATATTAGCCCCTTTAGTCTTAACTTTCTCTGTGTACATGGGGTTACAAGTAACGTCGTCACAAATATTATCGGTCCTGTACCTTTGTTGGATCTACAGGTAGTCGTCTACTCACCTATTCTTTCGACACCATGTATATGTACTACCTCATAATGAGTCGGTACTTTTTCTTATGTAAACTTAGTCAAGATTACTCTACCTACTTTGACCTCGACTAATATGTCTCACTTCATTCGGTCTTTCTTTTAGTGGAGAAAGTAAATTCTTATAAGGTTAGTCAATTTCTCAGTTCAAAAAAAAAAAAAAAATGAAATAAAATGAAATGTTATGACATAACCAAAACGGTATGTAACTGTACTTAGGTGGTGCCCACATGTACGCAAGGGTTTGTACTTGGGGGGAGGGTGGTGGGAGGGGTATTGTAGGGAGACCCAGTAGGGGCACGTGGTCGGGGTTCGTACGACATAGGACGTAGCCTTCTCAGTTCAAAATTTTCTTTCGATAGTTTGTCAGGTAGTTTTACCCATTTATAAATAGTCGAGTATCCTATATCTAAAATATTTGTACTTTTTTACCTTGTATTTCGTTTTTATAATTGTTTAAACGGATGTCTATACATAAATTTTAGAGGTATATTTTTATAGTGGTCGTTTTAAATTCTGTGTTTACTGTCTCCCATTTTTATAGACATCGGTGATATCGTATCTCAGTTATGGAAAGGTGTTACGCCACCAACGACACCACAGTCTGATGAAGTTAAACTTAAGACCGAGACGGAAAATGAACGACACACTGGACACCGTTCAACAATTTACAGAGACAAGGATAAAAGGAGTAGGCATATTACCCTTACTATTCTTATAGATGAATAAATACTCGGGATTTTTACGAGTACTGGAAACTGTGTCAGTATCCACTGAAGATCCTTAGATCAGATTCCTTGGATAATCTATGTGTTTAATTTTACACTTTTCTCGGATATGAGAGTTGTTGTCTAATCTAACACCATGGAGGTATGTATTCTTATCATGTAACGACGATTTTTAGTATAAATTAGAGTACTATACGCCTCTACCAGTTTTATATCAATCAGTTTCTTCACCATACGTATAGTTAACCTAGGGTACGTACACACACGTCCAACCGATACACAGGTTTTGTAAGGTCTTATTTTACGTGGTATTATAATGGATACCAATACAGACTCACTATTTTAGTACTCATCAAAAAGAAGGTAGAAGTGTGAAATAATTGTGTAATATAGGTTACTCACACATAAAAAATTAATTAAAAAATAAAACGGTACGGTCCTCCGAACACCCTAGAATCAAGGGACCGGTCCTTAACTTGGTTCCCAGTACCGTCACTTTCACGGTTCAGGATTGGTGATCTGACGGTCCCTTAAGGGACATAACAAATCGTTCCTTTCTTTTCACTTTACGTAAAACCCAACCAAGATCGTATAAACTTTTAAATTCTCTTTAAGGTCCTTGGGTCTTTTACTCTTAGGTATATATTTCAAAGGGAGGAGATCACTCTACTAGTAGTCTTCAATACCTCCCTTGGAACCGTAACTGAGGAACCACTAGTGTTGAAGAAACGTCAGTCCTTACATTTTGTGTCCCCGGTAGGGTTATGATGGGACAGTATATCGTTGGAAGAATGGAAGAAGAGTGAAGAGGGAAGACGTGAGAATACGCAAAAGGTGGTACAACCTCTCCTCCCATGTCGGAAAAGGGGTAGATAGATCCTCTCGAGACTTGAGTCTCCGACTCTTCGAATAAGTACGGAAACACCACTCTCCTAATTTACACGAGAAGTAAGGCGGAAACCCGACCACGGACCCGGACCTCAGAATCGGTCTTACCACCATCAGAAGACACACGATATATGTAAAGGTCAGGAGTATAAACCTTACAACAGGGAATACCATGTTTCTGGCATACAAGGATATCTAAGAGAGTCGTTTTTCCAACGGTAGACCGATGAACCATTCCTGAGTGTGAGATAAAAGTCATAATTGATTTATAAAGGGATGGGGTCCCTCGGAAGATCTTCTCCACTCCGGACACTGGTCTGACCTTGAATCACCCTACTCTCACTCCGTAGGTCACGGAGAAACTTGACAGGTAGGACACACGAGCTAATGACTTGGGATCAGAGGTGGGACTTCGTACTCCGATTGTAAATAGGGATTATTTTACGGGTTCCAGAAGTTCTATAATTATCTTTTAGTAACTATATTCTTTCAAAAAAATTAATTAATTAATTAAAAAAATAAAAAAAAAATTGAAATTTTAGAAATTAAGAATGTACACAAGGGTTTGTACTTTTAGAACCAGGTACTCTGTATAATCCCGTCTTCAACTTTCGTAAGTAAGTCTTTCTAAAGGGACCTCCAGGCGACCAATTCTACGATGTGCTGGTAACGTCGTACGTACCCAAGCTAGGGACCAGTCCATTGATTCTAGGGTGTATATTACACCGTGCCGGTTTTTTAATTTTGTTGTTGGTTTTGTTAAACTGTACGGAACATACTCCAAGATCCCCGGGTCTCTAACTGTCCTACCTCTTCCCCACCCACATGTGTCCCAGTAATGTTACACAAGTGTTCCGGTAAACAAAACAATTTAAACGTTTTCATTCTAAAAAGTACTGTCGACCAATTCGGATGACGAGAAAAGAGGAGACGGAAAGAACGGTGGGAGTAAAGGGGAACACAGCCCACCGTAACCTCACCGGAGTGTGTAAAACCCCTCACTTGATCTCCTTCAACTGAATCCTATCTAGTTAAAACTCAAATCATTCTATATAAATACCCTAAACGTCAATGAAGGTACTGCTCAATGTAATAGGGATTCGTAGAGCGACATCCTTACTGGACACCTTACAAACATGGTAGGTGATCCAACTGAGTGGACCTCGGTACTGTATTACCATGTCTTCAGTACGACAGATCCGTGTGTAGGATATCGTCGATCGTGGTTTTCACCCGTCATCACATTTTGTTAGCCCCGATATCACGTGTCTCAGTCTTCGAATCAGAAACCTTTTAAGAAAGTTTAGAATGTATGTCTAAATTTCTCTCGTTCTCTCTAAAAGGATTTAAACTGTTATCTTTGTTATGTATCAATCTACTTGATGGTTGTTTCTCAACACTTCGACCTTCCCTTTTTTTCCTAAAATTTGATTTTTACTATACTTTGTTTAAGATTGGTTATTACTATCTCCTTTCTTTTTACTAGAAGGTTCAGAGAGGTGTCTCTTATGATATTTTAACAGTATACACGTTTACTAATTTCTTATACAGTCTGTCAACGAATTATTTTTATAACACGATGAAAAGACCTAAAATACTACAGACACCATAAACAGTCGGAAGGTTTAAACACTAAAGACACTGAATAAAAGGGAAAGATTTATTTGTAACTTAAAAGATGACTTAAAACTTAAACACTAAGTCCACCGAAAAGAATTTCTCTCAGTGTGTTTAAACCATTCGAAGTCCGGAAGGTTTAGATCTGGACGAAGGCCATCCTCTACTTTCTAGTGTCTCTAAACAGCCATATAAGTACTAAACACATTCAGGAGGTGTTTTGTAAAAATTATTATTTTTCACTCAATACGTAATTTAAGGACAGAACAGAGTCAATGGGTGTGGACCCCTTTCCGAACGAACCACGTAGGTGGTTCGTCTCAACCCGACGGACCGGACTTTTGGTACGTCGTTCCTCGTTCAACAGTGGGGACACCCCTCGGCGTTGAACGGATAGTGAGTCTCGTAACAAACAGTCAATGTGTGTCTTTTTAAAATTGGTGGGGGGTGTGAAGGAGAACGTACACCTGAGTTTCTTTTTTATAAATGACTGGTACGTTCTGAGACCCAGTGGAACCTTAGTTCGGTCCGTTCTCCCAGTCCTCTCTACCCCATCGATACACCATCCTCATGGTTTCTCCTCTCCACTTTAGATCTCTTTTCTTTTCACTTTCACTTCAGCGAGCCAGTATAGACTGAGAGACGTTACGGTACCTGACATTGGATGGTCCGAGGACACAGGTACCTTAAAAGGTCCGTTCTCATGACCTCACCCAACGGTAAAGGAAGAGGTCCCCTAGAAAGACTGGGTCCCTAGTTTGGGCCCGGAGGGCGTAACGTCCGTCTGCGAAATCGTAGACTCGATGGTCCCTTCGGACTTTAGATCTATCGAGACGAGTCAAGTCAAGTCAAGTCAACGAGTCAGCACAGGCTGAGAAACGCTGGGGTACTTAGTGTCGTGCGGTCCGGAGGGACAGGTAGTGGTAGAGGGCCTCAAGTGAGTCTGAGTGCAGGTAGTTCAGGCACTACGGTAGGTCGGTAGAGTAGGAGCCAGCAGGGAAAGAGGAGGACGGGGGTTAGGGAGGGTCGTAGTCTCAGAAAAGGTTCCTCAGTTGAGAAGAGTACTCCACCGGTTTCATGACCTTGAAGTCGAAGTCGTAGTAAGGAATTTTTCGGAGAACTACTTTCACTTTCTCCTCTCGCTTTTTCAACCGAATTTCGAGTTGTAAGTCTTTTGCTTCTAGTGCCGTAGGCCAGGGTACTGAAGTACCCTTTATCTACCCCTTTGCCATCTTTGTCACAGTCTGAAATAAATAAATAAAAAAAAATAAAAAAAAAATTTAAAATTTTAGAAATTAAGAATGTACGCAAGGGTTTGTACTTGGGGGGAGGGTGGAGGGAGGGGTGTTGTAGAGAGACCCAGTAGGGGTACGTGGTCGGGGTTCGTTCGACGTGGGATGCAGTCTGTACCTGACCGCTAAGTTAAGAATGTACTGTCATATGTACAATCTTAAGGGTAAGAGGGTTTAGTAGGGTGGGAGAGGGAGAGGGAGACTCAGGTTTTCAGACCATATGTGTAGACACAGAAAAAAGGACAGAACGTATGTCCCAGCAGTAACGGTAGAAGGATTTAAGGTATATATACACAATCATATGACATAACCACAAAAAGAAAGACCGAATGAAGTGAGACATATTAACCGAGGTCAAAGTGGGTAGAGTAGTCTTGACTAAGTTTACTTAAGAAAAATTGTCGACTCATTATGAGGTAACACATATACATAAAAAAATCCGAGGTTTTAGTGACGTCTACCACTGACGTCGGTACTTTAATTTTCTGCGAATGAGGAACCTTCCTTTCAATACTCGTTGGATCTATCATATAAGTTTTCGTCTCTGTAATGAAACGGCTGATTCCAGGCAGATCAGTTACCAAAAAGGACACCAGTACATACCTACACTCTCAACCTGACACTTCTTCCGACTCGCGACTTCTTAATTACGTAAACTTGACACCACAACCTCTTCTGAGAACTCTAAGGGAACCTGACGTTCCTCTAGGTTGGTCAGGTAAGACTTCCTCTAGTCGGGACCCTAAAGAAACCTTCCTTACTACGACTTCGACGTTGAAAACTTTTTAGTCCACCCGTTTCCGGATTCCCCTCCTTCAAGAGGGGAGTAATTCCCAATTTTACCGAAGAGTGATCCTCTGTCTCCCCTCGTCCCCCGGTCCTTTTGGTTCAAGTCAGAAGTGAGAAGTATCCCACGAACGAGTGGTGTCGGGTGACCTAGAAGTTCCCTTCCGCCTTTACACCGGTCGACTCGGGGTCTCACTCCCTGTCCCTCGTACCGTCCGGACCTTCTGACCACACCACCACCATGGGTTCTGTCAACGACCTTCGCCCAACCTTGGACCTGATAGGGACCGAAGGACACGGGGTCGAGGAGAGTCTGGTCGGGAAATGTCCTTCGGTCGTTACACTGTAGTGGGTTATCGTACCTAACACCCCCGTCTGTCCGGACTCGGAGTCAAGGGGAGAAGATGGACACACTGGGTCCCGTTTACTAAAGTAAAGACACGGACTAAAGAGTCGAGATGTACCCTCGACTACTATCGGTGGAGTCTCAAGAATCTTCCTCACAATTTGATTATAATCGACATTGATTGTAGATAAGTCGGTGTGTCTCGTGTTTTCCAAAGTGTACAAACGAATTTCGTAATTACACTAGTTGGTCTTGTTGGGAAAGTTCTTCAAAAGGAGTGTAGGGGTAAAGTGTCTATTCTTTTAAGTCCGTGTCTCTCCAACTCATTAAACGAGTTCTTGTGTGTCGATGATTCATCGTCTCGGCTCCAAACCTTACGTCCGCCAAGTCGAGGTCTCGGACATGCGGTTTAGTGAGGAAGAGAGGACAGGAAGTGATAGTTGTGAACGCTGACCAAAAAGTTGTTGTCTTTTTCGTCCGTTCCGATTTAATGTCGGTGATTTGTCTTACATGCACGATAACTGGAACGACCGTCCCTACATTTTAATATGGGGCAGATACCTCTCTTTACACCGTTATAAATTGTTTTTATACACACACAAATGGAAAACTGGACTGTTATGGTTAGGGTATCTATGTGACCGTTTTTATACTTTTACGTATATGTGTCTCGATAAACTGCGTCTTATTAAACATTTTCGTTTCTGACCGTTATCGGGTTTACAAGGAGCTATCTCCTAACCAACTTGTTTGTTACCACGTAGGTGTGCTTCTTAAGTATCTCGATAATTTGTTTACTCTTCTATGATATTTCACTAAAGGTCCTGGATAAAAATTCACCTTTTTTTCGTTCCACATCTTTTCCAAGTATAGTGCAATAGAAAAAACGTTCTTTCCTCCCTACATTTTTATGTGTATATACCCCTTAGGGGACCGATTGGTCACCAGTCCTGAGTTGTGAAAGTGGCGGTTCCAAGACCCAATTAAGCCCCAACCCCTCGATTCTAGGGTGTCCGACGGGTCACATTGGTTTTTTTTGTATATACACATACTTACACACGTACACACATGAGTCAGCACAGACCGAGAAACGTTGGGGTACCGGTTCGAGAAGACAGGTACCCCAAGAGGTCCGTTCTTATGACCTCGCCCAACGGTAGAGGAGGAGGTCCCGTAGAAGAGGTACGTCCCTAGCTTAGACGTAGACAATACAGTGGAGTAACCGTCCGCCTAAGAAATAGTGATCACGGTGGACCCTTCGAGTAGGTCTACTTATAAGGGTCCAATTTGGTAATTTTTTACCTTCCTACTCGGGATTCTATAAAAACTTTACCAACGGATATTCCACTTCTCCTTTGTCCTACTTTCCCCGTTCCTATCTTCGATCTAATAAACTTATACACAACCGAATGTTTAAACTGAAACCTTAGTACATTGGTATAGTGTATTAGTATTTTCTTGTAATTATTGAGGTGTTTTATCTTTAAGGGTTTGACTTTCGTCTTACTTTATCTACTTGGATTAACACACACACATGAACCACCGTCTCTCTTTAATAAAGGCTACTGAAAATTTGTGTCAGTAAACTATCATCTAGGGATCACTCTAAACGACATTCATGTTCTTAATCTTTTTTATACATTTAATAAATATCTCTAGTATAACACCACCATCGTAATCGTAACAATAAGACTCTGTCAAAACAAACATACTACTCTATTTGACTTTTTCATTAACACACTATGAAATTAACATAATAGGGGTCACCGGAACTTTTGACTCTAAGAATCATATCTTTTTTCCTCTACATCTACATTCTATAATTATCTTCTACAATGTATTTACGGGACATCAAGACTTAAACTTAACCTTCATAGCAATACTTGAGTACTATATAAAATGAAATTTACTATGTGAAAACCTGAAGGGACCACCAGGTCACCAATTCTTAGACTGACGGTTACGTCCCCTTTGTTCAAGTTAGGGAACAGATCCTTCTAAGGTGTACGGTGTCTCGTTGATTCGACCACGTGACGCTGGTGACTCGGGAACGGGGTCTCGGACGTGAGACGTTGTTCTCTTCGGTGTCGTTACACTTCAGACGTGTCTCGTTGATCTCTCTTCTGGGGTGAATGTTGTTGATCTCTTTCGGACACACGTCGTTATTTAATTAATTTTTATTATTATTATGTGAAGGATTGAGAAGACGACTCTCTTCCGTTACCGTGGGTTGAGGTCATGAGAACGAACCTTTTAGGGTACCCGTCTCCTCGGACCATCCGACGTCAGGTACCCCAGCCATTCTCAGCCTATGCTGACTCGTTGAAGTGAAACTGAAAAGTGAAAGTACGTAACCTCTTCCTTTACTGTTGGGTGAGGTCACGAGAACGGACCTCTTAGGGTCCCTGTCCCCTCGGACCACCCGACGACAGATACCCCAGCGTGTCTCAACCTGTGCTGACTTCACTGAATCGTAAATCGTATCGTTGAGAAGACGACTTTTGGAGATCTTTCTTAATGTTAGGGTCATCGTTACCCCGTAGGAATTTTACGTCTAACATCAGAACTTTATAGTAAATAGTGATTTTCCTTGTTCCCGAAGGACCTGTTTACCGACCAAAATCGAGACCCCGTCTTCTACATGTTCTACTTAGACCTCTTGTAACAGGATAAACTCTTGTTCTTTGCTAGTTTTCGATGTCCCTAGTCCCGGTTTCTTGGGTCCTTTGGTTGAATTTCTCCGAAGATGACCGGTTTCTACCCGATGAAACTTATAGTTTTTTATTACTGAAAGTACCTAACCGTTTGAATACTAATGGTCCCCCCTTTCCACCACCCTCCTCATTCGCAAACCCTAATTGTTTATGTGTGATGATATGTATTTAATTTATTTTTGTTCCTGGATCACACATCGTGTCCCTTGATATTAACACACACATCAACCACCGTCTCTCNGAAATGGTCGACTCGGTGTTCTTTTCGGGTTCTTATGACCTCACCCATCGGATAGGGAAGAGGTCACCTAGAGGGGTTGGGTCCTTAGTTTGGTCCCAGAGGACGTAACGTCCGTCTAACAAATGGTTGACTCGATAGTCCCTTCGGGAATTTCTTTGATTGTGTTGTAACATTTAGTCGAAATGAAACTATATTTAATTTTTAAATTTTTTATTATTATTACTGACGTTACCTGAATTTTCTATAAATTTGAGTGTTAAAGAAATAAATTTTTTAGATGAATCAGTGAAATCGCGGTACTTTCCCTCGGTCAAATAAGAAAACCTTTAACTATTAATCTGTTTCTTAACCCATAATTAAGGTGTAAACTAAAGAGAAATATCTTTATAACATCGATATACATTCTACCCATTTGTTACTTCTGGCTGACATATCGTGTCCCTTGAGATAAGTTATAAGACACTATTCAATATACTCTTTTCTTAAACTTTTTCTTACTTATATACATATTGACTTAGTGAAAAGACATGTACACTTTGATTATGTTGTAACATTTAGTTGATATGCGGTTATTTTAAAAAAATCTTTTCTTCATAACATTGGTTATTTACTTCAGTAATCTCAATCTTATTGTGATGACGTGTTAGCCATTACTTCGTTACCTAGATCCATAACTTGTTATTATTGACGATCGTAGTGGTTCTTTATTCATCCGTGGACCTCTCCCACATCCCACTGGTTGTAGTAGATACTGTAGTAAGAACGACGAGGGTTTAATTTAAACGTAGTCTAGTTCGAACCTTTATGTTGATGTTTAAGTATTCTTTGTGATTCCCGTCTCCTCTCAGTTAGTCGATTCAGGTCTAACACTTTGAGAGATATCCTTTTGTAGAACCAAAGAAATCGTTTATTTAATACTCCCCCCCTCCTATTTTCTTCTCCGAAGGGTGTTAAAATCTTTCAAGATTTTCTGTATAATTGGAATTGACTAACACTATTAAACCTCAAGTAAACCTAGGACTAAGTTTGACATCACACACACACACACACACACACACACACACACATGTGTGTACCCGTGTGTACATGTGTGTGCACACGTATTGACCTTTAAACTTGTCACTTCTCGATGAGCTAGTATAATTCTCTAATGACGTGATAGATATAAACTATTACCATAAAGCCAATAATATTTTCATAAAGTACAGTAAATCTCTTTGTATGACTTTATAAATACCTGATGAACTAAGTACTTCAGACCCTAAACGAAATTTTATTATGTCCTTCCTCCTTTATCTACCCCGGTCTCTATGTTATTTTGACTGGACCTCGACTATTAACAGTTTCAACCTATTACCCACATACCACCAAATAGTTTGATAAGATGAAACATATAAAAATTAAAAGGTACAAAAATTCTAGTTCTTCAAATCACCATCTCTCTCCTCTCTACCGCCCCAAGGACAGTCCTGACCTAGGAGGACATTCGTTCCCTCGATGGTAGTAATCTTTTTAGACGAAGGACCCTGGAGGACGAAAGACCACGACTCTCCGTACATTGGGAGTGGACCGATCTGGAAGTCACAGGAAGGTGGTGAGACTGAGGGTAGAGGTCTCTGGATTTCGAAGAGTCGTCTTCGGAAATAAGGATTTTGTTCCTTCTATTTGAAAAGATTTTCTCGAAGAGACAAGGCTTCTACTTCTGATTACACTTTGTGTGTAGACACGTACGAGTGTGTCCGGAGGGTTCCCGACTGGACTCATTTCGGGGCGGGATCAGGCGGAGAGTATGTCCACTCCGGACCTCGGACGTACAATAAACGTATGACTCAGTGTAAGGGACCTCTTTACACTCTAAAACTAGGAACACCCACACGTTCCCATTGAGAACGAACCATCTTTTTTTAAGTTGCATGTCGGCCAGAAGGTCGGTTAAACTAGAAAGAGGACCCTCGATGTTGGTCTCTTCCCCGAACTTGAACGATCCTCGAACGATCGTGGGGTCCTTTAAGAGAACGTCTCTAAGTCTCAGTTACTGGGTCTATAAAAGGTCTTGAAAGGTCTAAGATTCCGTAAAAGTGTTAGTCATAGTGAGAATCTGGAGACTTATTGGAATACTCCATCTATACTTGTTTGGGTAAAATGTCTCGTCCTTTGACGTGACTTGACAGCCACGATTCAGTGAAGTCAGCACAGACTGAGACGCTGGGACACCTGACATCGGGCGATCCGAGGAGACAGGCACACTAAGAGATCCGTTTTTATGACCTCGTCCAACGGTAAAGGAAGAGATCCCCTAGAAGGGTTGGGTCCCTAGTTTGGAATTGACATTTCACGAGGTAGACTGGAACGTGAAAGAGAGAGGGTTAGAGAGAGAGAGAAAGTGTGTGTGTGTCTACGTGTGGGTGTACACATGTGTGTAGGGATCACTAAAGGTTCGAGTTTGACTTTGTGTTCAGACCTGTGGTGTGAGGATGGGGTGAGGTGATGGAGTAATGAAGAAGGAAGAAATGAGGTGTCGGTTGTTAGAGGTAGTAAAGGATTACTTCAGTGGAAAAGACACCGAGGGAGAGTGGATTCTTCAAAATACTACTTCTACGGACGTTCACTGGACCGTCGAAGACCAAAATTGTCAAATTAAAGTTTCCTTTACCTGGAGTGAATTGATTTAAAGGAAAAGATAAAAAAGATTGATAATTTCTTGAACGTATAGATTATTTATAAATTATCCTTAAGGGGAGGTCGACTTAAATCCGGGGAGCCGTAGAGTAATGGCACAGAATCTTATCATAGGAGTAACAGTGAACGAATTAATACGATTCTTTCTCAACTTAACACACCGACAACCCTAGTCTTTCGCTAATTTAAGTGAACCGTTCTGAGACCTATAGAGTAATACCAGGAGTAAATCGTGAAGATTACCTCAATAAAAAAAGGGGTTATGACTGAACCCTTTCCGAACGATCCACCTCGATTCATAAAGGAATTCGGAATGTGTTGAAACGTGACACGGTCTTTTCTAGTCTTCAATTGAAGTGTGTAGTAAACGTGAGTGTTCTTGTGGTCGATAAGTTACTCGTTGTTCTTTAGACCTCTTTCCCCACTCCATCCACCCGAAAAGTCTAGTCGGTCACGACACGGGAGACTACAAACTTAAGGGAGACGTTGTAGTAACAGTTCCCGATCAGGTCCCTGAAGGGACCCTCAGGTCACCGATTTTGAAGCTCGAGGGTTACGTCCCCGGACCCAAGGTAAGGACCAGTCCTTTGAACTAGCGTGTACGATGTTGATTCCCAAGTGTACGGCGTTGATTTCTGGGGTTCACGGTGTTGATTCTGGGTCACGTCGGTTTATTTCTTTATAATTTCTCTACTCCCCGATCAGGTCCGGGACGAACTTAAGGAGGTTAAGTTCTTTGAGTGAAGAGGGATTTCTTCCAACAACCGCGAAACCTGGGGAGTCATTCAAAAAGTAACGAAAGTTAGTGACCAGGGGAGGGACGGGAGATCTAGAAGAGACGAAAAAAACTATTGTTTCTTTACAATTGAGAGAGAATCTACTAGGAGATCACTAAACTTCCGAAACTTTAGGTCACCCTGGGACACACCAGGAGGACCCAGGGTTTCGGAAAGACACAGGGGGAAAAGACCGAACATCCTTTTCCCGGAGTCGAAGGTCGGTTAAGTTTATCGACGATTGGTGTCTTCCCTACCCTTCGTCTTTGTTTCCCTCTCGTTAGTTCTTTATTATCATGTCGTTAATTTCGTCCTCGACCGAGGAGGAGTTCCCTATACATGGATTGTCATGGAAACTCAAGTAGACGTCCTTGATTTCGGTGGTGGGTCTTTCTCCTACTGTCGAAGTCCGACTCGGATTCTAAGGGTCTCGGGACGGGACAATGGAGTGGTGGTCGTCAGTTCAAACGGTCAGAGCGACGGGAGCCAGGTCTCGGATTAGAGTACCCACCCGTGTCTGTTCTTTTCTTCCCTCCCTCCCTCCTCTCGTATTAAACCTACTCCTTACTCGACCTTTAGTACAGTCTACTTCTTACTTCCTTTGTTCCTACGTCTTGGCTCTCTTCTGAGTCTCTTGGGTTTCCGTTCTAACAACAACTTACCGTCTGTAACTATGATCACTGTCTTCGAAGTACCCTCATTCGATGATGTCCTGGTCGTCGATTCTACATAACTTTAGTCTGAGACGTGGGTGAGACACGATCCTTGTGAGGTACCTAATGAATCACGAGTGCTACTGGTGTAAGATGTTTCCTTCGTTGTCTCCGTGTCTCTCCAATTCATTAAAGAGGTTCTAGTGTGTCATTGTCTACCTCATACATTCAGGTATCTTATTTGTGTGACAATAAGTCCGGAGACTCATGTTTCGGGTATAAACCAAAGTTAGGTAGTTCACTGGAGACTGGTCAGTGCTTTCTCGTGTCGTAAAGGGAGGACTTGTGAAAGACAGGAACAAGGGTAGACTCGGGAGAAAGAACAGAACCCTCGTACAGGGACGGTAAACGACCAAGACTTAGACGACCGGTGTTTTGGATCTCTCCGACGACCAGATAAAGAGTAGGGTCCCCGGGGAGTGACTCGACGGTGGGACGCTGGAGGAGATCTGGAGGGGAGTCGTTTCGAGGAAGGTCGTGGAACGGGGGTCCGCGTGTCCGGACGTCCTGGTCCCAAACCGGTTTCTCTTGACTAAGAACCTTCTCACTGGATTTTGCTCCAGGGTTGAGAGGGGTCGTAGGGACCCTAAAGAGTTCGGACTCGTCTGGTCTAAAACAAGAACAGACAAGACACCCTCTGGGATAGAACTCTCGTCCACGTGTAGGGTCCCTCCCCCCGCTACTCACCAGCTCTCCGGTTCAATTTTCCACACGTTGGGTTTCCTTCCGTTGAAAAATCTATTCCTTATGGTGGACGTTTTGACGTCATCTGTCGGGGTCAAGACGGACGTTCAGCCTCGTTCGGTCAGAGACACCCGGGAAGATGGAATTCTGCCCTACCCAAGGTCTGACGAACACTACACGAAACAGAAGGTCTTTGTAGGAACTCAGGACTCCTCCTTTCTACTCAATCAAGATCCCTTGTCACTTGCTCGTCCGTCTACGTCGGAAACACTACGTTGTGAAGTCCGAAGGACTTTGAGGAAAACCGGGATAACGACCGACAAACGTTCCTGGTTAGGGTACGGGACCCTTCGTAACCGTGGTGTGGTGTCGGGTCTCGTCCCCCTCGCCCCCTCGGGTTGGCGGTGGTGTCTGACGGAAGATCGTTGAAGGTCCGACGGAAAGGGTCAGTAATCGGTGGAAACTCTACTGTCGAGGAAAATCAACCGGAGACGGGTCTGGTCCCTCCTCTGTCTTGAAAGATTTTTGTATGTCTTGGTAACAATTACAAGCGGTGAGAATCTCAATAACGGACAAGAGTTTGTCACACCACTATAAAACCTTTTCTTTTACACACCGAGTTTCCTTGTGTTTCTCACAGTAACGCTAACCGGACGGTCGATTAGTTTATGGTTTGTTCGACCGTGAACCCACTTATGTACCCCGGACGAGGTGTGGCGATTCGAAGATACGACTACGTAGTACTAGAGACCCAACTAACCGACACCCTCACGAGAGGATGTGAGGCTTTCGACACTTCCAAGATCCCTTCCTGTAATTTTCTGAGAACTGACCTACCGTTATTCTTGATTTTGATGGTTCCTCCGATCTGGGAGAGTAGGTACCCAGGGTCCCTTGGTTGAGTGGTACTGTTTCAGTGAACTCCTTGTACCTCTATGATTGTTCCCAGGAACCTGGAACGAGGTAGAGAGTCCCCGACCTACGGAGGGACCCCTATCTCCCTTAAACTTGGTTCGTCAGAACCTACAGGGTAAGTCGGGAAGTTTACGTTTCTGATTGGTATTCAGGAAGAGTCCAAACGTTGGGCGTAGGGTTCTCTCGGGAGAGGGAGGTTTGGACCTGGAAGGGGGTCACGTCGGTGGCGGTGTGTCGTCGGTTCCGAAACGTCGATCCGAGGTAAGTTCTCAGAGACGAAAGACAGAGGTCGAGGAAGAGGATCCGGAGGGGTAGGCGCCACATTATTGTGTTTGTAGGGAGTCACGACTTCAGTAAGAATCTTGAAGGTATCTGAGCCCACGACGAAAGTTCTTTTACCTTATACAACACTCTACAAACATGGACTTATCAGAACGATAGGTTACCGGGTCTAGAGAAGTTTGTCGGCGTACACTATTCGTGTCTCAAGATTGTCTAGGATTGTAACTTGTGTCACTGAAGTGAATGTTCGGGGAAAGGACGTCCGAATGGAGCGGGTCGGAGTGTACCTCCTGACGTCTCACCGTTGACACCCGACCTTCTCGTGTCCTGTCCTAGTCTCTGGAAATAAAGTCCCGAGTTCGACCGGAACTACTCCACCTACTGGAACCTGGTCAGGAAAGTAGAGAGACTTGGAGTCACAGAGATAGACGTTGCACGACTCTTGTCTGAACCATACTTTTTTCGTTCTCTTGTTCCTTCTGTAAATTAACTGTCTGTCACTTATTCTACGAGTACAACATGGTCTGTGACGGGGTCTAGAAAATGTTCATACTTGAGTAACTGAGACATAGTGTTAGGAAACTCCATCTATGATAACAATAAGAGAACAATGTCTTCTCCTTTGATTCCGTCTCTCCAACTCATTTAACGTGTTCTAGTGTATCAACTACTCGTCACCTCGACCCTAAACTTGAGTCGAGTAAATTCAGGTCTTACGTACTAAGACACGACTCTTTGTCTCCGACAAACGTGAGAGACACTAAATGTTTAACGATCATCGGTGTCTGAGGTAGAGGTCACGAGGGAGGGGTTGAACCGTGGTGGAGGACGTATGGGACACATGAGTGACGGAGCGGGTCTGGTCTCTAGTCATGAGGTTCCCTCACCCACTGTGAGGACACTGTAGAGTGTTCTCTGACCGAAGACTCTAAGTCCCGAGACTAGAATATCGACACTGTAAATAGTACCAAGAAATTAGTTGTCATTGAAGTCGTTGACGTTAAAACCCGGTCATAAGCACCTCTACTGTAAACCGACTCCGGTCAGGAGAAAGTCCTCCGTTCACGTCGGGGGATAGTCTCTCTTCGAGGGGGTCCGTAGTCGGAAAGCGAGACATCTTACACTCCGGTGTTAAACTTCCACAGTAAACCGAAAGTCTATTATTTATAGACAGAACGTTCTAATTGTCTGAAGTAAAGGAAAAGGGAGTAAAATACGTCGGACGAACCGAATGTCCATCAAAATTATCGTTCTTTTCCTCAACCTTTGTAGAAAACTTTCGTTGTGTCTCGAGACGACCCGAAGACGTTCTGTGAAAGATCTTAGAAGAGGAGGAGGTGGAGAGGGAAGCCTCTCGTCCTGATATTTTCCGTCTCGCGGAAGACAGTCTTAGACGTCGGACCGTCTATTAAGAGGACTCTGTGTGTGGTTCATTGATCGAGTCTCGTGCGCGGACGGGGGTTTCGAAATCTTACATAAAGTGTCGGAAGAGTCTTAGGAGTATAGATTTATGTAAGTCCATTATTTTGATGATATTTTGATGTTACCGTATCAATTTGTTTTTACGAACCACTAAAATAAAAAGAAAATAGGAAGTAGAGACGTTTCCTCTTTGTGGTACGTCTGTGAACTTGTTCTCTCATCTAAAAATTAGGTGTTGTAGAAGTAACGGTTCCAGCAGAAAGATTCTGGTGAGACCGGTCCTCTCCGTTCTGAAGTTGTATTTTTTATTGAGGGCACAGTCCCAAAAAAGTTCAGATTTTCCTTAGGTCTGTACTACTCTTTAAGAGACACTACTCCCCGTCCCTTTTATGGTCCTTTCTTCCTTTACTAATGTTTGTCCTGTCGATTTTCTTCTACCAATAAACAGCTAATTTAAACCTTCAAACGGAGATATCTATTTATCGGGATAATCTGTGAGAAATTCTTCTCCGTCCTGTCGGAGGAACTACCGTGAGTTAGTCTCTTTATTACCTACCTCCTTTTAGTTATAAGTAACTCAAAGATGTCTCGACTCCCGTGTTACGATCTACGAAAGGAGACAGGACGGAAGAAATTGACGTCTTTCGAGGACACTTTCTTCATGATAGTAGTAAGTGAATTGTCTACTCCTTTGGTTCCAAGTCTCTCCTTCACCGAATGACTCCCGGTGTACTGGTCCTTCACCGTCTCGACTCAAGTTTGTAGTACTGGGGAGGTAAGAAAGCCTCCTCTGATATCCTTTATGTCGAATAGGAAAAATAAACGTGCTGTGGATTCAACGGACAAATAGATTGTGGAAGTGAATTACTAGTTCTTCTACGAACGGACCCAGGGAACATGAGACTCCGTCATCGATAAGAAGTATCCAAAGGAACCTCAAAGTCGATAAGTCAATGTACGAAGTAAGAAACCTGTAAAAGGTCTTCAGTATCTTATCTAGACACCGGTGGAGGTAACGAGTCCTTAGAAAACCAACGTTCACTGTCTTTAGTTATAGTTAGATCGGATCACTTTTACTTTCACTTTCAGTGAGTCAGCACAGGTTGAGAAACGCTGGGGTACCTGATATGTTAGGTGTCTTAAGAGATCCGGTCTTATGACCTCACCCATCGGAAAAGGAAGAGGTCCCCTAGAAGGGTTGGGTCCCTAGCTTGGGTCCAGAGGGCGTAACACCCGCCTAAGAAATGGTCGACTCGGTGTTCCCTTCGGGTTAGATCGGATTCGGAGGGAGTTTTTTGATACAAAATCTATTTTTAGATTCCGGACCTTTCCTGTACTTAGGAGTCTTTGTTGTCCTTCATCGTTAAGTTTACAGTAGGCGATTGAGTGGGTACAACGACGATAAATCAGCAATTCAGCACAGACTGGGAAAACGCTGGGGTACCTGACATCCGACGGTCCGAGGAGACAGGTACTCTAAGAGGTCCGTTCTTATGACCTCACCCAACGGTAAAGGAAGAGGTCCCCTAGAAGGACTGAGTCCCTAACTTGGGTCCAGAGGACGTAGAGGACGTAATCGTCCGCCCAGGAAATGGTGACACACCAAGGGATAGAGGATAAAATAGGGTGGAAGGTGAAGGGGGGAACGTCAGGTATGTAAACAAGAGATGTAGACACAGAGATAAAGACGAGACGTTTATTCAAGTAGATGTGGTAAAAAGATCTCTTTCTATCCTCCTGTTGGGGTGGAGAGTCGTCTGTCCGACGGATTCAACATATTTCAAGTGTCAGTGAGGTTTTGTGTGTTGGACTGTACCGGAAAGGGCAGTCTCCCGATCTGAGTCCTTCCATAGAACAAGGAGGTTCTAGTCGCTACTAAAAGTCAGTTGGTGTAGACTTCGGTCCTGGGGTAGAAGATCGAACTGACCATCGAGTCTCAGAGTGACCCAGGTCGGAATCCTTTTGTTAGGTCCAACAGTAGACGAGAAACGTCTCGAAGGGAAGGGGGTCACGACTCCACTTCCGAATTAGGGGAACACGACGTCGGACACCAGGTGACCACGAAGACAGAGAGGAACCGGGCACGGATTAGTCATCTCCTTAGTGTTCCACAAAAGGAAGTAGTGACACGAACCACGGAACTTTAATGGAAGGAGACGGGAACCGACTTTCTCTTCAAGATCATGGAGGAGGCCCTGACCTTCTGGTCTCCGAGGAATCCCGTCTCAAGTAAGGATCTTTAGTTTGTAGGGAACTCTTTCCTGGTCAGTTAATAAGAAGTTGGTGTCAAGGTCGGTACGGTGGGAGTGGGACAAACCCCCGAACGTGACATGGTCCGGGGTACGAGTCACGAAATGTACCTTAATTAGTACGTCTGTAGTGGTTACGAAGTGTTCTGTGTATGAGAATAATGGGGACAAAGTTAAAGTGTTCACTCCGAGTATCGTCCGTTAATTATATGGGTTCCTGTAGAGTAATTTATTTATCGTCTAGGTCTTAAACTTGGGTTCGGACAGGTTCTGGTTTCAGGGTTTGAGAATTAGTGATTTAGGTCCGAAGAGTTCTTGTCTTGCTCAGATGTCATAGAACAAGTTTCCGTCTAAGACTAAGTCACGGGGACCCTACCCCGGACTCTTGGACATAAAGTCTGTTTAAGGGTCTTCTACGACTAAGGTACTAGGGGTCTGGTGTGAACTCACCGTTCCGAGTTCTCAAAAGATAAAGTGACTCCTTTCTCGGATATTCACACCGAAAGTTGGGATCTCCGTACTTTTGAAGATCGTACATCGGGAGACCAGGTGGTCGGTCCCTCTAGCGAGTAGTTTTCGGCACTACCGGTTCCTTACCCGTACTAAGAGTTTGGAAGATCCTTTATTGTCTCTTTTGTTCGATTTTCCTTTCGTTAGTGGAGATTTAGGGGTGTGTATACCGGTAAGTTACAAAGGAGGGTGTTGCGAGATCATTTAGAGAATGAAACAATATACAGTTTGGTCCGGATTCTCAAATTCAGGGTTCATTAGAGGAGAAACTTGACGTTTCGTTCGTAGACCTTTCAGATGTCTATAGTGGGTGTTCGACGATTTTACCGGGGTCTGTTCTCTGGTATCCTTAAGACCCCGAGACATAGTATTTCTGGAAACGGGTTCTGATTTAAGGTGATTCTGTGAGGTAGAGAACAGTGGTTTCGGGTAAATAGGTTCACAGTTTCAGTGAAGTGAACGATATTTACACGGAGGGAATTTACCCTTGTATCCTCTTTAGTTTAGTTGTTTTGTCCACACAACTATCGTCGTCGTCCAGTCTACTCTCAAGGTAAAGTGTTCTGTCAAGTGGTATTCGAATGTCAAGCGAATCAGTCACACACATATCTACTCCTGGTTTAGGAAGAACTTTTTCGAACAGAACTTGGAGAGTTCCAGTGGGAAGGTTTGATCTTCACCTGTCATCCGGGTTCAGTAGGGAAAAACTCAGAAAAGAGAAATCTTTTGTGTTATTAGAAAGTCTGTAAAGTCTCTACTACTTTCATAGGGTAAAGAACCGGACGATAATACGTTCCTCGGTTGGGATTCCATTCCCGTACTACTACACTTAAGAGTCGTCTCCGTTTCACACTTTCCGAGAGACGTCTGAGACTATTACCTCACACAAAGTAAACGAGATTTGTTACAAAAGTACCTTAGAAAGTTCGTCCTTAAGATGTTGGACGGACGTAGAAGAATCAATGTGTTTCAGAGCCTCAACTGTTGATTATTAATTAAGTGTTACTTGTGACAGAACGACGGGTAGTGTTACTGACCGTGTGAGACGAGACTTTTCTCTTTCTACACGATTGCACCGTCGAACGATTAGGGTTGTCGGAAGTCGAGTCACAGACTACACTGTCCCGTCTAGGTACGAGCTTTGTTGAGTCGTTTTCCTCCCATCCCTCGTGGTCGAAAGACCTTGGTCCAAAGACTTCGGTGGACGGGTGCCCGTGTTCATTGGTCGGGGAAAATAAGTCGCTAATATGGTAGAAGGAGACTTCACGAGGAGAATGGGTAATCGAGTTAAAACAGGTTTGAATGCTCACAAAAGGTACACATTCTAGGACTTCTGAGCTGTAATTATCTGGTCCACTGAGTTTCACCGGAGAACCGATGATTCGACCCGACACCGGTTACCCTCGTGTCCTTTTCTCAGAATGACTGACAGGAACTCACTCGGGACACGACACAAATCAGCGAGTCAGTACAGGTTGAGAAACACTGGGGTACCTGACATCGACCGGTCCGAGGAGACAGGTACCCCTGAGAGGTCCGTTCTTGTGACCTCACCCAACGATACGGGAGTAGGTCCCCTAGAAGGGTTGGGTCCCTAGCTTTCCAGAGGGCGTAACGTCCGCCTAAGAAATGGTAGACTCGGTGGTCCTTTCGGGACTCACTCGGGACAGTCCTAGGAAAGGATCAGAGAGGAAACTTCTGAAATGTGTGGAGAAAACTTCTAGATACCTGAATCTATGTGTGAGTTTCCCCGTCTGGATACCGTGCGGGAGTCCACTGACCATGGGTCTCGGTAGATAGACGTACCGTACCTTCGACTTTAAAAATCCTACTCACTACCCCTCTACCCCCCGTATACGAGTCTAGTGAACCCCCTGAAATTGGTACCGGTATCGTGTCGGTCCTCATCATCGTCTCAATTCTGTACTTTCGGATCCGTGTTCCCCACGACACAAGGTCGGGTCGGGACGACGTGTGAACGACACACTGAAGTTCGTTCACGGGAGGGGACCCCTTGACTCCCCGGATAAGTGGTTCTCTCACCTAACCTGACCTCCTACGAACGTGGAGTGACATAGGGGTCGTCACGGGGTGGGGGTTTGACATGGACCGGTAGATGCACTACGGAACTTCTCAAACGACGGATTTGCAAGACGATACCGAGGAAGGTAGTGATTGTAAGGTCTTGAGACCCCTTAGTAAAGGGAACCTTAATACGTAGACGGAAGGGTCGATCCGGTAGATTACTACCTTTGAAGTGAACTTACCCTCTCAAAAATTTTGAGTCCATTGTTGGTAAACTCAAAGAGGTAATAAAACCTTTAACAAGACACCGAGTGTCGACGGAGGAGGTCAGTGGGCCCTCTGTCTTCAAGGGACGTGGGCGCATGCACGGAGACATGTGTCTATGACAACTCCAGACATTTGTATTCCTTTCGTAATCTCTACTTTTGGACCCGGGAGATTAGGCGTCGGGTCTGTGGTGTAGTGTGTCGGAGTGTCGGTTAAGTATGTTCAGGTCCTCCGTCGTCTGTCTTCTTATAATTGTGACAGTTAGACTTTGACGTCCAAATTTCAATCCTTTCCCTTTTTATACAGTCAGAACTGAGTCCGTCGTAGTGGTTAACGAAACGTATAAGGGAAAAGTTGGTGTGTTGGTGAACTTTAGGAAGTATCAGTTTTATAGCGGACTGGTTTTGGTTCTTCTAACCCGAACCCACTCACACCAGAAATCAGTGAGTCAACACAGGTTGAGAGACGTTGGGGTACCTGACATCGGGTGGTTCGAGGAGACAGGTACCCTAAAGGGTCCGTTCCTATGACCTGACCCAACGGTAAAGGAAGAGACTAGTCCGAACTCACTTGGTGTTTTGTTGTTGTTGGTTTTGGAGTGTCTCTTCTTTCCGTTTCGGACTTTCCTCTTTAAATTTAATGTCTAATTTACACACTAATGATGTTAATGGAAATGGACAATGGTCTCTTAAGACCTAAATGACCTTTGTCATTTTTACATTTTTCTTCTTGATTCCCTTTAAAACGACGACTCTCTCCTCCTGGGACCCTCCCACCCATCAAAAGTAATCTAATTTCGTTAAGAACTACAGGGAAGGTGGAGACAAGAATTTTTATATTTTCCTCCAACCTTAGTTCGTCGTTGTCTCTCTTCGTACCGTGAGTGTTCCTTCGGAGGGAATAGGACGACCCTCGCCTACCCTTTAAGAGCTCCTACGAGTCACTCCATCTTACAATCCTCCAGGCAATCTTGAGACCGACACCACCCCCACCCACCCCCTTCCGTCCTTCCCCTCTTTCAAGAAACGTGAAGTGTTCCGGCGGTTTCGGGGGAGGGTGACCCTGTTTTCCGACTCTCTCTTTCTTAGCACGGGACCTTCGGGTCTGTAAGTGAGAGTGACTAGTCTTACACCTTTCAGTCAGGGACGTCCTTTAGACTATGACTGGTGGTCGTGACCGTACCGGTTCCGGGATCCTCGACGGACGGATCGGGACTTTACGTGTGAGTGTGAACGGAGTCTCTTGTCTATGTTTTGACCCTCCCTCCGAGTCAGAGGTGAGACGGTACCTGGGTCGTACAGGAAAGAGTCCATTTAGGTCGGGTAAAGATAGAACACCCCGTGTCCTCCACCAGAGTATCCCTAGAAGGGTCTGTCTAGGTACCTTCGTGTTCTATTCAGGGTGGGAACGGACTCGGTCCACTTTAACCCTCACACTCGAGGTTCGCGTCCCGGGTCGTTCCTACGTTGTGTCACCGGGACGTTTACCGTCACCCGGACTGACCTTCGCAGATTTAGGACGGGACCGGAATCTCAGTGAGGTAATCGGGTCTCGTTTCACGAGTAATAGGTTCACTGTGTTTCTGTGGTGAACGAGGGGACTGTGTGCAGGACCGACTACGTCCGGATAAGACAGTAGGGTACCTGTCGGACCGACGTAGAGTATTAATCCTTTTTCGACAAGGACGGTAGTAAACCCTCTAGGTAAAGTGTCTCTGTCGAAGACGTACCACTCAGCCATAAAGTTTGTTTTTCTAAAGTTTAAGGTTTTAGGTCCGTAAGTTCGGTCAGTGTAGGACTGTCGGACCAGAATCCACTGAGTTATAGGAAGTCCAACGGAGAGAAAATGAGATCTCTTCTTTAACGGGACGAAAAAACTCCTGGTCCTAATAAGTATGGAAATTTCATTGAGAACAGTTAGACAGACTTTTATTGTAAACCGTTCCCCTTTTATAAGAATTGACTCTTAATTGCCATCTTTCTACAATGAAGGATCTGTATTTCTCAGAATACAGAATTGACTATGTGCGTGTGTACGTACGTGTGTGTGTGTGTGTGTGTCTGTGTATGCAACGTTGTAACTTCAAAACTTTTTATTTGATGTTGTGAATACTTATCCCTGTAACATATCGTTCTCGAAGACTTTGTGGCAAATTATTCTTTAGTTTGTACTTCCGTCTTATAAATGAGTTTCATTAGTACGAGTGAGTTTAGAACCAGTCGGTGTACGGACGATTAAATCCTAAGTGTCGTCTGCTCTCCGGTAGAGTTGGATGTTTCACTCACAATTTTCAAGACTTTACCCATAACCCACAAATTTGTTCTTGGTAGTTTCTTGGTTTTTTTAACGGGTGGACTGAAAGTAAAAGTAAGACATTTAGTGACGTGTCTACTTCCTGACTCCCGAAAGACTGAGATTAGTTTCCTCTGAAAGAAAAGGTCCTTTCAGATCTCAGTACACTAAAGTAGATGGTTTAGATTTGCTACCATGTAGAGTTAAATTCGAGAGTTGAGAAGTCTAAGAGTAACCCCTTTTCTTCACCTCTCCTTCGTTTCCGTTGTCGTAATAAAAAGAGGTAGACTGATATATTTCGGTATCCTAAGAAAACAGTGGTTGCGAAAAGAAGGTTCTGAGACGTTCTTCAATGGTGAAGGAGGACGTTCCTCAATTTCAGTTTGTAAACTTCGTCGAGGATGTGAAGAGAAGGAAAGGATACGAATGATATTTGTTTGTTCCAAATGTTGGACACCCGGTTTCCGTTTACCTTACCTCTGTTTAAATCACCCTTTTCTCCTTCCCCCAAAGGAAACGACGAGGGGACAAGTTACTGTTCGAGTTATCGTCTGTGTAAGTAAATATAGTGTCGAGTATTTACGAGTAATGTCTTTTACGTCTTTTATGTCTCCTCCCATTTTCCTTTTAACTCATAAAGGTAGGGGCTTACTGGTCACAATTGTAACCATATTAGGAAAGATGGAAAAACCAATATTTATTCACGATGAACGAACCGTACCAATACTAACCAGTATAGGTGTTAAAGTATAGAACGAAGAAAGTGTACGTCAATATTCGTAGAGATGTACAACGTCGGTAGTAAAACTCTTGGTGTATTATCAGACACTACACCTACCCTACCTCTGTTTTTCATATGACGTTCATCAATTCTCGTGACTGAAACTCCAGTCTACCTCGACCCCACTTTAACATGGAGACAATGGAGGACCGGATATCAGAACGTGTTCACTTAGTGAGACTGGAAATCAGAGGAGATATTTGTTCCCTACTGTTATCGTATTATGGATAGTGGTACCGACGAATCTCCGGATTACTCGATTATGGTATTTCGTGAAGTCTGACACGACCATCATTGAGGTGTCATGCACAATCAACTATAACTCTGTGAAATGAGGACACGAACTTGGACCTGTTTGTTGAGGAACTCGTTGTTTTGTGTTTCTTTGATCTTTCTTGATTTTTGACGTACGTCCATGTCACACTCGTCCCCGACGGGTACGCCGTGATCACCATTTCTTGGACGGACGGTTACGTCCTCTGCATTCTCCGTGCCTAACTTAGAGATCCAGCCCTTCTAGGGGACCTTCTCCTTTACCGTTCATAAGAACGGACCTCTTAAGGTACCTGTCTCCTCGGAAACCCCAACGTTTCTCAGCCTGTGCCTACTTTGTTGAATCGTGTACGTACGTGCGTGTCAACCTCGTTTAATACCTGGTATTCTATGTTTTTCTAGTTTTTTGGGTTGACGGTAAAGACTTCTTAACCCTCGTTTTCGTACGAGGACACGAGTCGTGGTGGTTTCTCTACCCGTTTAGTACATTCGGTGGGGAGGTCGGACTGGGGACCTATGTGGGGATGGGAGTGGGGTAAATCCCTTGGTTCAGTGAGACGAAGTCCTTCGTTCGTTCCCTTGGACAATGAACAAAAACCGGGGGGACCACGTCGTCCTCTGGGTTATTTCGGAACGGACTTAAAGAACGGACCGAAGATCAGTTAAAGATAACAAACCCCTTACGGTTCTTGAGACCAGTTATAGTTATAATAATGATTGATGGTAAAATTTGATTAGGTTATGAAAAACAATCGGTAACCTATCGAAGGTTTAAAGGACAAACCTGGTGAGACGTTCCACGTGCATTTATCTTAAGAAAAGGAATACAAAAGGGTTACACTTTAAGGACACCTACAACGATACAACGGTTTAAACAACCGGTCTACTTAAAACGACATGGTCCTTAGTCACACCTCTATGGTAGTTCTCGTTTTGACTCCCTGGGAACTTCAGGAATTTCCAAAATCTCGATAGTTCGGGAACTCCCCGTGGTTCACGTCAGGACAAATGTATTGATTACCCTCTGTGGACAGGTATAGTTACAGAAACCGGAGTAAACTCGACTCTGGAGTATCAGAGAGAGACTTTCAGTTCCCGTATAGAAGTGTCGGAGAGTCATGTAGAGAGAGATCGTCCTTCTAAAGACCCGTATTGTCACGCCCTGGTCGTACCCACCCACCATGAACAGACTTCATGAAAAGGACTCAAAACTTTTCGGTTTTCAAAACCGATGGAGGAAGTGTAGGAAATCCAGAGTCGAACATATAGTAGAGATTGTCCACTGTCGTTGGACAAAACTCATCCATGGGGTAGGGTGGGTGTTAAGAGATGTCAGTACGTTTAATTAAAATAAGGTTCTTGTGTAGTGTTGAACACTAGTACAGAGTCAAATAAGTAATAAATGTCACGTAGAGGGGTCGATCTGACAGGTGAGGTCCTCCCCTAACACAGAGTCACAACGAATCAGTATAGGAATCAGGGGTCCATCTTTTCCCGGACCATCTCTTATCCGTAAGGTCCGGGAGTAACGGACGAACTACGAGTCCTGGGAGAACCGGTGGGACTGTTGACCCGGGACCCCATGTCCTTGTTTCCTCGGGAGTTAGGAAACGTGACATCTCAGAAGGGACGAACTCTACGACGTCACTAGTACACGTACGCTCCACTCTAACGTTATCTCTCCGGTTTTCGAATAGTACCGGTTGACCCCTCTACCCCTCAGACGGTCAAACCACCCGGGTGTTCCGGGGAGACCTCTTATAATTACTTCCTCTGTCTCTCTCTCGGTGTGGAGGATGTGGATCTCGATCTGAAGAACTGGTTCCTTAGGATGAATCCAAAGAACTTTGTCGAGGGTCCAACCTGAAGGAGCATGTGATTGTTTGTCGATGAACAAAAGAGGTTCCGTTCAAAATCTTAGTTTATCCGTCATAGAAGTGTCGTCCGTTTTCTCTAGAACTTAACTACTCGTGTTTTCGAGTCTACTTGGTGTTTACGGGGTAAGTGGTACAGTCAGGATGTCTCCTTCGGTGTAGGTCGACATGGGGTCCGAAGATAAGGATTAAGGTGCTTCACACAGACAAGACCCAATATTGTCTACCACAAACGTTACGTACGTTTTCGAAGTTTATCGGTTTACCACGTCGGTACCTCTAAAAGGTTTCTCTTCGGGTTTTGTTGTTGTTGTTTTTATGAGAGTGGTCACTTTTAGACTTCTCACAAATACAATGAAGGATGACACCGTTTTATCTCTTGTAGGTTAATCACGTCACCAAGGTGACAGACCCGTTTTGGTCGGTTCACACTTTCCCGACTACGGCGATCTTCTCTTATGGAAGGTCCGTGTGAGACTGGGAAAGTTTTTCCCCATGATGGATTTTCTTCACTTTTAAGTCTTAGATCCGGAGTAGTAGGACAGTCCTCTAGACTTTGAAGGAAATGTCCGATTCCAACGGTCGAGGTACACAACTGACGAGATTCTCCCGTGCCGTTGGGGGAGATCATCAAAAACTCCGTTTCCTGGACTTGCATCTTACCATGTGTTTCAAACGTCGTCGACTAGTTTTACGTTAGGTCACGATGGTACAGTAAATACTACTTTTTTCTCGATGATGAGTCTTTTGTGACCTAGTAAAAAAGTTCTCCTATTTATCTTAACTTAGGTCGTTCCTTGGTCTTGGACTTGGTAGGTGTAGTCCACACTCACTTTAATGTGGAACGGGAGGTAGAGAACAACGAGTACTAGGAAGTCGAGGTGGTAGAGGGTGGAGGAGAGGGAGGAGGTCAGTCATCGAGAAGAACGGACAAGTGAATTACGGACTACACATTAATATGATGACATGAAAAGTTCCATGATATGACATTTTAAATCGTACAAAAGAGATAAAAAATTAAATACATAATAAGTACACTTGTCACAATATTTGGATAATATCATGTCATGATATATCACCTAACACAATCAACCCATGGATCCGATTGAAACAATCTGGATCTTGTTTAACCTGAAGGCACGAGAGTCTTACCCTAAGCAAATACACAACCCCTGACTGACATTAAGGTAAAAGGTATCGTAGGTCATTTAGAGTAAGGAGAGGTAGTGTGTCTGTGTCAAAAGTATAGGTAGTGATGGAATTGGGATTGCCTCGGAAGAGAGGAGACGTACTTAGTAGGGGTAGAAGAAGTTTTACTGGAGTATTAAGTACCAAAGGTCTAGAAGTCTCCCGAGTATTTGAGTTAGGGGTAAGAGAATTTTTATTTTGATCTCTTCTAAAACTTAGGTAGTGCACAAAACCAAATCTGTCAGACGAATACGATAACGTCGAGACTAGTACCAGAGTAAAAGTAACCGATGTACAGTGCAATACGGTTCAACACCGGTTGATTTTAGGATCCTAATACAAGTTTCAGTTTTAGGAAGGAATCCCTACAAATTTGTGACTGTTCTCTTGTTTCTACAAAAGAGAAAAGAGACCCCAGAGGTTCGACCCTAAAACATTTAGGTCCCTACGATCTTCGGTACAAGAGACGGTCTATTTTTTCGAGCAGACGTTGTCGTTTCAAACCTCAACCCTTCTTTATTCGTCTCTACACACACACACACACACACACACACACACTCTCTCTCTCTCTCTCTCTCTTTCTCTCTCTCTCTCTCTCTCTCTCTCTCCCTGGTGTCCCCGTATATCCGTGGGTTCCGATAGTTCAGAGATCAAAGTTAGGGACTTCAAAGGACTAAACGGAAGCGAGGACGTCAAGAACGTGACTAAGACCCTCGAGGGAGTCATAGGAAGGTTATTTAAAAGAACATACGAAGATGATCGTTCCTTCCAAAGACAGTAAATATTGTTCTTTGAACTGAGGTTTGACGGACTCTAGAAGTGTCCCGTCCAAAGAAGAGAGGGAAGTGTAGTGACTAAATCTTAGTACTACCTCCGAAAGGAACGACTCACTCTCTCGTCTGGTCCTCATACCTGTCATCCTTCCCTTCTTTCTTCTCTTTCACACCGGTACCAACTCTGGATCTCTGGTTCAGAAGATGATTGGGGAAACGACTCTTGGTTGGGTTCAGAAGAGACCCGAGGACGTTACGAAGGAGGTAAGGTACTTCGGTTCTCACATGTCCTGGTAGTGGAATGAAAACCGTTTCTAGAGGTGAGATCTACCGTTCGAACCTTCTTAGTCCCAACGACCCACCTCCTCTGTATAAACCCTTTTAATATCCGGACACTGTGTCAGACCCATATAGGATGAGGGTCCGGGACGTCTAACAGTACCGAGGGGGACTCGTACACTGTACCTTATAGGATACACAAGACGGTTTTTCTCAGATTCGGTGGAACTCGACCTATACCGTGTTTGATTACAAACCCAAACATCGTTGACTGTCGTTCTATTAGTCCAACTTAGAGGGTTCACGTAACGCGAGAAGGGAAAATTTTACGAGACACGTGTGTACTGTTTCGCTAAACCGATCTTCTGGTCGTCGATTATTCAGAGTCTTCTTATTGAAGGTTCGACTGACAAACGATTGAACTCGTCGTAACAGGTCTTTCTATCAGGTATACTACAACTCATCTCTCGTCACAAGGACCGTATTGACAGGGGTTACACCGATTCTACACCCGGTCGTACAAGGTAATGGTAATCATGAATCTTCTTGATACCGGTGGATTACCGGGACGTCAACATTTGAGTGAGTCTTCCCTAGTATACGAGAATGATTGTGTCATCACAATCTCACTCGAAACGAGTTAATGCATGAACCGGAGTTCGGAAGATAAGTCCCGTAATGTTTTCGTAGAGAGTGTTTGAGTAGATGGTCGTTTAGACCGAAAAGGAGGATGTGGTCTTTTGGTGGTTTCTTTCTAAAATAAACGAGTAACTCGAACGTGCACGAACAACATAAAGTCCTTTAATACTACGAAGACCTTCGTCGTTTCCTACTCCATGTCCTTGTATGACATCGGGTAAATTGGGTCCCTTTGTGTCAAGAGTGTATAAATATTTAAGAAAGACGTGTGATTATCTAACGATTAGAAAACCACCTTTACGACTGTCGGGTTTACCGTTTTTAGACTTCCCTCCCCTCGATCACTCACCGAAGTCTAATTCGACTTATTATTATTACTGTTCCTTAAATATCTGGGTGACCCCATATCCATAAAGGGTCTACCTTTCTTTCTTAAGTAAAAAAAAAAACATCTAAAAATCGTAGGTGAAAGGGTGATTCCTCCGAAACTACTTCGTCGGACGAGTGAATCGATGTTTAATAGAAGTTCGGACATGTCCGTCTGGAGTCTCCATAACGTCCAGACCAGGGTTGGTGACGTTATTTCGTTTATAGTGTTAATTCACTCAGTATGTTTAAAAAAACCAAAGGGTCACGTCTATTTTCAATGTAATTGTGATATGATATCGGATAATTCACACCTTATCGTAGTACAGATTCTTTTTATTACGTGTATGGAATTGATTTTTATCAAATAACGATTTTTTACGATTGGTTGTAGACTCTGAAGTCGTACATGACTAGAACGACCGTCTCCTAAACTTTATAACGATCTTAATAGTTTTACACTGTGCTTCACTCGTTTATCTCGACCTTTTTACCACGACTATCTGAACGAGTCACGTGTCAACGGTGTTTGGAAGTTAAACATTTCTGTATGTGTGTGTGTTTACGTAATAGGCACTTCGAGTTATTTCGTTTCGAGTTATTTTATTCCACGGAACTGAACCGGGGAATCTCGATAAGTTCTTTTGTGTCTTTTATTTATCCACCACTAATAATTTGAATTATAACTAGACTCTTACTTCGTGAAGTACTGAGGAAGTCTTTGTCACAGGATTTTTTGCACACTTCGTCGATATCTCTTCCAGACCCTTAAACCATTGACAAGATTCATAAAAAGTATAACAACCACGACAAAATGTTTTCACTGAATCTCTTACCTGAACTGTTTTGAAGTCGGTTATTCGATCTGTTTGTCTAAACGTGACTCCAGAAGGTTATAATTTGAAAAACTAGATTATGTGTAGGTTTTAAGTTCTAAGTTCAGTACCTAGAGACGATAGTCCTGTTCAGTTACTGTTGGGAATAGTTTACACACTAATGGGATTTCTGTCTGTCGTCGATCCATGTACTCCATCGTATAGTCTTTTGACACTCAAGAAAGGTTTACTCACTATATCTATCTCACTCGTATCCATTTAATATACCATATACTTATGTAAATTCATTTCTACGACTTTTCTATTACCTGACAAAATTTCTCCTTTTTACCGTTATAACATGACCCCTAAATATTATATACATCTTCATATTACATACTGTTAATATCGTGATTCCAGTCCTCCCCTCTTTAACTTCCTATGAGGACATACTAGCAGTATAAATAACCTACAGTCCTTTACAAATTGTCATCCTAAGGACATACGACAAAGGATAGAGAGAACTCGGGAGATAAGGAATAGTCAAGGACAGTCCTTGTTCTCCTCACCGTTCGGTGAGGGTCCTGACTCCAGTATCTCTACCCTACGAACGTATCCTAAAGGAAGTAATCGGAAAGGTATACCAGGCAGTCAGTCAGTCAACCTCTTCTGAGAACTCTCAGGGTACCTGACGTTCCTTCAGGTTGGTCAGGTAGGATTTCCTCTAGTCAGGACCCACAAGTAATCTTCCTGACTACGATTTCGACTTTGAGGTTATGAAGGTATACCACTTTCCGTCATAGATGTTGGGAGAAAACTATAACTAACGGAAAACCGGAATACCGGAGATAACGAGGAACAAAGGAATCATTGAACATTTCAGACCAGAAAACTAGAAATAGACTTCTTCGATGGAACATTCTGCAATATATGTAAGCGTGTCTTAAGTTATTTCGTGGGAACAAGGTGGTCTCTGGACTCAGAGACGCAGGAAGGAAGAGAGAGAGATAGAGAGATAAAGACCGACTACGGCCGACACATTGGGTCCCTTATAATCGGAGAAAGGAAGAAAGTGAAAGAATAGCAGTTGAGGCCTGGTGGTTCAAGACCAGGTAATTTCCTGGGGTTGTTCACCGCGGGTCTTGTCCCCGGACCATATGTGTCGTGAAACCTGCCTCACTAAGTCCCGGACAACTCCGACAATTCATGTTCCTGTACCCAGTTTACCGACCTTTCGGGGGAGTGAAAAGGTGAAATGAAGTAGTAGATAAATTTCAAGTCCCTGAAAGTCAAAACGAAGTTGCTCATCTCCGAACGGAAGTTTGTTGTCAACTTGTAATAGGGACCAAAGGACTACTTCCGTCAAAATTAAATCTTTAAACCGTGGCCCAGTTTCTCTTACAACTTGCTCGGCGGTCTCCCCTTTTTTATAAGGTTAACTAAAGACCGGGGACACCCGAGAGCAATATCGACATTAAGTCGGTAAAGTTCCGTTAAGATCGGGAGAGCTATAAGCTGTTGTCTGTCTTGCGAATAATGTATTTATACTTAATCTACTACTTTGAAATGTTTTCCGGGTTAATCTTGTTGTATTTTATAAAGTCTTAAAAGGATGTTCGGGACGGGACCGACGAGGTTTACGAGGAGGAGACGGTTATCCGTGCTTAGGTTTTCAGAGAGAAAAAGATCTTGGATTACTAAGACTACTGAGAGGACTCTGTGAAAAACTGTGGTTTTGACCATTGTGAAAAGAACTATTATTACTATTCAGGAATCGTGTTTGAGCATAAACGTTTTTTAACGATGGATGAGTGAGAGGAAGCGTCGTCTCCGAGAGACTTAACGAGCGAAACGTTAGTGCTCAGAGATCTCGGCTACCAAAAAGGCGGAAGGGACAAAATTCTTTACGATTACGAGTTGTTGTTTATTATGGAGTTATACTTCCATAATTGAAAAAAGTGTCCGTTGTTTATTTTTTCCGACATTGATACATACCGGGTGTAAGCGGAAAATGATCTCTTTAAGATTTACGATACCACAGAAGATAACCTTGGAAATAAGGGATACTAACCGTTTGAAATTATTTTCGAGAGGAATTTGGTCCTCTTATAGAAGTTACCTGTTACACCAAAGTTCTATATCGGTCTCTAGTACGATTGTTTGTTTTTGTGAGTTCGACCGTGAGGGGTTTTGGTTTAATGAAAACTTTACAATTGACCGTGGTCTGTTAAACTGCGATATCTTCAAGTTTATGTTACGGGAGGAAACAACGTACTTGTTAATTTTTGTCACCGGGAACTTCGAACCCGATCTTAATGAGGAGTTCCCCTTGGATGTCCATCGATGTGATTTTATAATGTTCCTGGATTACTTTTCATACGACTAAAAAATCGATCTAATCTTTTACGATAAAGGGTATCACATTTGACTTTTTTTCGATTTTCCGTTGATCTCTTTAATGAACGAATACTTTTACGTTTAGTCTTTACAGTTTTCCGATATCGGGGTTAAACACTCTGTCCCTGATAATAACTAGTAAACTTCCGAACAGCGTTAGATCCTAGTCTTTGAGTTTTTTACGTTTACGATCGACTTTGTTACCGACGAACGAAATTTTTCCCTTTACTCCCCACAAAATGTCCTCCCCTATTCTTGTTAAATTTTTCCCTAATGGGATTCTTTCGACTATTTTTTGGAGGTTTTCAGACTGGGGTGTTTGGAAACCAGAAAATAAGCCGGTTAGATCAAACTGAAGATTTCCTTAATGGCAAGTGGGACCTCATTAGTTAAGTCTAATATTTCGTCTTTAAGTTTAAATACCGTTAAGTTTTCCCCCCTGTTTTAACGAGTTAATAAAGAAAATGGGATATAAAGATAATTGAGAAGATTGTTACATGCCTGTCCACCTAAACCGTCATGTCTAGTTTTTGTCAGAAATACTGTAGTAACCATAGACTTATACGGACTGGTTTATATTTATAGTTTTAATTACCATTTTCTAAAAGACCAGAGGAGTTATAACCTAGACTATAATGATAATATAGATTTGTAAATACCGGGTTTAGGACCGGATATGTTTTTTTAGAGAACGGTTTAACGTCCTTAAAGAGTTTGGTTTCATGTTCTTCAAATAGTTTCACAAGTTTAGATGGGTACACTCCCTGGTCTTCCGGTTGGACGTTGTAATTTTGGACTACACTATCTACGTGGGGAATTAAATTATCCTTCCCTAAATGGATACGTTACCGTTTGAGTCTATATGTAATTTATTGAATATCTATGTGTCGATCTTAACTTTATATGGTTCCCTAGAACGAGAGGAACCTTGAGATAAAAACAATACTTTTCTTTAGATTGTTTACCGCAGAGAATTGTCTGTAATAATAATAAATAAACGTTCTAAAAAAAATTATATGGAGATGTGGGAAATCTGACTCTCTAAACGAAAGAAAGGGGAAATAGGATTAGAATAACCCGGAGTATTTGCTATGGTTACCTGACATAACGGAATTCCTTACTACTTAAGAGGGTGGTACACAGTCATGATACATCGATTTCGGGAACTCGGACATCCTTTGTTAAAGGACTGAAAGAACAATAGGTAATATACCTACTATATAACAAAAGTCTAGGTAGGTAAAATTTTGAGTTGTGTACAAACTATATCGAGTTGTTTTTGAGACCTAATTAATAACGGGGACTTTTTTAAGTTTGGAGATGTTTAGGAGATGAATCCTAAACAACAATTATCTGTTGTATAATGAGGGGTTGATTGAGTCTAAGCATGACTATTGGAATTTACTAAAAGTCTTTGAGAATCCACTATATTTAACCTAATCTGGGAGAAATTTCACTTTTCACTTCAGCGAGTCAGTACAAGCTGAGAAACGCTAGGGTACCTGACATCTGATGGTCCGAAGAGACAAGTACCCTAAAAGGTCCGTTCTCATGACCTCACCCAACGGTAAAGAAAGACGTCCCCTAGAAGGGCTAGGTCCCTAGCTTAGGTCCAGAGAACGTAACGTCCGTCTACGAAATGGGAGACTCGGTGGTCCCTTATGAAACTGAGAGAAAGTCAAGTCAGGTCAAGTCAAGTCAAGTCAACGAGTCAGTAGAGGCTGAGAAACGCTGGGGTACTTAGCGTCGTGCGGTCCGGAGGGACAGGTAGTGGTTGAGGGTCTCAAGTGAGTCTGAGTGCAGGTAGCTCAGTCACTACGGTAGGTCGGTAGAGTAGGAGACAACAGGGGAAGAGGAGGACAGGGGTTAGGGAGGGTCGTAGTCTCAGAAAAGGTTACTCAGTTGAGAAGCGTACTCCACCGGTTTCATGACCTCAAAGTCGAAATCGTAGTAATGAAGGTTTCTTTAGGGTCCCAACTAGAGGAAGTCTTACCTGACCAACCTAGAGAAACGTCAGGTTCCCTGAGCGTTCTCAGAAGAGGTTGTGGTGTCAAGTTTTCGTAGTTAAGAAGCCGTGAGTCGGAAGAAGTGTCAGGTTGAGAGTGTAGGTATGTACTGGTGTCCTTTTTGGTATCGGAAATGATCTGCCTGGAATCAGCCGTTTCATTACAGAGACGAACACTTATACGATAGATCCAACCAGTATTGAAAAGAAGGTTCCTCATTCGCAGAAAATTAAAGTACCGACGTTAGTGGTAGACGTCACTAAAACCTCGGTGAGGGGGGTTTTTTCAGACTGTGACAAAGGTGACAAAGGGGTAGATAAAGGGTACTTCACTACCCTGGCCTACGGTACTAGAAACAAAAGACTTACAACTCGAAATTCGGTTAAAAAAGTGAGAGGAGAAAATGAAAGTAGTTCTCCGAAGACTCAAGGAGAAGTGAAAGACGGTATTCCCACCATAGTAGACGTATAGACTCCAATAACTATAAAGAGGGCCGTTAGAACTAAGGTCGAACACAAAGAAGGTCAGGTCGCAAAGAGTACTACATAAGACGTATATTTAATTTATTCGTCCCACTGTTATATGTCGGAACTGTATGAGAAAAAGGATAAACTTTGGTCAGACAACAAGGTACAGGTCAAGATTGACAACGAAGGACTAGACGTATGTCTAAAGAGTTCTCCGTCCAGTCCACCAGACCATAAGGGTAGAGAAAGTCTTAAAAGGTGTCAAAGAACACTAGGTGTGTCAGTTTCCGAAACCGTATCAGTTATTTCGTCTTTATCTACAAAAAGAACTTGAGAGAACGAAAAAAGTACTAGGTCGCCTACAACCGTTAAACTAGAGACCAAGGAGACGGAAAAGATTTTGGTCGAACTTGTAGTCCTTCAAGTGCCAAGTGTATAACGACTTCGGACCGAACCTCTTAAAACTCGTAATGAAATGACCGTACACTCTACTCACGTTAACACGTCATCAAACTCGTAAGAAACCGTATCGGAAAGAAACTCTAACAAAGGAATCATTGAACATTTCAGACCAGAAAACTAGAAATAGACTTCTTCGATGGAACATTCTACAATATATATGAGTGTGTCTTAAGTTATTTTGTGGGAACAAGATGGTCTCTGAACCCAGGGGCACAGGAAGGAAGAGAGAGAGAGAGACAGAGAGATAAAGACCGACTACGGCCGACGCATTGGGTCCCTCATAATCGGAGAAAGGAAGAAAGTGAAAGAATAGTAGTTGAGGCCTGATGGTCCAAGACCCGGTAATTTCCTGGGGTTTTTAACCTTTGTCGTATTATAGTGAACTTCTGTATAACGTTATTCGTGTTTTACATATAGTATTTGAAATGTTCTTTGTGACTTATTATTTTGATTCTCTCGAAAATTCTGTTGGTTCCTCTATTTTACCTTTATACTTTTTTGTCAAGTAGGTTTTTCTTCCGTCTTTTTCTCTTTGTTTCTTGTCTATCCTGTTTATCTTTTGTTTATCTTTTACTATCTAAATTTGGATTACCATAACTATTAGTCTTATACTATTTCCTATTTGTGGTGATGAAGACTCGGACGTACGGGATCTCAGGTACGAGGTGTTGTTCTCTCAGGTGTCGTTATTCTTCGGACCTGTAGTGTTGATCTCGCATCGGGGGTAAGTGACGTTGATCTTTTTCGGGTGTACGTCGTTGTTTCTGGATCCCATCTGTATTTATTTATTCATTTATTTTTGGACTACGGACTAGGTTGAGGGGTCTTTCAGACGAAATGAACCAGTCGAAACACTGGTCTCGTAAGTTAAGTCTAGTCAAGTCAGTGAGTCAGCACAGACTGAGAAACGTTGGGGTACCTGACGTCGTGTGGTCCGAAGGTACAGGTAGTTGTTGACGACCTTGGATGAGTTTCAGTACAAGTAGTGCAGTCACTGTGGTAGGTTGGTAGAGTAGGAGACCGTGGGAGAGAGGAGGACGGAAGTTAGAAAGGGTCGTAGTCCCAGAAAAGGTTTATCAGTCAACAAGCGTAGTCCACCGGTTTCATAACCTCAAAGTCTAAATCGTAGTCAGGAAGGTTACTTGTAAGTCCTGACTAAAGGAAATCCTATCTGACCAACCTAGACGAACGTCAGGTTTCCTGAGAGTTCCCCGAAGAAATTGTGGTGTCAAGTTTTCGTTGTTAAGAAGCCACGAGTCGAAAGAAATATCAGGTTGAAACTGTAGGTGTGTACTGATGACCTTTTTGGTATTGAAACTAATCTGACTGGAAACAACCGTTTCTTTACAGAGACGGAAAATTGTGGGAGAAGGTTGTTGTGTTCTCTTTTGAGATGTGTACCTGTAGTGGTCTACCAGTTATGGTTTTAGTCTAACTAATATAAAAAACGTCGGTTTCTACTTCTTCGACATATGTCAGTCGTTTTAGTTCTGACCCTCGACTGACACCGAGTCTAGTACTTGAGGAATAACGGTTTAAGTCTGAATGTAACTTCTTTCATCCCTTTTGGTGATGTGGTAAGTCCATACTGGACTTAGTTTAGGGAATACTAATATGTCACCTTCACTCTTTATCTAAGTTCCCTGATCTAGACTATCTAAGTTCCCCAATCTCACGGACTACCTGATACCTGTCTCCAAGTACTGTGACATGTCCTCTGTCCCTCGTTCTGGTAGGACTTCTTTTTCTTTACGTTTTTTCGTTTAGTCGACAGACTCCTCCGGAATGTTCATCGACACTTTTCTTCTCTTAACCTTTCGTTACCTCTTTTCCTTTACATGTGGATAAACTTACGTCTTAAACTGTCTTATCGTTCCTCTCTATTCCTTTCTGAAGGAGTCACTAGTCACGTTTCTTTATCTCCTTTTGTTATCTTACCCTTTCTGATCTCTACAGGAGTTCTTTTAATCTCTATAGTTCCCTTGTAAAGTACGTTTCTACCCGTGTTATTTCCTGTTTTTATCATACCTGGATTGTCTTCGTTTTCTATAATTCTTCTCCACCATTCTTATGTGTCTTCTTGTTATGTTTTTTTCTAGAATTGTTGGGTCTACTAGTACTGACATACTAGTGAGTGGATCTCGGTCTGTAGGACCTTACACTTCAGTTCACCCGGAATCCTTCGTAGTGATACTTGTTTCGATCGCCTCCACTACCTTAAGGTCAACTCGACAAAGTTTAGGATGTTTTACTACGACACTTTCACGACGTGAGTTATACGGTCGTTCAAACCTTTTGAGTCGTCACCGGTGTCGTGACCTTTTCCAGTCAAAAGTAAGGTTAGGGTTTCTTTCCGTTACGGTTTCTTACGAGTTTGACGACGTGTTAACGTGAGTAGAGTGTGCAATCATTTCAGTACGAGTTTTAAGAGGTTCGGTCCGAAGTCGTTATACACTTGGCACTTGAAGGACTACAAGTTCGACCAAAATCTTTTCCGTCTCCTTGGTCTCAAGTTTAACGGTTGTAGGCGACCTAGTACTTTTTTCGTTCTCTCAAGGTCTTTTTGTAGACAAAGACGAAAAACTGATACAGTTTCGGAAACTGACACATCTAGTGTTGTTTGACATCTTTTAAGAATTCCTCTACCCTTATCGTCTGTTGGACTGGATGGAGGACTCTTTGGACATACGTCCAGTTCTTCGTTGTCAATCTTGACCTGTACCTTGTTGTCTGACCAAGGTTTATCCCTTTCCTCATGTAGTTCCGACACATAAGAGTGGGACGTCTACCACTGACATCGGTACTTAATTTTCTACGAACGAGGAACCTTCTTTTCGATACTGGTTCGATCGTATAATTTTTCGTCTCTGTAATGAAACGGTTGTTTCCAGGTAGATCAGTTCCGATACCAAAAAGGTCATCAGTACATACCTACACTCTCAACCTGATGTTTCTTTCTCACAACTTCTTAACTATGAAAACTTAACACCACAACCTCTTCTGAGAACTCTAAGGGAACCTAACGTCCCTCTAGGTTGGTCAGGTAGGATTCCCTTTAGTCAGGACATATAAGTAACCTTCCTGACTACAACTTCGACTTTGAGGTTATAAAACCGGAGGACTACACTTCTTGACTGAATAAACTTTTATGGGACTACGACCCTTTCTAACTTCCGTCCTCCTCTTCCCCTACTGTCTCCTACACTACCAATCTACCGTAGTGGCTGAGTTACCTGTACTTAAACTCATTTGAGGCCCTCAACCATTACCTGTCCCTCCGGACCACACGACGTCATGTCGACTCTCTAACTTGACTTACCACCCCAATTACCGTTGGAGGAAGTTCTCCCGAATAAGATATGGGTCCAGCTGACGTGGGTCTCAGGGACACGGACTTCGTCAGACTCCAATTGGACATGGAGGTGTCCTCTGTGAGTTTGTGACAAGACAGAGTCAGAGACACTTTTAGAGAGGTCTACTAAGATTCCTTGTCAGTCTAAACTCTTGAGATCCTATTCTCGGACTCACATGCCTAAACTAGACCCGTTCACGGTCCTCGATGTACGTATAGGTGTTACAGAACCGGGTCTAAATTAGAGTATTTTAGGATAGAGGAGTTGTCCATACAAACAAAGGGACAGATATCCTATTTCTCCGTCCTGGTCTGTGTTATAAAAAAGAATAACAGGAACTAATTATCGGGACAAAGTTTCTTGAAAGACATTTCTACTTTTACCAGATATAGATGTGACAGTTAATACCTTCGGATATCGACGTACACCGGTAGCTCGTGAACTTTACACCGTTCTGACTTCTTCACTCTAAAATTAAAGTAATTAAGTTTAAACGTTCCTCTAGTTTGGTCAGTTAGGATATCATTTAGTTAGGACCTATAAGTAACCTTCCTGACTACGACTTTGACTTCGAGGTTATGAAACCGGTGGACTACGTTTCTCGGTTGAGTAATCCTTTCTGGGACTACGACCCTTTCTGACTCCCACCCTCCTCTTCCCCTACTGCCTCCTACTCTACCAACCTACCGTAGAGACTGAGTTGCCTGTACTCGAAGTCGTTAGAGGTTCTCTACCACTTCCTGTTCCTTCGGACTGCATGATGTCAGGTACCCCAGTGTTTCTCAGCCTGTACTGACTCACTGACTTGTTATTGTTGTTGTTAAGTCAAAATATATTGGTATGAACTGATCACTGAGGACATAATCTGTCGTCACGTCGAGATATTTTTGTACTAGTTCAGGGATTCTTTTCTAAGGAATTATAATAAAAATTCTAAACCTGATTAAAAAAGAGAAAGACTTAAAAAAGAAGGATGTCCAACCTCAGAAAAGAAACCATGCTCCGTGAAAATGAAATTGTCGTCCTGTTCACGGTGGCGTGAGGGGGCGAAATCGTTGTCTTCCCGAACCGTAGGAACGAGCCTGAGGGCTTTACAACGAGAACCTCCTCTCGGAAAGCTAGGGTAGGGTTGTGGGGAAGGACCTCTTAAAACCAAGACAGGTTGAGATAAAAAAGTTGACGAGAAAGACCACTTCAATTAAGGTTTGAGGATTTCTTCTTTCCTTTTATCCCTGAGAATCGTCTTCATACGTCTATAAGACAATAAGTAGAGACAAAGTTTTTATCGAAGAGGGGTTGGGAGATGGTATAGGTGTTTAAAGATGATATGACACGTCGATTACGTTCGTCGGTTGAGTAACCTTTTCTGTGACTACGACCCTTTCTAACTCCCTTCATCCTTTTCCCCCACTACCTTCTACTATACCAACTACCGTAGTAGCTGAGTTACCTGTACTCAAACGTGTTTGAGGTCCTCTACCACTTCCTGTCCCCTCGGACCGTACGACGTCAGTCTGTGCCGACTCGATGACTTGTTGTTGTTACTGATGTAATTCGTAAGTCTTCAAGACGTAATTGCACAACGACTCTCGAAGCACCGTCTTATGTTAATACGATATCTAACGAACCCGAAGGGTCCACCGTGATCACCATTTCTTGGTCGGACTGTTACGTCCTCTACATTTTTCTGCATCCAAGTTAGGGACCCAGTCCTTCTTAGGGACCTCCTCCCGTACTGTTGGGTAAAGTAATAAGAATGGACCTCTTAGGGAACCTATCTCCTCGGAACACCCCATTCCAGGTATCCCACCGTTTCTCAGTCTGTACTGACTTCGTTGAATCGTGTGCGTGCATCGTGTATCTAACGAATCTGACGGGTCCACTACCGTTCTTTATTTGTAAGACCTCCCCGTCATATCTACCTTTGCGGTGGTAACGTCGAGGTATAGTACTTATGACGTTCGTTCTTTTGTTTCCGTTTTGAAATTTTTATGACAACAGTATGGTTCCGGAGTATGGAGTAGTGAATGTGTGTAATGTTCGCCTTCAAGTCGACAGACATCCCGAACACACCAAATATTACTGCGTTTCTCCACCCGGTTCCCGTCAAATGATCAAAAAATATTCATTTTTGAAGATGGTAGTCTTCGACAAGGTTCGAATAAAGTGTGTCAAACCCTTCTTTAGATCTAATAGTACTTGTTGAGTGTCTTTTATTTGTTTGTTTTTTTTTACTCTAATCGTAATCTTAATCTCTAAGATTCAACACTTGACGACCCGTCGTTCCGGAGACAAGGAGTTAAAATGGCGTAAGATCTGTAAATAAAAAAATTGTCGGAGTAACTTTACATTAAATTTATGATATTTTAGGAGGTAAAATTTACGTGTTAAGTTACTAAAAATCGTTTAAATATAAAAACGTTGGTAGTGGTGAGAGGTCACAATCTTGTAGAGAAGGTGACGTTTCTCTCGAGAGACCGGACCAGTCAGTGATGAATACGGTTGGAAGGGGATTTGAATTTGTTAGTGATTAGATGAAAGACAGAGGTACCTAAACGGACAAGACCTATAAAGTATATTTACCTTAGTGTGTTTTACATCGTAAAACACTGACCGAAAAGTGGATCGTAGTACGAAAGGTCCAAGTAGGTACAGTCTCGTGTGTGACCATAAAGTGAGAAAAAATACCTCCTTATTCTCAGCCTGTGCTGACTCGATGACTTGACTTGACTTGGCTTGACTTATAGGTCAACATACCGATATGTTGGAAAACAAATAGGTAGTAGTCAACTACCTATAAATCCAACAAAAGTGAACAGTATATAATACTTATTACGACAACACTTACAAACCCATGTTCAAAAACAAATGAAAGTTAGGAAAACCCATATATGAATCCTCACCTTAACGACCCAGATACAAATTGGAAAACTCCTTGACGGTGTGACAAAAGGTTTCGCCGACCTAGTGAAATGTAAGGGTGGTTGTCACATACCTCCAAGGTTAAAGAGGTGTAGGAGTAGTTGTATAATAAAAGATAATTTTTTTGATGTCGGCAGGATCATACACACTTTATATATAGTAATACAAAACTAAATGAAAGGGGATTACTGATTACTACAACTTATGGAAGAGTACACGAATGATAATCGTCATCACAATCAGTGAGGCAGCTCAGACTGAGAAATAAGTAAGTATTTACAAGATACAACTTAAAGATAACCTTAGTTAACCAAACAGAATAATAATAACTTAACATTCTCGGAATAAACATGAAACCCATGTTCAAGGAATAGTCTGTATCATACCCGGTTATAACAGAGGTTAAGACAATCGATAGAAAGGAAACAATTTATTAAAAAGATTTCACGTATTCAAAAATCAAAACTATTCCAGATTAAACATTGAAAACAGAAAATGTCTAACACGAACGAAAAATTTTTTAGTATAGATTCGTTAGAAACGGATTAGCCTCCAGCACTTCTAAAAGAGCAAAGGAAGACTTTCGAAACGTTATTGGTTTATTGGGCAGGAAGATGGAGTTGTTTATGTGGGAGTTCTGTTGGACCTTTCGGTCCAAGTTTACAATTTAAGAGACTGAGTTTCAAGATGTGGAGTTACATCTTATGGTCGAGGATCGTTGACTGGGTGGTACATCAGGGAAGGGAAGAGTGTGACCGAGTGAGGAGTGACCTCCCCGACGTGTGTACGAGTACCCGTGAATGATCGAGTACGAAGATTTAAGATAGGGGTAAGTGGGGCTTATCGGTTTCCGATGGAGGACCGGTGGTGAGTCCGTGTGACCATGTGTGTATTTACTGTACACATAGGGACCCATCTGTCTGTGGTTTTTCCTCTTACACTTCCGAGACCTCTACCCGAACACCGGTAAATCCGTTCCTTAAGGGTGAAGGGTCCATAGATAGATGACACATTAGATCTTCCACCGGTGGACGAGACACACCAGTGTAGAGGACCTAGGGTGACAGAGGAGAAGTTTCACTCCGGTAGACTTAGAGTCCCTGGTCACACCCCGAGAAAAATGTATCCAGTGTCACACTATGGTTCAGACGGTTTGGGAGTCCCCCTTTTTCTGTCCTCCTCTGACTACCAGTCACCAGGCTCTCTACACGGGTGACCGCCAGAACGAGGAGGTACCTCACGGAGTCAGTCAGTCAAGTCAGTGAGTCGTCACAGACTGAGAAACACTGGGGTATCTGACGTCGTATGGTCCGCAGGGACAGGTAGTTGTTGAGGGTCTCAAATGAGTTTGAGTGAACTCAGCCACTACGGTACGTTGGTAGAGTAGGAGTAGGAGAAGAGGAGGACGGAAGATAGAAAGGGTCGTAGTCCCAGAAGAGATTCCTCAGTCAAGAAACGTAGTCCACCGGTTTGATAACCTCGAAGTCGAAGTCGTAGTCAGGAAGGTTACTTATAAGTCCTGACTAAAGGAAATCCTACCTGACGAACCTAGAGGAACGTCAGATCCCCTGAGAGTTCTCAGAAGAGGTTGTGGTGTCAAGTTTTCGTAGTTAAGAAACCACGAGTGGGAAGAAATACCAGGTTGAAAGTGTAGGTATGTACTGGTGACCTTTTTGGTATCGAAACTGATTTGACTGGAAACAACCGTTGCAGAGACAAAAAAATTATACGACAGATCCAAACAGTATCGAAAAGAAGGTTCCTCGTTCACAGAAAATTAAAGTATCGACGTCAGTGGTAGACGTGACCAAAACCTCGGGTTTCTTTATTTCAGAGAGTGACAAAGGTAACAAAGGGGTGGATGAACGGTACTTCACTACCCTCGTCTACGATACTAGAATCAAAGGATTTATAACTCAAAATTCGGTTGAAAAAGTGAGAGGAGAAAGTGAAAGTAGTTTTCTGAGAAATCAAGAAGAAACGAAAGACGGTATTCCCAACATAGTAGACGTATAGACTCCGATAACTATAAAGAGGACCGTTAGAACTAAGGTCGAACACGAAGTAGGTCGGACCGTAAATCGTACTACATGAGACGTATATTCAATTTATTCGTTCCACTGTTATATGTCGGAACTGAGTGAGGTAAGGGCTAAACCTTTGTCAGACAACAAGGTACAGGCGTGATTGACAACGAAGAACTGAACGTATGTCTAAAGTGTCCTCCGTCCAGTCCACCAGACCATAAGGGTAGAGAAATACTTAAAAGGTGTCAAACACCACTAGGTGTATCAGTTTCCGAAACAGTATCAGTTATTTCGTCTTAATCTACAAAAAAGACCTCAAGAGAACGAAAAAGCTACTAGGTTGCCTACAACCGTTAAACTAGAGACCAAGGAGACGGAAAATATTTAGGTCGTACTTGTAGACCTTCAAGTGTCAAGTACATGACAACTTCGGATCAAACCTCTTAAAACTCGTAATGAAACGATCGCACACTCTACTCACATTAATACACCATCAAAATTGTAAGAAACCGTAACGGAAAGAAACCCTAACCTTACTTTTAACAGGGAAAGGTCAGGACACCGGTGACGACTCAAAAGGTTTAAGAGACCGTATAACTCATCTCGTGAAAGTGTCGTAGTAAAAATCCTAGACTTTATCAAGTCGACCTTAAGGTAGTCAAGGTGATCAAAACAAGTATCACTACGAAGAATTCCGGGTGAACTGAAGTGTAAAGTCTTACAGACCGAGATCCACTCACTAGTGTGGTAGCACCACGATGACAAGTTGGGACTTTTACCTTTGCACGTCGAACACGGTAATCCTACTGGTATTGTTAAGTAAAGGTACTTCCGTTTCCCCCTGTCGGTGGAATTTCCCTTAATAAGTCAGACCCGGGATCGTTGTTACTCATGATATGTGGAGGTGAAGGGACGGAAGAGAAGGGGATAGTCTAAAGTTGGACGGAGGGTTGTTCGAGTAGGCATCTGGACACCAAATTGTCCCGACAGGTACCCCGAGGGTCTGGGAGAGCGATCCTGTCACCCTTTCGATAAGACCTCATTCCCAAAGGACCGGGGTCCAAGAGGAGTGACAAACGTAGGTTTTCACTACTGAAAATTAAAGTATTGACTGGGGGAAGTGGGGAAAAAGTTTTCTATGTTTGAAGGTCCTGAAGGGACCTCCAGGTACGAAAATGATGTTCTCCGTGTCCAAGTTAGGGACTAGACCCTTGATTCTAGAGTGTACGAAACGTCACGTTGGTTTTTTAAAAAAATTATAAAATTTATATAGTTTAAAAGTTTTATTTATTTATTAAAAAATTTCATGGTTGAAACAATATTTTACCTACAGTACCCCTACAGTACATGTCGTATCACCGATATCAATTATTACGACAAAATATACAAACTTTCAACGATTCTATAATTTAGAATTTTCAGAAGGAGTGTTCCTTTTTCTTTTCTTTTTTTTACAGTATTGAAACACACCACCACCGACCATTAATATAATTAACACCATTAGTGAAACGTCACATATGTTTATAATCTAGTATAATATGTGGTTTTGATTATATTGTAATTCACAGTTAATACGAAGTCAATTTTATTATAGTGGTCTATAACGGTCTATAGGGAATCCCCTGTTATAACGGGAACCAACTTTGGTGTTAAGATACTTATCTATCTTATAGTGTGTGTGTCGGAAGTGTTACTATCCGAATGTGTAATACACATCATTTTTCACGGATACATCGTTATATTTTTTCTTATTTTTATATATGATTATTGTTCCGGTGTTATCCATTTTTTGTTACACTAATTTTCAACACTTACATTATTTGTGACTTACCTTTTTATTTACAGGGAAATTTACCTACCGCTTGTGGTTCTGTGACACACCATCGACAAGACATCCATCGAACTTCAGGAAAAGTCATGTCTCTCGGGTTGTGAGTGGGTGGAAGTGGCACTTGACAGACGAAACTCGTCTAGGTCGGTGAGACAAATAAGTGTGGACTCGTTCGTCGACTACGTTTCCATCGGGCTACGTCCGCCTGTAAGTCGAGACCTGTCGGGTACCTACTCACACGTATACACAGCGGTAAGGAAACCACGTCTACCTCTGTGGACTATGAGTAAGTGAGTCGTGGTTCCCGACCGGGTCTAGAGTTCTGGTTGAGTCGTCGTCGTTAGACAGTAGACAGTGTGTGGAAGAACCCAACGGAAAGAGTTGAACCGACCTCGGAGACTCGGTACGGGGTCATTGATAAAGTCTCTAACGGTATCTGTGATCTTAAGACGACACCATCTTCGAAAGTCTTCTGTCTACGGAGCTTCTTTCCCTACCGCTGGTTCTAAAGACCCGTACGACTGTGGGTCGTCGTATCATATCTAACCGTGGTTGACCTCTCTAAACTTCTACGTCTCCTTAACCTTATCAGGGTACGTGTCATTACGTCCACGAAAGTCCTTGTTTCTTTATATATCGACGGTCCCGGAGTCACTCGAGGGATAATCTACGTCGTTATACTGTCTCTCTCTCTACCTCCATCCTGACTTGTACTCACACACTTTTACTACTGTTTGTCTTACACAACCTGGTGTCGTCAGTCTCTTACCGACGGAATCCAGGGCAAGTGTCGTGACTAAAGACTAGAAGTACCTAAGGACCTGTAAGATTATGACAATGAAGTGTCTTACTAATAGTAGTTCGAGGGTTGAAGGATGATAAAAAGAGAAACCCTAAGACAAGTGGTGAGTAGAAGGGAAGGTAACGAGACACAGGTTTTTACACTACAGTATACTATGTCTTTTAAGTAAAGTCATTTAGACGTCAAAATTTTAAGGAAAAATTAAATTCTTTGTGAAGAATTCCAAGATGACACACGTTTCGGAATACAACCTACAACCTTGATAACACTACTTACTTTGTTTGTACCAGGGACTAGGGTACCCTAAATAAAAAAAATTTTGCAAAATAAAACATAACCCCATATTGGTTAATTGTTACAACACTATCAAAGTCCACGTGTCGTTTCCCTGACTAGTTTGGTCAGTTAGGATTTCCTTTAGTTGGGACTTATAAGTAACCTTCCTGACGACGACTTCGACTTCGAGGCGAAGTACTACCAGTGTACCACGCTTCACGACTGAGTGACCTTTTCTACGACCATGACCCTTTCTAACTTCCGTCCTCTTCTTCCTGCTCTCCCTACTACCTGTTCTACCTTCTCTTCCTACTGTCTCCTATTCTACCATCCTTCCGTAGTGCCTGAGTTACCTGTACTCAAACTCGTTCGAGGTCCTCTACCACTTCCTGTCCCTTCGGACCGCACGACGTCAGGTACCCCAATTTTTCTCAGCCTGGACTGACTCACTGACTTGACTTACACCTGGATGACATATCGTGTCCCTTGAGACGAGTTACAATACACCGTCGAACCTACCCTCTCCTCAAACCCGCTCTTACCTAACTACGACAACAAGTCACAGTATAGAAAAACGGAAAAGTATGACAAGTACCCCAAGAGTTCCGTTCTTATGACTTCACCAAACGATAACGGAAGAGGTCACCTGGTACAAAACAGTCTTGAGAGGTGCTACTGGACAGACAGAGCCCACCGGGATGTGCAGTACCGAGTATCAAAGTAACTCAATCTGTTCCGACACTAGGTACACTAGTCCAACCAATCAAAAGACACTAACACCAAAAGGTAAAATTTATATCGTCACACAAGTACAGGTTTTAGGTCCCCCTAAACGTAAGATAGTTCCTTCTTTCTATCAGTCTTCATTCGTGTATCCGTATTACCTTTATAGTAGTTTATTACTTTTATTGAACCTTCTGTCTCATTGTTTCACTGATATTTCTGTTTTATCGTGACCTGAATCCCACCGGTCTCTTTCGTAGACAGTTGTCTATTGGAAACTCAACTCTCCACTTACTTCTCTTTCTCCTTCGGTGTGTTTCTGTCCCGGTCTCACTCTTCGTAAAGTCCGTCTCCCTTGTCTACTATTTTTACCGTTCCGTCTTTACTCGAATCCAACAGATTTCTCGTCGTTCTTGTTCCTTCTCCTTTCCTCCTCCCCAGCCTCTGTCGTGACCTATTCGTCCCACCTTTACCTAGTAGATCCAGTTACCATTATACAATCCCAAGAAAACGTTCGGTCTAATAGTAAATGTCCTCTTTTAATTCGTAGTTAGGGAGGTAGAAAGTCATTACCGTGGTGTTAAAGAAATGACCTAAGGGGTTCCACTTATCAACTCCAAGTCAAATCCCGTTTTATCGTCACTCCACCACCACCTACCGAAGTCCATAAATAACACCACTCCCCTACCTCGACGTTACCTATAAACACACTCCCCCCTCGACCCGGAAAGTACCAAACTTTAAGGGTCACCAAGGTCCTGTCAGGACCTCTTCCCGTACCATTGGATGAGGTCATAAGAACGGACCTCTTAGGGTACCAGTCTCCTCGGACCACCCGCTGTCAGGTACCCCAGCGTTTCTCAGCCTGTACTGACTTCGTTGAATTTTGTGTACGTGTGGTCCTGCCTAGTGGTCTGAACGGGTCTGTGGTCCGGTTTCCCTTTCTTCCTCCGTACTCCGAACTTTTGAAAGTCGTCAGTTTTTGGTACCCTGAAGGGACAACTAAGTCACCGACTCTGAGACGTGAGGGTTACGTCTCCGGACCCAAGGTAGGGACTAATCCCTTGATCTAGGGTGTAAGACGTTGGTTCTCAAGTGTCCGACGTAGATTTTCCTACGGTGTACGGAGTTGATTGTTTCTTTAATTAATTAATTTGTTTTTTGTCCATTTTGGAAATGTTATCCCGAGACATGTTTAATTAAAGATTATCGGGTGATCCGAGGAGACAGATACCTTAAGAGGTCCGGTCTTATGACCTCACCGATCGGAAAGGGAAGAGGTCCCCTAGAAGGGTTGGGTCCAGAGGACGTAACGTCTGCCTAAGGAATGGTAGACTCGGTAGTCCCTTCAGGAATTATTTCTAATCGACGATAATAAAAATCGTAAAAATTTTCGTGAAAAAAAAAATTGAAAGGATTCGGTCATAACCTCATGAGGTCTCTGACGAAGACTCGAGAGAAAGGAGTCAGATGTGAAGGAGGGGTCCCACTAAAGTAGTTACGGATTGGGAAAGTTACCGTGTGTCTACCTGGAGACGGGTTCTAGGTCAAGGGATGGGTGGTGGAGATGGACCTGGTGATTATCCGTAGAGTTCGAGGTAGTCAGAAGAGGATTCGACTTCGGCACTAGAAGGGGACGTTTATGACCAGAAGACCAGTCATAAGGGATGGGTCAACCAAATGTGATGAAAGGAAATCCAACAAGTTCGGAGACTATTCCTATGTACCCTGATGTAAATCTCGGTAAGTCCATTAGGGCCTATTATAGAAGTAGAGTTCTAGGTATTGAGGTAGTGTAGACGTGTCTGAGACAGAAGTTTATTCCATCGTAAAGGTCCAGGGACGCCAATCCCGGACTACAGAGTTCCTCGGTAAAAAGTCGGATGGTGTGTATATAACCACGGGTATGTAGGAACAAGACTGGAGGTTTTTAGGAATATACCCCCTTCCAACAGGTCATTGGGTCGGTCCCTACCGTCCGTGGAACTAGTTTGTCGATATGACAAGGGTTAAGTGTCTGTTGACCTGTCTCTCTTGTCATCTCGAGCCCCTTTACCCTCTTCTACTCAAACACAAATAAAGACGGTTATCCTGATGAGAGAGTGATGGACGTTTTTTTAGAGAACCCAGAAATTATCGTTTGTCCGTTCTTCACTTTTCCGGGAGACGTCACGTCAAACGACCGGACCTTCACAACCTCCTTTTCTTCTCTTTTTTCAGTTCTGGGTTTCTGTGACTAAGACATCACATGTAACTCGACGTTTTTGGAACTCGCGTACGTCCCTCGATCGTTCGTCGAGGTTTAATGTCACCTACAAGTCTAAACAACTGTACCTTCATTTCGATATCAGTGATAAGTTGTGGGATGAAAATCATTCGTCGTGTATGAGTTAAATGGAGTCCTCAATGGACCTGTCATCAAAGAGACTATATCAAAAAGTATTAATAGTCCGATGGAAACTGTAAACAAGAAGTGTTAAGAAATGGTCAAAGGGGACTGTCAATTAGATCGTGTATACTGATCAACGGAAGAAGTCGTAAGGAGTCATTCCGACCTAAGTCAAGTTAAAGGGGTGACTTCACTCTTCTAGGTCAACTTCGGGAGCAAAGACGGTGGGAATGACGTATTGTACCTGGTTTAGGAGGGAAGAGAGATCCCAAGTCTAAAACGTAGGTTTTGTGTTCCCTCACACACCGGGAAAAATTTTCGTATGTTAAGAAATATCACCGACTTCGGAGGACCTGGAAGGGACCTCTCCTCACTAGATTTTCCATTGAGTTTGGTGTCGTGGCGACTGGGTGTGTCCTCTGACGACGAAAACGTCACAGAGTTCGACCAGGACTAAGATTCTGCACCGTAGTCCGTCCCTGTCCGGTAGTAAGAAGAAATGTTACTGACATTGTCTCGAGTAAGAACCGTTAATGACATCCACCCTTCCTCTTTTAAAAAAGTACTACTTGTTTTCGAAAACACAGAAAAGGTTCGTTACCTTTAGACGGATCTTCCTATGTGGTTTGATGAGACTACCTTCTTGCAGATTAAACTTTTTGTCCGTGCACCGTTCGGTCCCGTCCGAAGACGAAGAGAAGAGGAGGTAGAGAAACGGAGAGGGGATGAAGAGGGAGACACGGTTTTACTTTAGTGGAAAAGAGGTCTTTGACACTTTGAAATGGTATTATTAAAAATCACCAAAATTCATTCAAAATTTAAGTGATCGTTTTAACACATCGGTCTATAGGTCAAGTCACACGAGGACCTACCTGTCGGAAATTTCTCCGAGAAATAAAGTATCGTCAATTGATTTGAGGGAGATCGTATCCTGTCTCCCCTGGACCCGAAACTCGGACTATTTCAGTACGATGGTAAATTTAAGATACTAAAAGATTGACACACTGAAACTTGTTCAACAATTTGAAAGACCAGAAGGTAAAGGAGTAGATATTTTAATCAGAGAATTATCGATGAATGATACCATTCACTAAATGTACCTAAGATAGAACATTACGAGTGTCGTTGAAGTCTCCAACCACAGTAGACTAAAGTAACACTCCTAATTCTCCCTATTGGGTCCATCTACTGGTCATCCATCATCCCACAAACTGTTTTACCACAGGTCAATAAGGACGTACGAGTCGAAACACGGTTCTTGATATTTCGTTTAGAGTAAACTCGTGGATGGTACATAAATAAATTTTTCACCTCTACCCCCACAGGTTTCTTTCGTGTACTGAGTCAAAGAGTTAGAACTGACCAAAAGAACTCAAAACTTCCCGAACCCACTCCAACCTAATTTATGGGGATGACCGGTCTACTCGGAGATTTACAGTATTCAAAGAGAGGACATAAAGGATCAAGTCTCGATTCCGATGTTTGACCCTGGACTACGAGACCATCCCTCACCCCCACACTTCCTTCGGAACGACCACAACGTTTACTCCGACCTATCTTTGGTTTGACTCCCGTCTTTTCTAAACCCGGTAAGTTCACCAGAACTGTTCTCTTTCACCCCGAACGTGAAGGAGGGTGTGTCTTACTGGAACCGGGTGACTGAGAGGAAGGGTGGAGGGGTAGACAGTGTGTCCGAGGAACGTCTAGGACGGTCTGGGGGTGAGAAACTAGAAGAACCATAGAAGTCAATAACGGACCCAGACCGTCTTCTGAAATATACGGGTAACTTTAAGTTGAGTAGAACGTTCAAACTTACCGGGGAGACCCCTGTGATCGCCCTGATTGTCAACTCCGGCGGAAAGATACCGTATACCACTCTTACCGTCCAGAAATTATACTACACTCGACTAATCTCAAATTAGGTATAATTTCGATAGTGTTTACATACCAATTTAAAAATTATTTTTATTTTCACTATAAATACATCATACGTATTTGGTAAATACTTCTATTTAGTCAATTATTCTTCGTAGACCATCATGAGGTGTAGTCTACAGTCGAATAACGGTCTACGGTTATAAATATTGGAATAGAGAAATATAGTATGTGTATGGGACTACGTAACTAATTGTCTTTGTGAAAACTTACTGTACTAATGTACACTAAATATCTAAATATATACTCTTTTATGTTAATTGGTTCCCTTTTCGATACTTCTACCAACTCTGTGATTTATCAGATTTGTTGTTTTCTTACAGTTTCTAATCTGATACCATTTATGTTCGTAGTCACTAAATGTCACTCTTTACAACACACATTCTTGTGTGTTGTGACTTTAGTCTAACTAATATAAGAAAGGTCGGTTTCTACCTCTTCGAGATATGTCAGTTGTTTTTGTTCTGGTCCTCGACTGACACCGAGTCTAGTACTTGAGGAATAATGGTTTAAGTCTGAGTTTAACTTCTTTCATCCCTTTTGGCGATCTGGTAAGTCCAGACTGGATTTAGTTTAGGGAATACTAATATGTCACCTTCACTCTTTATCTAAATTCTCGGATCTAGACTATCCATCTCACGGACTTCTTGATACCTTACTCCAAGTACTGTAACATGTCTTCTGTCCCTAGTTCTGGTAGGGGTACCTTTTCTTTACGTTTTTTCGTTTTAACGACAGACCCCTCCGGAATGTTTATCGACACTTTTCTTCTCTCCACTTTTCGGTTCCTCTTTTCCTTTCTATATGCCTAGACTTACGTCTCAAGGTTTCTTATCGTTCTTCTCTATTCTTTCGGAAGAAGTCGTTAGTTGCGTTTCTTTATCTCCTTTTCTTGTCTTTCTGATCTCTAGAGAAGTTCTTTTAATCTCTGTGGTTCTCTTGTAAAGTACGTTTCTACCCGAGCTATTTCCTGTCTTTACCATACCTGGATTGTCTTCGTCTTCTATAATTCTTCTCCACCGTTCCTATGTACCTTCTTGACACGTTTTTTCTAGAAGTACTGGGTCTATTAGTACTACTACACTAGTGATTAGATCTCGGTCTGTAGAACCTTACACTTCAGTTCACCCGGAATCTTTTATAGTGATACTTGTTTCGATCACCTCCCCTACCTTAAGGTCAACTCGACAAAGTTTAGGACTTTCTACTACGACACTTTCACGACGTGAGTTATACGGTCGTTCAAACCTTTTGAGTCGTCACCGGTGTCCTGACCTTTTCCAGTCAAAAGTAAGGTTAAGGTTTCTTTCCGTTACGGTTTCTTACGAGTTTGATGGCGTGTTAACGTGAGTAGAGTGTACGATCATTTCGTTACGAGTTTTAAGAAGTTCGGTCCGAAGTCGTTATACACTTGGGACTTGAGGGACTACAAGTTCGACCAAAATCTTTTCCGACTCCTTGGTCTCTAGTTTAACGGTTGTAGACGACCTAGTACCTTTTTGGTTCTCTCAAGGTCTTTTTGTGGATAAAAACGAAATAACTGATACGGTTTTGGAAACTGACACACCTAGTGTTATTTGACACCTTTTAAGACTTTCTCTACCCTTATGGTCTGGTGGACTGGACGGAGAACTCTTTAGACATACGTCCAGTCCTTCGTTGTCAATCTTGACCTGTACCTTGTTGTCTGACCAAGGTTTATCCTTTTTCTCATGCAGTTTCCGACATATAACAGTGGGACGAATAAATTGAATATACGTCTTATGTAGTACTTTTTGCGACCTGACCTTCTTTGTGTTCGACCTTAGTTCTAACGACCCTCTTTATATTTATTGGAGTCTATACGTCTACTATGGTGGGAATACCGTCTATCACTTCTCCTCGATTTTTCGGAGAATTACTTTTACTTCCTCCTCTCACTTTTTCAACCGAATTTCGAGTTGTAGGTCTTTTACTTCTAGTACCGTAGACCAGGGTAGAGGAGTGCCCTTTATCTACCCCTTTGTCATCTTTGTCACAGTCTGAAATAAAAAAACTCCGAGGTTTTAGTGACGTCTACCACTGACGTCGGTACTTTAATTTTCTGTGAAAGAGGAACCTTCTTTTCAATACTTGTTGGATCTATCATATAAGTTTTCGTCTCTGTAATGAAACGACTGATTCCAGGCAGATCAGTTCCGATACCAAAAAGGACACCAGTACATACCTACACTCTCAACCTGACACTTCTTCCGACTCACGGCTTCTTGACTACGAAAACTTGACACCACAACCTCTTCTGAGAACTCTCAGGGAACCTGACGTTCCTCTAGGTTGGTCAGGTAAGACTTCCTCTAGTTAGGACCCTAAAGAAACCTTCCTTACTACGATTTCGACTTTGAGGTCATGAAACCGGTGGAGTACGCTTCTCAACTGAGTAACCTTTTCTGAGACTACGACCCTCCCTAACCCCCGTCCTCCTCTTCCCCTGCTGGCTCCTACTCTACCGACCTACCGTAGTGCCTGAGTTACCTGTACTCAGACTCACTTGAGGCCCTCTACCACTACCTGTCCCTCCGGACCGTACGACGTTAAGTACCCCAGTGTTTTTCAACCTGTGCTGACTCGCTGACTTGACTGACTTCTTGAAGTGTGGATCGAAAATCCGATAGTACTGATGTTCCTTTGAGAACAAGGTTAAACGTTTATTTATTTATTTATTTATATTCAAAAATAGGTGTATTAAAAGGACCCGGTAACATCACCCAACTTATCACGACGTGGGTGGGGTGTGGTTGGGGTTAAGTACAAGTGAGCCTTGGATTCTGACACTAAAATAAACCGTTATCTCCAAAAAAAAAAAAAAAAAACCGTTATCTCAAAAACGTCAATATTAATCAATTCCTATAGTTCTACTTTGGTAAGACCTAAATCCCACTCAGGATTTATGTTACCGACAGGAATACTCTTCTGTTCTCCTGTGTCTCTCTGTGTGTCCCTTTCGGTGGACCTCTACTTCCGTCTCTCACCTCGCTACGTAGACGTTTAATTCTTTACGGTTCTTAGCGACTGTTGGGGGCCTTCGAGTGTCTCTCTCCGTACCTTGGTTAAGGGGGCATCTCGGAGATCTTCCTTGGTTGGTATAGATATGGAAGTAAAGTCTAAAGGTCGGAAGACTTGACATCCTGTTATTTAAAGACTACAAAGTTCGGTGGGTCAAACATTATTGGACAATGTCGTTGGTAACCTTTGATTATATTGGTGGAATTGAAAATATAGGTTTGGATTGTTTGGTGGTTTTTATTCTTGATTTTTAGATTAAACACTTATATCTTCGTATTTAAGATTTTCTTTATAGTCGTTTCGTTAAGGACTTTTTATTATTAAAAAATTCTGATCAAATGATTCTGGTCCGTCCAAAATAAAATCTATAAGTAATCTTTTAAGATACTAATCATAAGTAGTGTAGTCTTAGTTTCGGTATACTGGTAAAACTATCTACAATTATCCCGTACAATTTTAGGTGTACTCAAGAATTATTAGTAAGAATTATTTCACACTAATATTTCTATATAAGAATCGTCCTGTATGTTATGTGTAGACTCACACATATATACACACAGACCCATATGTGTACACTTGAAAGATCGAGACAGACGACTCTCCTGGATCTTTGTTACTGGGGTTGCCGTTACTGGTGTGAATGACGGGTCTAGAACTAAAGACTTATAGTAAGAAAAACCTCTTTACCTGATCCCGTCATTTACATGTTCTACACGGACTTCGTAGAATATATATTTTTTCATCGTTAACAAATTCCTTATTTTCCTACTTCTGTACGGTTTCCTTAAATTCTCGGTTGGACTTTGTCCTCAGTTACCAATTTCAACCTTATTAGACTCGTTGTTTTATTTCATCATAACCTCATGTTGGGTTTTATATTTTATTAATCATGAACTACCGTACTTATTTACTCCATCTTTCTTTTCGAGAAAGTTGAGTATTTATATCCGTCTTATTACTTTTATCTTTTAGTGGTAAACCGTTTGTAGTGTCAAAAGTTCTTCTTAGTTATCGTCTACGATTTTAATCATGTACTTTCATACTACTTGTTGTCTTATAAATGTATCAGAGTTTTATAAAATGGTCTTCTACGAATCTTAATGATTCCCTTTTCTTCATTGAAATGTCACTTTTTTCGATCGTTTATTACTAGTTTCAATTGTACTAGTCGTACCCTGTATAGTGGTAGTAGGTGGAGGACTATACTACGGGATTTTCCCGTGTCATAGTGAAGACGTATAAGAACGGAGTTTACGTTTTATGCTCAAATTATTTCCTTTGGAGTCTCTTTGGGTTTAAGTTACTGTAAGATGTTTTCTTCACCTATCAAGAGAAGTTTCAAAATCTTTGTCACTTTTATTTCTAATTTACTGGTAGGTTCCAATATCTTCTGCTTCCTCTGTACTTTTGAAGTACGGTATACACTAGAACCTAACCTAGGATCTGGTTTTTTCTTTTTGGGGTTACCAGGTCACTATTTATTAGAAGACGTTACGTCCTCTCACCCCGCCCCACCCCCTCCAAGCTGGGAACTCAGTCCTTCTAGGGGACCTCCTGCCGTACCGTTGGGTAAGGTCATAAGAATCGACCTCTTAGGGTACCTGTCTCCTCTGACCACCCGATGTCAGGTATCCCAACGTTTCTCAGCCTGTACCGATTCGTACGTGTGTATAAGTAAGTAAGTGTGGTTTTTTCCTTTTGTAATCACATTGTTAACTCCGTAGACATTTTCTATACATCTAACGAATGATTATAACATAGTTACGATTAAAGACGAAAACTGTGAAAATGATACTAATTCATTCTACGATTGTAAACTCCTTTGACCTACCTCCCTTATACTCTTAGGAAACATGATAAAACGTTTAAAAACATGTAGGCTTTAATAAAGTTTCAGTTTTCAATTTATTTAACTTTTTTCGGGAGAGTTTCAAAAATTTAATATAACATATAGTATGTTATCTTTAAAATACGATCATAATTTGAATCCCAAAAGAATTTCATTATTCCATGGTTACTCCTTTACAAGTGTGATATAATTTACTTCTATACGGTACATACATTTAAAACACAAGACATATTAGGGTTAAGACATATTAATAAGTATCTATATGTTTATCGTTGTTCTTTTTACTTCCATTATGACCCTTTTTCCTCTGTTTTACCAGTCTAAACGTCTACAATAGTATGGAATGAATCTGTAAGTCCTCTTAGTTGATATTCTTGAGTTCTCTTAAGTTACTCCACCGATGTTTTGTTTACATATCCTAAATCTCATAGGGTATATAACCGTTAATGTTCAACCTTTTATGTTAAAATTTTCTTTGAGCGTTAAGTGTTCATTTTGAAAATCTTATAATCCTTATTTAATTCTAAAATCGGTCTCCCTAAACTTTAGATTCGATCATTCCTCAAACCTGCCTCAACCGTCTTAACCAATTTTTGCTCCTTTTTATTTCACTTATTTGCAGGATGTGATATACGGTAACTTCTCGTCTTCTTATACGGTGGGGTTTGACACTGAGAAACAACTCCTAATAAAACTCGACTAATAAAAGTCTTTGACGTCTGTGTACTTTTCAAGACTTTCGTCTCATCGTCGATGGGAAAACATTCTCTGTAAATGTAATCTTTCCTCAGACTCGGTCCTTCTCTCGATAATGATCTCTAGTAATAAAAGTAGACTCTGTGAAAGGATGTACCGTCCCTTTAAAGATAAGTGATATCTCAAGGAGAAGGGTGGAAGGACACTCACCGGAAGAAGGGGAAACTTTGGGGTCTGGTCACAGGGAAAGGAATCGGGTCCTACTATGTATTCGGACTTCACGGACCGACGGAAAGACTCTGAGTATAGAAAGATCCCGAGGACATACATTTGTACACGTATGTATTAATTTTAACGAACAAAAAGAGGAAAATTAGACAAGAATAACGTCCTCTCAGAGTCGGTTCTTAGATCTTCCCATCTCCCTTTTAATAACAATGAGGAGATGTGGTAATATTTATAGAATACTTTATTTATCAATTTACACTTGATAAATTGGTAATCCCCCTTTATTCGATGTGTCGTAATTCCACTGATAAATTAGAGTCCCCTTTCTTATTAAGAATTTCGTATTAAACCATCTTCGATATTTCCTTTTTTCACCATCAAAACTGATGTAACTTTAAAATTTAAATAAATGGAGTTGTTCTGGTATTTATTCTTATTCTCTTCATTGTTTAAACCACTTTTTGACATTATATACACTTTCTGTTCCTAGCCATTGGAATTATACATTTCTCACGAATGTTTATTCGTCCTTTTTTCTGAACCTGTCTTATTTCTCTCTTAGGATTTCAAAGATGGGGTTTTGATAATCTTGATTATTTAAGTCGTTTCTCACGTCCTATGTTCTCATTATAAGTCTTTAGACTATGTAAAAAAAAAAACGGTACAGGTCGTAATACACTCTAGAATCAAGGGATTGTTACCAGTTTGGACACAGAGGACGTAACCTTCATGTTCCAGATTTGGTGACCTGATGGTCCTTTCCGGGAGACAACGTAAAGATATGTGATTATAACTTTATCATCTACCTCTTTGTTTGTTTGTTTTTAGGATAAATGTTAACGGAGTTCTTCTACCAATGAAACTTTTTTTTCTTTCGTAGTTTTTTATTTTATAGTCATTTTATGGATCCTTATTTGAATTGGTTCCTCCACTTTCTAACTTTTGTAACTACTTCCTTTAACCTTTCACTAAGTTTCTTTACCTTTCTATGGAGTACAGGAATGTAACCTTCTGAGTTATAAGAATCAAACAGGTATGATGTGTTTCTTTAGGTGTCTAAACTACGTTAGAGATAGTTTTATGGGTACTGTAAAAAAAAATGTCTTGATCTTGTTTATTAGGACTTTAAATATAACTGGGTGTTTTCTTTGGTGTAACGGTCTCGTAAAAAGGTTTCTTTTGTATGTCTACCTGTTGTCCATGTACTTTTCTACGGGTTGTAACGAGTAATAATCTTTTTTAAGTTCAGTTTAAATCTTACTCTGTGGTGAAGTACGACCAGTCTCGCCGGTAATAGTTTTTCAGACAACGATAACAACAAATCAGTGATTCAGTACAGGTTGAGAAACTCTGGGGTACCTGACATCGGGTGTTCCAAGGAGACAGGTACCCTAAAGGGTCCGTTCTTATGACGTTACCCAACGGTAAAGGAAGTGGTCCCCTAGAAGGACTGGGTCCCTAGTTTGGACGTAGAGAAGAACCGTCCGTCTAAGAAATGGTGACTCGGTGAACCCTTCGGGGTAGTTTTACAGATGTTTATTCTTTACGATGTTTCCCACACCTCCTTTTCCTTGGGAGGATGTGACAATAACCCTTACATTTAACCTCGGGGGTGACACCTCTTGTCATACCTCCAAAGGAATTTTTTGATTTCAACGGTATGTTAGGTCGTTAGGGTAAGGACCCGTATATAGACCTTTTCTGTTTTTGGGATTAAACTTCTCTATGTACATGGAGGTTACAAGTATCGTCGTGATGAATATTATCCGTTCTATAGCTTCGTTGGATTCACAGATATGTGTCTACTTACCTATTTCTTCTATACCATATATACATGTTACCTTATGATGAGTCGGTATTTGAACTAGACACCGTAACTGTGACGACGTCGTCTACATAAACTGTATGTTTATGTGTTTATTTATATGTTGATGTCTAAAGTCATTTATAGAATTTCTTTATAATGTCCAATCATGAGATCGTGTACCTGAAGGTACCATAGAGTTGACCATTTCTTAGGTGGACGTTTTGTCCTCTGGAGACAAGTTAAGGACCCAACCCTTCTAGGGGACCTCCTCCCGTACCGTTGGGTGAGGTCATACGAACGTACCTCTTAGGGGTACCTCTCTCCTCGGACCGACGATATCAGATACCTAGTGTTTCTCAACCTGTACTGACCCGACGATATCAGATACCTAGTGTTTCTCAACCTGTACTGACTCGCTGATTTGTCTCGTGTCGTGTCGTGTCGTAAGATCTTGTGTTTCCCCCTGACGAAACAATCCTCCCACCCCCACCAATCTTCTCGTATATTTTCTTGATACAAAGAAAGATTTGTAACTTTCACTAATAATAAGATTACCCTAGAGTGAGGGACCACCGAGTCTCCAATTTCGCAGACGGACGTTACGTCCTCTGGACCCAAGCTAGGGACCCAGCCCTTCTACGGGACCTCTTCCCTTACCGTGCAGTGAGGTCATAAGAACGGACCTCTTAGGGTACCTGCCTCCTCGGACCACCCGGTGTCAGGTGCCCCAGCGTTTCTCAGCCTGTGTTGACTCGCTGAAGTGAAAGTGAAGTGACCATTAGTAATCACTAAAAAGGAAAAATGTTGAAAAAAAAAAAACGATATAAAGGGATTTAAAGTTGTTGCTTGGACATAATGAAAACATTAATTTTTTCTTATTTTATGAATCCTCATGTGAATTGGTTCCTCCGTTTACCGAACATGTTCCTTTTGATATTTTATGACTACTGTCTTTAATCTCGTCTATGTTTATTTACCTTGTTATAGAGCACAAGTACCTGATTTTACAGGTATATTAGGTTTCGGTATATGTCTGAGTTACGCTAGTGATAATTTTAGGATTATCGTTAAAAATGTCTCTATCTTTTTTTGTTAGGATTTTAAGTATACCTTGGTGGTTTCTGATGTGTATGGGGTTTGTTAATATTCGTTCTCCTTGTTTCGACCTACGTTGTGTGGAGGACTAAAGTATTATATAATGTTCGATGTCATTAGTTTTGTCATAGTGTGTCGGTATTTTTGTCTATATATTTGGTTACTTTGTCTTATTCCTTCGGTCTTTATTTAGGTGTTGATGTATCAGTTGACTAGAAGGTCTCCCACGATTCTTATGTGTACCTCTTTCCTATCATAGAAATTATTCACTAAGACCCCTTTTACCTATATATGTACGTTTTCTTACTTTAATCTGGGAAGATAACGTGGTATGTGTTTTCATTTCAGTTGCACCTAATTTCTGAATTTACATTCTGGACTTGTCTCCTACTCTACCAACCTACCGTAGTGGTTAAGTTACCTGTACTTGAACCCGTTTGAAACCTTCTACCACTCCCCGTCTCTTCGGACCATACGACGTCGGGCACCTCAGTGTTTCTTAGCCTGTGTTGAATCGTTGACTTGTTGTTGTTCTGAATTTTAACATTTTGAGGATTTTCTTTTGTGTCCCTTTCTCGAAGAAGTGTAACCAGAGTCGTTACTAAAAGAACCGATCCTGTAGTTTTCGGGTACGTTGATTTCGTTTTATTTATTCATCCTAATGTAGTTTGATTTTTCGGAAACGTGTCTTTTTCTTTGTTATGTCACTTTTCTGTTGGATGTCTTACCCTCTTTTATAAACATGTGGTACACAGACTATTTGTCAATTATAGGTTTTATATCTTCCTTGATTTTTGAGTCATCGTTTTTTATTTATTTATTTATGTGGGTGTCTATTAAGTTAATTTTTACCGTTTCTTGAATTTCTCTGTAAAGAAGTTTCTTTTGTATGTCTACCGGTTCTCCGTGTACTTTTCCACAAGTTGTAGTGAATAGTAGTCCCTTTTCATCTAGGTATGGTGTCTCTCCACAGTGGAGTGTGGGTAATCCTACTTACCTATTTCTTTTGTACCAACAGAATCAAGTCCTACGATATTGTTTCATGGTAATTGACCTACCGAATTTGTTGTTTGTAAGTAAAGAGTGACAAGGTCTCCGATTGACATGATATAATATATGAATTTTAGACGATTCTTTATCTAGAAAACAATTTACAAAAATAGTATTTTTTATTATTTATTTGTACCACCATCTTTTGAAAACCTCCATTGTCTATACAAATACTGTATCTAACACCATTACCAAAGTACCCACATATGAACAGAGGTTTGAGTCGTTCAATAAATATAATTTATGACTATATATGTCGAAAATTACGGTTAGCCTGGGGTTACTTCCTAAATTCTGTAGTTGCCATCTACATTTTCTTTTATATTGTTTTTATTTTATTTTGTCTAAAAAATCCCTAAGGAACCACCAGGTCACCAATTCTGAGGTACGAACTAGGGACCACTCCCTTTATTCTAGAACTTACGGGAGACCGCAATGGTTTTTTTGGGGTCTATAAAATTTATAATGACGAATAAAAAGGTTAGGAGGTCTTCACTATGACAGATGGGTCCTGTTCGACTGAACGGATTTTTCACAGGGACACATGTAGAGGGGTGACACCGGACTACTTGTGTTTCCCTGAAACCTCGGACTTTTTGATTCTTTTGGCATAAGTTCAGGACCGATAAAGATCAATAAGACACGGTACCCGGTCAGTAATTACAGAGGTTCGTGTTTAAGAAAAAGTGGAACATTTAACGTATCATTACCGTTGATAAAGAGTCCCAAGAAAACACACACACATACACACACAAAGGAAAGGGAAATAAAAAATTTATAAAAGAACATGAAAAAAAGAAAAAAGAAATAAAATTAACCTCCGATTAATGAAATGTTATAACACCGCCAAAAACGGTATGTAAGTGTACTTAGTCGGTACTCACATGTACACAAGGGGTAGGACTGGGAGGGAGGGTGGAAGGAGGGATAGGGTAGAGAGTCCCAGTAGGGTCACGTGGTCGAGACTCGTGGGACAGAGTCCGAAGTTTGGACCTGACCGCTAGATAAAGTGTATACTATTATATGTACAAAGTTAGGATAAGAGAGTTTAGTAGGGTGGGAGCGGAAGAGGGTGTCTCAGGTTTTCAGACAAGAAATGTAGACACAGAGAAAACGACAGAGTGCATATCCCAGTAGCAATGGTAGAAAGATTTAAGGTATATATACACAATTATATGACATAACCACAAAAAGAAAGACTGAATGAAGTGAGACGTATTATCCGAGGTTAAAGTAGGTGTGGTAATATTGACTAATTTTACGTAAGAGAATTATCGACTCATTATAAGGTAACACATTTACATGGTACCGAAAGAATAGGTAAGTAGACGGTCACCTGTAGATACAACGAAGGTATAGGACCGATAACATTTGTCACGATGTCACTTGTAACCCCATGTACACAGAGAAAGTTAAGACCAAAGGAGTCACAGATACGGGTCGTCACCGTAACGACCCAGTATACCGTCCAGATAAAGGTCAAAAATTTCTTTAGAGGTGTGACAAGAGGTATTACCGACATGATCAAACGTAAGGGTGGCTATCACATTCTCCAAAGGAAAAAGAGGCGTGGGAGAGGTCGTAAATAACAAACAGATTCCGTCCTGGATCCAACACACGTGTATAGTCCAGACACAACGAGTCCAGGTCCAAGAGTCCATGAGGTGTTCCCGTGTCTGAGCCAACCCGAACGTAAAACACGGGAAGGGTCCAGACTCGTCGAATCCACTGGTCCACGAACCGCTCACGTGAGAGGGGTCCACGCCACACAGAATGGTGAAGGGGACAGACCCAGTGAGTCAAAGGACCCACGTGTCGTCCTCGCGGCAGAGTCCACACGGGACACAAAGGAGACCCCTCGACTAGAGACCGACGTTGGGAGGACCGCATACAACTGACAGGTCCTAGGATCCTTCTGAACCAATCGTTGATCCTCGGACGAGCGTCAACCCATCTCCTACGACATAGACCCCGGCTCAAACGGGGAACGGAAGGCCGAGACCGACAGCAGGCGGACGGAGACCGTCCGTCGCCTACCCGGTCAAAAGACGTCTGATCGAGAGGAGACCATAAGCGAGTCAGGAAACAAGACACTCGCCCGGTCGTCACGGAACCCAATCTCGAAAAGTGTCCTTTCAAGAGAGAGAGAAAAAGGAGAAAAAAGGTGGGGGGGGGGAGACCGATAGGGTGTCAAACCCAACGATAGAGTGTATCGAGGGAGTCCAACAGGAGTCCTGTAATCCCGGACCAGGAATGGAATTCGTTACGTCGGCACGGAGGGACAAGTCGGGGGCGAACGACCACCGTCTGTGTTCACAGACCCGATCAAGAGACGACTCTCAACGTCAATCCGTGCATTAGACACCCAAATTAAATAAATAAAAAAGGAGGGTCAATACAACGGGAGACTCTAAGGGTTTGAGGGGTGTCTGGACGACCACTCTCCCAAAGGACCACAAACCCTTGAATAGAAAATACTGAGGGAAGGGTCCTGTCCAGAGGCAGGGGTTGAGAAATCAGAGAGAAAAAAGAAAATATAAGATAGGATGGAGAAAAGCTTCTGTTACCCGACGAAAGACCCACGGACCACAGGAGACGTTCGTAAGTCTTCGACAAAACACCATAAACAAGTCACAAGTCTATTAGAAAACTAATTAAACACCCTCTCTTTCACCAGAGGGGCAGGATAAGGAGGTGGTAGACGCTGGAAGGAGGGGAAGAGTCCCAAGAGTATTCCTCTTTCCTTATGTTACCTAAATTTACCAACCGTGTCACCCACCTTCTACCACTTACAAGTTACTGATAGTCATAGTAGTAGTAGTAATAATAATGAAGACACATATATAAATATTAGGAGGAAAACTTTATGGCATTCTGACTATTGAACCATCGGAATACCGAGAGGTGTATAGTCCCTATTTGTAAAAAAACGTAGTTTTACATGATATAAATGACTAAGGAGAGAGAAGGTACCTTTTTTTATGACAACCATCTTTGTTTTATAGTCGGATTTGAACATGTCTATCGGTTTTAGAACATTCAGTAATGTTACACAAAAACTCTCAACGGTGCAGTGACGAGATATTTTTCGAAGGACCTTTTTCATAATTGTCTACCGGAGAATGAGAGACTCTGACAATCATCGTGTGGTCTACCGTTAGGTTTACTCTTCTAAGTTGAATTTAAGAGGTTAGACTTCCTTTACACTGTGATCGAAAAATTATCCACACGTCGTAATCTCCATCGTTTCTTTACTAGTCAATTCTATTTTTGAGTAAAAGAGAGGAGTAAAGTCGTACCTTATGTTAGAAGGAACTGAGTGGTCAAACGGTCCAGTAAGACTATTTTACGACCTTTACCAAACGGGTTGTGTTTGTCTTTCAAATAAACTTTTCTGACTGTCTAAATACTCCACATTCCGATCAGATGTCTTACTTTTATGTTCCGTCACGGAGTCCCTGTTCACGAGACACGACGCTGTGAGGAAGAAGAGGTCCTGGTCAGTAATCAGACGTTGTAAAACGAGAATAACAATCTTTATAATCCGGGGTCGAGTTTACAGTTCGAAAGCTGTCCCTCCATTATTGACAAGATTCTATGAGTAGTAGAAAGGTCTACCGGTCGAGTGGATGACTACTTATTTTCGAACCCGACCACCAAGGGAAGAGTCCGTAACGATGATCTGGTTAAGAGGATCCACGGGAACATACGGTTTTATTAGAACGGGGAAATCCCAAGTCTTTTCGGGTTCCCTCAGAAGTACACCCGAATCTTTCCGAAGGAAGATGGTAGTATCCAATGTTCTCAGTTACTTCCACAAAAACCTATAGTTTCTTATGGGTTTGTAGTCGTGAAGTCCTCCGATACGTTGGGGGTTTCAACCGTGAGTTGATAAAGTAAAACGTCCGGGGAACCTAGAAGTTTATACCTTCGGTCACCCCGTGTGATACGTCTACCTAAAAACCGTTTCATCGACCTTTATACCAGACGTCATGTTTGTGTGGTATAATTTTGTCCGTATATATACGACACTTAGTCAGTAGACCCCTTTTACCATCTAGTGTCGGAGGGACTGGTGTGTCCGACGACAAGAGAGGACAGGGTTCGCGTTGAGATGACGTCCCGACTCCATCTGTGTTTCCTTTGTGCTTCCGGTGTTTGGTGTAGTTTAACAGTCCTCGAGGAAGGTCAAAAGAATATTCGTGGATCCTGTCGATCTCCGTTACTTGTGTTCCCTACCTGAGGTAGGAGTCGAGAGTGCTTGGAAGGTATGGACACTAGAACTTCGATTCTGACACCCGTAGGAAATCACCCTCCTGTGTGTACCGAGGTCCCAAGGTCCTTTGTCCTTTAAAGATTTCTTTCTTACTTAGGTAGTTCCCCTGGTTAGTCGAACCTTTTAGTTCAAGTTTCTTCACGTCTAACAGTACATATAGGTCGTGGTAAACTTCCTGTCTCGAGGACATAGACTCGAACCATTTCTCTACCAGTAACGAGTTCTGTCCTTGTCTCGTCGTACCAGGGAGTCACGACCTTATTTTACGGGTGGAATTCGGTGGGTGGAAAGGTTCGTTATAAACCGTATTACTAAGACGAGGAGTCCAGAGACCTATGGTTCTTCCTCTGTGTTTTTGTGGCCAATAATATTTCTGCCTTTATGGCAATATCTAAGAAACTGGAGAAAAACTATAAAGTCGAACGTACTCAGACAGAAGTGAAGACCGTGGGACTACACTGTGTCGAAGTCTGACTCTTGAACTGACATCTTTGACCTCCGATGCAGATCCCAAGTGCAGGAAAATCCTCTCCCGAAATCCTCAAGTTCCTTAAGGTATTTCAATGTACATATTACACACGTGTCCACGTATACTCGTACATCACTAAATTTCATTTTTTTTGTTTGTTTGTTAAGAAAGTCTAAGGGTTTCACCGGGTACTGAGTTTTTTCCCAGTTTTGGTGAAGAACTCTGTAGGGACCCCCAGGTCACCAATACTTATGTACGAAGGTGACGTTCCCGTACCCAAGTTAGGGACCAGTCCCTTAATTGTAGGATGTACCGTGTGTCACACCGGTCTTTCAAATTTTTTTTTTTTTTTTGGTTTTGGCTAAATTTTTTGTGTAGACATCGAAGGGTCAACTACTTGTGTACATCGACGACCCTTCTACTGAACGGGTCTCTCGCATATCTTCTAGGTACGGTGTGGGATGTGGTTATTATGGAATGGGATACGTAGAGAAAGTAAACCGATAAAGACTCAACCCGGGAAATATTCTTTGACCATTATCATTCGAAAATTTTTTAGTGAAGAGATATTACCCCACTGGGTTGGTTCTTCGACGAAAACTCCTTGGGGTGGTGGTGATCGGTAGGCGGATCTACCGTACATCCATAGATCTGTCGTACTCACGTACGATTCAACGAAGTCAGTACAGACTGAGAGACGGTGGGATACCTGACATCGGACGGTCTGAGGAGACAGGTACTCTAAGAGTTCCGTTCTCCTGACCTAACCCAACGGTAAAGGAGGAAGTTCCCTAGAAGGGGTCTGTCGTAGTGACGGAGGGGGATTTGACGTTGTTGTGTTACGGATTTGGTATGGTCCGTCCTGGTACAGAAAATCAGGATTTCTGACAGTCTTTTCTAAGATAGTGAAGAGAGTCAATGTTAGGGTTTTTTGTTAACAGGAGTTTCATTTATTATTAAGATAATAAACGATGGTTCGGAGTGAGGTGTCTTTCAAACAGAAAAGATATGGCGACCCAGAATCGTGTTACCTGAGTAGAAGGTCCTCAATATTCTCTCCAGATGACCTTCTCATCGAAAAGAATTAGGTTTTTCCAGACCTACAAGAAGTGGTACACTATATAGACTCGAGTTTTTCTCCATTAGAAAAACGTCATTAGAAAAAACGTCATTAGAGGATTGTTAATTTACTTAGACACTACTGGTCACTTGTCGTCTCCTGTTACATACTTGAACGTTTGGTGTGTGTAAAGGAGAGTCTGTTTCTTTCGTAAATATCTTTCAGTTTATATGACTATTATTGTAGTGTATAAATAGTATCACCACCTACGTCCGCTTTAGGGTGTCTCTTACGGAAGGAGAACCGAACCCGGAACCGACGGTCGGTTTTAAGTGTCTGATATTTGTTACTTTTGGAAAGGTACTTCTTTCAGGTCTCACCTTGAGTGAGCCCCAGGTGTTGAAAGACTCCTTCACGAGTTCGGTATTCAGTTTCATTGTAAAAGTAGTCGGGTTCCACCGTCCGTCCTATTTACTGGACCGGTACTTACGTGTGCAACTCTCCCTTGACACTGTCCCCGGGAGTCCTTTATGGACTTTTAAGACTGAGGGTAGAGGCACCCAACGTGACCTCTACTTCCGGGGTAACTTGCACGATGGGGTGGCACCCTTCACCTCGAGGAGACTCGGACAGATTGAGGTCAGTTTGTGTTGTCGAAGTAACAACTGAAAGATATCTTTCTTCCAAGACCAAAGTGCTCGTCGGATTAAGTCCCTTACACTACGGACCGGAACACACAATATGCTTCGATTCTTCCAACTTCTACCGGGATTCAATCTAGTATCCGGGACTTCGGATCAGTACGGGACCAGGTCTTCTAGTGTCAAGACACTAGTGACGGTGAGGTGCGCTCGTCTACAGATGTCTAAAAGGTGAGATAAAAAGGTTCCACAACTGCAAAGGGACGAAAACTTCTACATTTAAACACTACACACTTTACTTTTCAGGTCATGAACAAGGAAACTTTTGTATTTTCTTTTTTCAGTGAATTTTTTTAAGAAAGGGGAACTCCAGTGACCCAACTAAGATGGGCTCCGACCAACAATGGTTTAAAGTAATGAGTCTGTTAAAGATTTATAGCTCCAAAGTCACGTAACTCTCTCCTTCCCTCTTTCCCCCCAACTCTCCTCCGATTCCCTTTCTATTCCTGTGGTCTTCAGAGTCGTCGACCCGGTCAACCCCAGGTCTGAGGTTTCTTCCTCAGGTAATAACGATCCCCCGGTCTTGTTACCAGAGTTCGGGTACACCTCGGACACCCTTACTTTGGAGGAGTAAGAAAAAAGGTCATCACTTTATAGACATCCCACACGAATCGTATTTCCTCCTCTAGACCAGGAGAAGAGGACGTGTCACTTAGTGTCAGTGAGGGACGTGTTCTCACAAAAGTGCTAGGACCAGAGGGTGACCCCTGTTCATCTTTCAGTCTCCACTACTACTTATGAATACTGAGGGTCTTCTGAACGGTAGTGTCTTAGTCCCAAGTTTCTACTGATATTGTGTAATCTCAGTATCTCAGGGGTCTTTTTTCTCCATAGTGACCCTTTAAATTACCCGTAAAAACTTAGGAATTAATCTCGAAAAGACACCCGTCCCTACCCATCTCTCCCCGTTTTGGTACACTTAGACGTCTACGACCTAGGACCCAATCGGAGGAAAGGTAAATGGTTGGAGGGTCACGGAGGTAGTCTCAACGTTTACGGTTGTATAAGACCTTGTCAGTAACTTTTGTGTATTTTATATATATGGGGATTTATGGTTTCAGGATGACATATACAGTTCACGGACCGTGTCATGTCTCCTCAGTCGTGTACCATCTGTAATAATACTGGTGTATCAACAAACTTTGACAAGGTTCGTAGAAGTTGACCTGTCTCAAAGGACTCTCTTCTATGAAGAAAGATAGAGGGACGACATGTCTCGTGTCAAGTCCTTTTTATCTCAGTCACATCCGTCGTAGGTCATATACAAAAAGTTACTTTCGTACCTTCCTTTCCTTCCTTCCCTCTCCCCCTTCTTTCTCCCTTCCTTCCTTCTTTTTCTTTTTCGTGATGTATCAGTAACGTACTTTTTCTCTTGAAAGAAAGTAGGACGTGTAGTTTAGTTATGACGACTAAAATGAGGGGTTGTAGAAATTTGGGTAAGGAGGTGAAGGAGATAACGGTGACGGTGGTAGAACAGTAGGTGAGGTCGGAGTGGAGAAGTTCAGACTACTGGCCAGAAGGAAGGTAGACAAAGTTGAGGGGAAGGTTAATGTGAGGTAAGACATCAGATTTCCTAGACACATTTTAAGTATAGTTAGTGGTACAGCTGGAGGAAGAATTTTATAAAGTTTCCTACTCGACGTGAACCCTGTTTCTGGTTAAGAAATGGTACCACACCGGTTGAGTCACATACGACTCTTCTGGTCGTACCGGTGTCAACACCGTGAGAATCTTCGTCTCGTGTGCTCTCCGATTAAGTCGAAGGCTCCTTGTTATAGGTGAGGTCCCCTTCCGTCGATCCGTCGTCGACGACTTCTTTCGGACACCGACTCTGATTCTTCTGAGTCTTTAATCTCTCTTCTTTAACACCCGAAATTAAAGAAACCTCAATTCTTAAGATTCGAAACCTGAAGTGAGTTCTTGAAATTCTGATGGGTAAATGATTAGTTGTTAACGGTGCAACTATTCTTCAGGAATCACAGAGAAGTAATTTCGCTCAAGAGTTTCTATTGAAGACTAGGACCAGACTCAGTAACTTACTTAAATAAAATGTTAACAACTAGGGATTACCTAAGGTTCTTTCCAAAAGGTGATATAGGAGAAGTAAAAAAAAGTAGTTTATAAATAACTCATGGATGATACGAAGTCCATGAGAGAATCCACTACCCCATAGTCATCGTATTTTTCTCTCTCTCTCTCTCTCTCTCTATACCAAGGAAGAAGGTCCGACCCTTCACGAGACTTCCTTTTCTTGTCCCACCAAACTCTCACATAGTGCACCCTGGACTGGATGGGTCTTCCCTGTCCCTTTTATTCTGTAAGAAAGACTCTAGTCTTCCTACTTATCCTTAATTGGACTGTACCGTAGACAGTCGTTTTAGAACTGATTTACCTTATAAGTTCCTTATTACCTAAATCCATTTAACTTTAAAGATCGAAAATTTTATTTATTAATTAATATAACCATGGAGTAAGTATTTCTGATTTTAAGGTCATGAAAGTAAAGATAAAAGAGTAAAATGACAATATTTGTGAGTGAATTCTACTAACTCTTACACTGATAATAAAAGAGACCAAAACATCTGTAAAAGTCCCAAGAGAAGAAACAGGGAGTCGGGAGTACGTGTGACCGGGACGAAGGTCGACGGTCAATGAAACGGACCCGTGACAGAGGCTGGTGGTCGTAGACGAGGTGGACGGGTACCCCGTCAGGACTTCCTACTACTTAAGTGGGATACGACCCTCGTTGAGACTTGGGTATTGACCACCCTCAGCCATATACTTACTGGATCAGGAAGTGGAGAACCCGACGTGGTGAACCTCTGTCCACAAGATGAGATCTTGGATCTCTTGAGGTCTTCCTAATTCGAGAGTAACAAGTCACTACTGACTGAAGTATTGTATGGGAAACCACCGACGAAAGGAAGGGACATAGGAGAAAAATAAGGAGACATCTACAAAAGAGTCTAGTGAAGAGATTACCAATTAAAATATACAGTTGAACCGATCCGGTACCACGAGTCAACAAACCAGTTTGTAGAGAAATGTAAAAGATACTTCCATAATAAATCTACATTGATTGTAAATTGAGTCATCTGGAACTCATTTCGTCTAACGTGGGGAGGTACAGTCACCCGGAATAAGTTAGTCAACTTCCACAATTCTTATTTTCTAACTCCAAGGGGATTCCTCATTCCTTGAGACGAGACCTACCGGAAGTCTGGACTCAAGGTTGTTTTTATGAAGGGACGTAAAGACTGGACGACAGGACAGGACGTCTAAAGACTGAAAGGTCGGGGGTTTAGGAATTTTATGTAGTATTTAGACATCGATATAGATGTGTGTGTGTGTGTGTGTGTGTGTGTGTGTGTGTGTGTGTGTATATAAACCTATCTTTTATCTCGATTCACTGAATCACTTCGGTGTTTTAAAAAACTACATCTCGAGTCTGCTCGTTGGGGTAGAGGAGCGACCGTAACAAAGTTGAATACTTCTAAACCGTTTACGAACGAAGCGGGTGGAGAAGGACACAGGTACGTCTGTGACATTCAACTAGAAAAGGAGACCCGGGTCAGCGTAGAAGTCTTTGAAAGAGTTCGAATTGAAACCTGTCGGAAAACGTCAGCCATCCCGGACCACATGTTCTTCTCTGACAAGTGGCAGGGAGAAGTCTGTCGTAAGTCTTGGAGAGACTTTGTGTACCGGCACGAAAGACTGAAACCGTCGTCGACCGTCTCAGACTCATCAAGAGGGACGGAGACTACGGAGTAGTCGTTGAACTTTGACCTCAGTTACCACGGAAGGTCGGGGTGGGATGGGACGGATGGGGGTGGTGTGTGAATGTACGGGTAAGTTTGGATGAGGTAAAGGACTATAAGGGGGGACTTATGGGTACGGGTCCTGTGACTTGACACTACTTCATTGTAAGGGTCTCGGGTCTACCGTGAGTACCATTTCTTGGACAGACGGTTACGTCCTCTACGTTCTCTGCGTCCAAGTTGGGGACCCAACCCTTCCAGGGGACCTCCTCCCATACCGTTGGGTGAGGTCATAAGAACGGACCTCTTAGGGTACCTGTCTCCTCGGACCGTCCGATGTCAGGAACCCCAGTGTTTCTCAGACTGTGTCGATTCACTGAATCGTATGGGTCTCGGGTCTAGACTGTCAGGTAGGTCTCGTCCCAAGATCACACCTGGACTGTCCTTCTCCACCATGATATGTGACTACCCGACTCTTTTCGTTGAGTCCTTCCTTGTTTGTTGTGTCCCTCAATAAAGGTTCCAAGGGGGAGGACGCCGGAAATCCTCTCGATTCTTTTCTTGTTTGATCATAGTGTCTCGACTAGGACAAGAAGAGTTCAGGAGTGAGTACTCGGATCTCGAGTAAGTTTATAAACGGGTTCACGAATGTCTACGACGTTGAAGAGAACAGTACCTGAGATTCCGGTGTCTAAACCCGTTCACCTAAGTGTTCTATTTGAGTCGTCTCTACCGTTTGGGATCCCTCAATTCTCGTCGTTTTGTTTCCCCCGACCACGTCCCTGGGGACCGGGTCGACTCTTAGAAGGCTGACGGGGGCCTCTGTTCTGAAGAGTGTACCAGACCCGGTGAGGACCTTCTACGTCCATCCACACCTTTGTCGACCGGGGAGGGGGTAGGTCCGACATCCACCCGTCGTGTGTGTCGACGTCGTGTATTTCTCCTTTTCTTCTGTTACTTTCCCGAGATCGCCGTCCAGCTCCCCCTGTACTACTACTCCTGTCGTCCTTGAAAGGTACTCTCCTTTACGAAATCGTTTGTTCCGGCTCGGAGACTCGGGATGACGGGGGACAGACTGGACGAAACTAGTCGTGGTCAACTCCGAGGGACAAGGGTCACCCTTATGGTAAGTCGACAAGAGGATGCACCGATGTATATGTATCAAACAGTTCCAGTGTAATTACTCTGGTATTCGTCACTTGGTTTTCGGTGGACCTAGTTTCTAATCCTTTGGTCCCAGGTTCACAGTCGTACCGGTGGCTGGGGGTTCGACTGTGTGTGCCACAGTTCCTGAGAGGTGTACGATCCACTACAGTGTCATCGTCTTGGAGAGATTCCGAAACCCAAACCTTTCAGACATGTCTAGTCACCAGACTCGTTTAGGACCTTTGTTGGGTCATTCTGTCCGTCTACATAGTAGGGTAAAATGTGTACTCCACTGATTCCGAGTCTTTCCAATTACGTGAATGGATTCCGGTGTGTCGATCAACTCCCATCCCCTCAGTCTTAAGTGAGAGTTTAGTCCAGACAAGAGTGGACGGTACCAAAGAGAATATTCGAAAGTCTGTCACTAGTTTTTAATTACGTTGTTTATAGTTCTTTCAAAAAAGTCTAAAAACAATGTAGAATACCTTTTTGGGTTTGTTTGAAGAACCGGTTGGGTTATGAGGAGTTCTGGGAGCTCCGGGACTAGACTAACGACTGACACTCTTCCGTACCATTTCCTCTACGGTGTTCCAGAGACAAAAGACCTAGACTATAAGGTCACTCCCTTTGCATGTTACTGGGTAAGCACTCTTGTTTTGTTCAAGTTTTTATCGTTTCGGTTCATTCTGTTCTCTTTAGACATCGTCGTCCAGACTTCTGACCTATCCGTCCCTTCGCCCGTTAACCCGACAGGTCTAGTCCCCGACCGGAGTCCTCCACTCCTTGGTGTTCCATTGGGGTACTGGGGTGGAGAAGATGGTCTTTCGGAGAGGGTCCGACCCTCGGGTAGGACCTTCACCGGGAGTTCGACGTCCGACTGTACCACAGTCCGGTCGTGACCTGGGTCACCGGGGTCCTTCAGTCTTTTACACACACACACACACACACACACACACACACACACACACACACACACACATACTCTCTCTCTCTCTCAAACCGAACTCCGATTTGAGTAGGTTGGGATCAAATATTTCTTTCTTCCTTTTATTTGGGGTCTCTAGTACAACAACGAGTATCATTTGTGTCGAGAACACCCCTCCTCTCGACCGGAAAGTGTCCTGAGAACTCCCACTGTCGACCCGTCCTAGTCGGGGTCTACCCCACTGGCTCAGGGTCTTTCCTCTAGACAAGGTCCAGTGGGGTACTCAGTACCCGTCCCAGTCCCAGTCCCAAAGTCACAGTCATGACCCTCCCATCTTTACCTTTGTGTTAGGGACTGGAGGTCCGTTTGTTCCTTCTTTACAAAGTTTATTAACGGTATCTGGAATTATGAATCTCATTAAAATAATGGATCGATAAAAAAAGGATACGGTCGTCAGCGTCGAACCTTACACATCTAAAGAGTGAAAGTTCTCCCAGGGACTAGAGTACCTCGAACCTTTTTCTCCCGTCTATGACGGTCCTCAACCCGCTACCCCTCCCTCCCACAGTGTGTAACCTCCCCCTTATCGAACGTGTTCCAGTAAGTCGAAGGTACACCACCTTACCCTAGTTGGGACTGGACACACCCGAGAAGACCTGGAAGGGTCCCAAAAACGAATCTGTAGATTTCCGAGTTCGGCTGGTTTTCTCCCCAGGTCTCTGCCCCACGAGGAACCCTTAGACTAAATGAACGGTTTTGGTCTTCTGTTTTTAAGACACCACCGTGTAGGGGTGACTCAGGACCTGGGGAGGTCAGTCTACCCTCTCGGAACACTTCTCAGACCTCTACACTCGTCCTTACACAACCCTGGGGTCACTAGAGTCCTCGGGGTGCAAGTTTTACGGACGACAACGGCAGACATTATGGTCCGTTTATGAAGAACCGTCCAAAGCGGAGGAAGAGTCCGGTGGGTCCAAATTTAGTCACGACCAAGAAGGTGACACCCCACGGGTACGGTCTCCGTCCCGGAGGGCCTCGGTATTGGTCCGCTAGTTACCAACTTGAGCCAACTCGAGTCTTCTTTCAGGGGACTTTGACCACAGAGACACGTCCACAATTTAGCTCTCGTCATTTGTTTTTCCCTTTTCAGTTTGTTATGGAGATCAACAAAGACGATTAACTCTGAGGGTAGACGATCCACCCAGATTCTTGGATATACAAGAGACTTACTTGTGCACCATGAATAGTGACGGGTCGAACCTGATCTTGAGGGTCACAGACCAAAGTCGGGATTGATGAGGGTCCGAGATTCAGGGGAGTCCCGTCAAGTGACGATGGGATGGGTTCAGTAGGACGGTCGCCCCCCACCCGTCTTACCCGTTTAGTATTAGGGTCTACGGGTCAATTAAACCTTAAAGACCACTTGTTGTTTAGTAACAAATCAATTCGTACTGGGTACACTGTGCACCCTGCATGACTATCATTCGATACATAAGTGACAAGCAGACTTTAAGTATAAATTGGGCCGTAGAACCTAAAATAGTCCGTCACGATGAGGGTGTCGGGTGAAGCACCGACCGTGGACGGCGGTTTGACCAACGACCTCTTTGTCATTTTATAGGACGAAACGTTTTCATGACCCCCTATTTTATGATGTCCGACGTCGGCGCCAAAAAGAAGGGGAACACAGTAAAGACCTCCCGCAAAAGTGGTATGTCTTTCGGACGTAGAGCACCCTACGTCTACTATGGGTCAGGGTCTCCCCCTTTTATTCAATCTTTCATCGATCTTTTGTTGGGGTCCCTTCGACTCTGGGCGCGAAGTAGACGGCTCAGAAAAGAAGAGCAATTAAGTATTGTGGTAGAAAATTTAGGACCTGATCTTAAGTTCTTGACAACCACGCACTCACACGGTCAGGAGGATTCCCTGAGAGCGAGGCGGTTGATCCGCGGGCGGCGCGCAAGAACCACGGTGTCACCGGAGGTCACCAGCTAGCTCTTCGGCGTCAGCCAGAGGCGGCGGCCGGTTTTGCGCTCCGGTCGGAGCGTTCACGCCATCCGCTCTGTGGAGGTCCGGGCCGTACGCACCCTCCTAGAGTCGGCTTTCCGTATTTAGGTTCACGCGGTGCACCTTTATTTCGAGAACGGACACCGACACTTCGAGTCTGGTCTGGTTCCAATATAAAGTAGAACGAACGGTTACACCTTGCGCAGACGACTGGGTCAAAATGTCAGCAAAGAGAAGGTTTACCTGAGCCGAAACACTTAGAAGAAATTGATAGTTCAGGACTACTACCTTTGCAGTTTTTTTTAGTAAATTTATCTCTCTTCTGACCGGAGCCTTCACTAAGAATAAGATGGTCAACCACTATGAATTTCCCGATCGACCTCCTACACCCGTTTCAGTTTGGTGACCTTACTCCTGAGGGTGGGGGTGGGGAACGGAGAATGGAGGTTGGATCGTTGTCAGAGCGAAGTAAAGGCTCGTTCCCGACGTGGCCGGCTAGGTAATAACTTTTGTGTGCTGAGGGTCTTGGAACAAGTAAAAGTATATACGTCGAGCCCCGTTTTCCAAGAGACGACGTCGAAGGGAAACTAAACTTTCGTTATGTTTCTTATTTCCCTTTACTTTTTATACCGGTATCTCCCCGACCGAGAACTAGGACTTTGTGTGTGTGCGTGTGTATGTGCACTTAGAAGGTCCATGTATGTTTCCGTGAAAAGGCTTACCCACCAGTGGGCGGAAAGGGGAAAGCGTCACACTATAAGACCGTCGCGGTGTCGAAACTCGGCCGAGCAAACGTGTGGTAAAGTCGACTTTAGATGGAGGACACACCCCTCTGGGTTCCTCTCCTCGACTACGGGAACGTCGTCGGGGACGTCCCCCGGTGTCTCTTGACCTAATGTCCACCAACCTCTTCACACACTTGGACCCAGACTCCGGACGGGGGACCCCGTGGACGTTCAGGAACCGGGTCTCCGACGGCCGGAGACGCGAAGTCGAAGGGGAACACCTTATTGCTCGACGCACCCGCAGGAGGGTTCAGATCAGAGAGAGTTACGTGACCTCGGAAACACGCACGCACGGACGAGTCAACGAGTCAGGACAACCTGAGAAACCCGAGGAGACAGGTACTCCAATAAGGCCGTTCTTATAACCTGACCCAACGGTAAAGGATGAGGTCCCCTAGAAAGGATGGGTCCCTGACTTGGGCGCAGAGGACGCAGAGGGTGTGACGTTCTCTTAGGAAATGGTGGACTCCTCGAGGTTCTACGGAAATCAGAAGAAGTTTAACAAAAATTAAGGAAATCAAGTAAGTAAAATGTTTGTAGTCAAGTCAAGTCATCGAGTCGGCACAGGTTAAGACGCTGGGGTACTTGGTGTCGTACGGTCCGGAGGGACAGGTAGTGGTTAAGGGTCTCAGGTGGGTTTGGGTACAGGTAACTCAACCACTACGGTAGGTTGGTAGAGTAAGACAGTAGGGGAAGAGGAGGACGGGAGTTAGAAAGGGTCGTAGTCCCAGAAATGTTTACTCAGTCGAAAAACGTAGTCCACCGGTTTTATAACCTCAAAGTCGAAGTTGTAGTCAGGAAGTTTACTTGTGGGTCCTGACTTGAGGAGATCCTACTTGACCAACCTAGAGGAACGTCAGGTTCCCTGAGAGTTCTCAGAAGAGGTTGTGGTGTCAAGTTTTCGTAGTTAAGAAGTCATAAGTCGAAAGAAATATCAGGTTGAGAGTATAGGTATGTACTGGCGACCTTTTTGGTATCAGAACTGATCTACCTGGAAACAACTGTTTCATTACAGAGACGAGAACTTATACGACAGATCCAACCAGTATTGAAAGGAAAGGTCCTCATTCGCAGAAAATTAAAGTAAGGTTAGGGTTTCTTTCCGTTACGGTTTGTTACGAGTTTGATGACGTGTTAACGTGAGTAGAGTGTGTGATCATTTCATTACGAGTTTTAAGAGGTTTGGTCCGAAGTCGTTATATACGTGACACTTTAAGGTCTACAAGTTCGACCAAAATCTTTTCCGTCTCTTTGGTCTCTAGTTTAACGGTTGTAGGCAACCTAGTAGCTTTTTCGTTCTCAAAGTCTTTTGTAGATAAAGACGAAGTAACTGATACGGTTTCGGAAACTGACACACCTAGTGTTATTTGACACCTTTTAAGACTTTCTCTACCCTTAAGTGTTTGTACTCACACGGATTTCACACGGTCCGTGACCCAATCTCCGAATTGTATCCCTTTACTTATCCCTTACGGGGAAAGGACTCTTGTTCCAGTAACGTTTCACTGTCTTTCACATGGACTCCTCTCCCTAGTCGAACCACGTGACGGGACGACTACCCTCACGTTTAAACCCGCAAGGAAACCTCCGGTCAAACCGTAGTCGAAGGTCTAACAGTGTACGTATGGAATATACTCAGTCCTCAGGACCAACGAACTTTCGTCTTTTCTACGACCGAAAAAAAAGGAATTCCGATACCTCATTGAGTGTCCCGGGATCTCCTCCGACGTCAGAGTCCGAGTCCACCCGTGTATCCACTCGTCCGTCGACGGTGCTGGTATCGACTTTAGCGTGATACTTCATAAGTCCGTGACCACCGACGGTGAACGGACGACACCCACGTCTCGGACACACGACACGGTGGTAGTGGAGGACGCCGGTTTACCCCCCCCTCCCCCAGACGGATCGACCCACCTGCAGTGTGTAGACGAGAGATCTGTGTTCCCTCGGTGTCCCTTCCACCCGTGGGTTGTAAAACACGGAGGTGTTACCGTTCACCCGATACGGAAGGCGTGTTTTCATCTCGGGGTGTTCTACCACCTACAACCACCGGTTTTAGTACTGTTTACAGGAGGTGTGTGTGCAACTGGACCTTTAAGGTAAAGATGTAAAATTAGTAAATCTTAATACAATTATGAAGTGTCCATGAGTAAATAGGGTGTTTACAAACAACATATATAATGGTACATGATCCGTGGCACTCTATTCTCACGTTTTTACCTGTGAGACACGGGGGTACCTCGAAGGACCCCTTTGTCTATATTTACTTTAGTCAGGGTTTCGCTCACACTTTCATGTTCACTCGACTCCCGATACTTCCTCAGCCCACCCGTACTACGGTGGACCGGGTCAGTCTCCGTCGTCCCTTCTTCCGAGAACCCTTCACTCCCAGGTCGACCGGGATTTCTTTCTCCTCCTCCGTAGTGGTGGACCTCCGGACAGGCATCCCTGTTTTGGTACTTCCTGGATGTCTTTCCGGTCCAATTTAGTAAAAGACGAACGGGAGTAAAGTGACCCTTCGGTAACTGTGTAAACCTCCACCACCACCACCAAATCAGTGATTCAGCACAGGCTGAGAAACGTTGGGATACCTAACATGGGACGGTCCAAGGAGACATGTATCCTAAGGGGTCCGTTCTTATCACCCCACTCAAAGGTACGGGAAGAGGTCCCCTAGAGGGTTGGGTCCCTAGTTTGGGTCCAGAGGACTTGACATCCACCTAAGAAATGGTTGACTCGGTGGTCCTTTCGGACACTCCCTACATGTTTGCCACTGGACTTGTCTAAACGTAAAACGTTTCTAGTCTTGACACACTTGACCTGACCCCACGTCTTCCTCGTCCTTTGGGTTCCTTCACCAATACGTAGGTTTACAAACCCCTACCGTCGTGTCTGTTATACTTCCAGTTCCGACCCGTCTCGTCGTCAGAACCACAATTGGAAACATCTTTATCGGTGTACCTAACCGTCAGTACTCTCTCTTTCCTGTGTGGTTCAAAAGTCCGAAACAGGAGTCCCTTTGTCGTAGTGTACGAGTGTACCTTTACGCAGTCTTAACGTACAGTCTTCAACCCCGATCCCTTCGGGAATCTCTAGTATGTCACACTTTCCGTCCAACATTTTATACCTCTTTTTATCCTACGTCTTGTTCCAGGTTAGCAACGTATATAACACGTGTCCTTCCCGATGTAATAACATCACAATCTAATATCACAATATTATCACAATATCACAATCTAATAGAAACGAAACATATAAAAGACATTATTTATACCTTTATGAAAACGTTATTCCCTCCTTAAGTTAAAATAAAAAATTTTATTTAATGGATCATACATATATTGAGAAAACAATAGTCTCTCCTTCGACTCTACCCTTTTAGAGACCTCTCCTTCTTTCCTCATTAGGTTAATTAATGATGGTCTCTTTGGAAAACAACAACAACAAACTTTTACAAGTAGACATAAACTTTTGAGGAACGGGAGAACTTTCTAAAAAAAGTTTCGATATACGTTTCCCGGTGAGGGGAATATAGCGGTCGTGTGATAAAATTATTAACTTACACAGAAGGGGTTTAGTATTTTCAAGGTCTCTGTCTTCCCCATAAACCTCAGTCAACGCGAGGTCGTGTACTAATGGACGGTCCCAGAGACCTAGAACCGTAAGGACGGTGTACCCGGTCGACTGAAAACAGGACACGTACGAAGGACAGGAGGGACAGGAGAGTGGTGAGTCACAATCGTAGAGAGGGGGTTGAACACTGTTGTTTTTTCACTGAGGTCTGTAACGGTTTACAGGGGTTCCCTTCTTATTGAGTGTAACTCTTGGTGACCGGATTCACAACGAATGTATGGAGTCCACTGTCTCTGGAGTGGTGTGGATATTCGTTCGAAAAGGTTGGACCTCAACGACAACCTCTCAAGTCGTAAAGTGACTCGCTGGTAGACAGAGGGAGGTCGAAGAAAGGAACCCCGGCCATCGTTGACACAGGTTAGAGGGAAAAGATACTACGAAGACGTCTCTAGTTGTATCACGGGACGAGACGAGGGGTGACGGGAGGAGGTGGACGACGGTTTAGAAAAGAGAGGGTTCAACTCGTAAGGAGGAAGTCGACAGGGATTGTCCTGTCCAACCCAGAAGACACCCAGGTACTGACGTGGTCCAGGAGTCAATGTATACTACGAAGTCCACGACCGACCGACACCTCACTAGTACTAGTGGAGGGAGGAGAACCTACGAGCAAGTACATCAAGTACGTCGATACAGTGTGGTCCTGTCGTAAGACTCGACGACCGGTTTTACGACTTCGAAACACACTGTGGTAAGAGAAGGTAGTGAGGGGTGTGGGTGTGGGAGGGGGACGGAGGAATCCTGATACAAATAGGAAGAGTTTAAAGTGAAGTGTTCTTCAGACATTGGTACGAACAGAGTCCCCTGTCGTCCCACCGATCCCTACCCTGCCTTCTCTTTGACTTAACGTGTGTTACTTCTGACGTATGTGTAGACACGAAACATTTGAAGAACGACGTACGTATATAAGGGACCAGTGTCATTTGTTCTGTCGTTTATCTGGGTACCCTGTATGAAGTGGACGAATCCCAGTGGGTCAGGTAGGTCAGACAGGACTGGGTAAACCTTTCCCTACTACCTAGAAGGTCTCAGGAGTGAAAGTAGGAGTTTCTGGAAGGTTAAGAAATGAATTTCGGTAGGTGCTCCGGTCCACCTTTTTCTGTTCCGATCCGAGTGGTTCCATGAAAATTTAGTTCCATGACTCACCACTGAAAACGTCGACCCTGGGGTCCTAAGGTGGGTAAAGTAAGTTCTTTTGTTCAACCGGGAGGAGATTCAGTAATGATAACACATAGACCAAAGGGATTTGTCTCTGGGTGGTTGACCGGTGGAGCGAACGACGGAGGAAGAAAGACCCTTCAGAGATTGACGTCCCGTTCGACCGTCTTCATAGTGGTGGGTCTTACCACAAAGATCTTGTGAGACCACGTTGAGTGGAGAGAGTGGTACTTAGGTCGAGGACGTCGGTGAGGTACCGTGTGGACCTGACGTCACGACTCTCGACGACTTCCGGAATAAGTAAATTCCCGTCGTCGTTCGGTAGGACTTCGTCGTCATTCTTAACGTGTGTGACTATTACCGTTTAAATACACTAAATAAGTGTGTTATTGAGTACCACGTGAATTTGTGTATATGTTCCGGTGTAAAAGTTATCGTACCTTCTCTAATTAACTATTTTGGACAATTCATTTATTACTCAAAACTTATATTTAGTGAACGTTTTCCAAGAAAGGTTTTGTGAACTTTGTTGCTATTTAATCCTGTTCCCAAACCATTTACCGTCGGATCCAGGACGACGTTTGGGAGAGGGGACGTATTTAGGGTCACGGACAACGTCCGTCCTTTTTCGTTTTCGGGAATAATTGAGAACCGGAAACAAGTGTAGGATTGAGAACGAGAGACCGGTCACGGTTCATGTGATCTGGAACATAGAAACAAAGGGTCCCGAGATGAGGAGGACGGGTCCGACACGGTGCACTAGGACACGTCCATGGAGTAGGTCTCGGTTCGGTTTGGTGTTGACAGGAGAGGTCGAACATGAACAGAGGGAGCCTCCGGGTCTTAGTACCGGAGCTTAGGTCTCGGTTCATACCGGTAGTAGACCACTGATCCCGGTAACCGAGGGTCGGTAGAACCCGTCCTTTGACAAAGTTTCTTTTCGGGAACTCCCACCCGAAACTGGTGTAGTCTCTGAGTTGTCCCTCCGTCGGAGACGGGGTCGTTCACTCATGTACCTTCTCTATGGGTTCCTCGAAGCCATCGTGTACCTCCTGTTCAGGGGTTGTCTTCACTTCCGAGACTCGTAGTGTTGTCATACCACTGGGCTCGTAGGAATAGTCACTGTCGGAAGAGTCGAAGTTCCAGAGAAAGTGGCTTCTCTCTGACGTGTCCCACCCTCCCCACTCCAACTATCGTCCAAGTTGGTGTTCCCCGACATGGATTCCGGGTTTCTCTGCTACCCGTCTCCGGCTGTACCCGTCGACCGAAGGTCGAGTTACACTCGGGTCCGGTCTTAGACTCTGAGTCTCCTCCTCGATATTGGCCAACCTGAACCCGTGACCCCTTCTTCGACTCGGAGTAAACCCTTACACATGTGAGAGCAAGAGTGTCACTCCACCCTGTCGAATCTGTGGACCGTCCACAGTGACTTCAACCGAACTTCCTCCTCCCGGTCGGGGAACGATCCGAGACCTCTTTAGGACGGAAGACATCGACCGACTCAGAATAGAGAGTCGTATGGGGTGGTAAAAATTGACGAATCTCCACTCGTACCCGACCCATAAACATGTGTATGCAAGTGTCGTCGTAATAAACGTCGTCGGTTTTCCATCTTTGTGTTCACGGGAGTCCCTACTTACCTATTTGTGTTACGTCAGATAGGTACGGTACCTTGTCATAAGTCGAAATTTTTCCTTCCTGTAATTCCGTGAACGATTCTACACCCACTTGGAATTTCTATAAGATTCGCTTTCTTCGGTCCGTGTTTTATATTGATTTACGTACTAGAGTGACTATACTCCAAGTGTTTCATTAGTTTAAGTCTCTGTTTTTCATCTTACCACCGATGGTCCCCGACCCCCTCCCTTTCTTACCCCTCATTGACAACCTACCCCTGTCAAAGTGAAAACGTTCTCCTTCTCAAGACTCCTACCTACGACCATTGTCGCCGTATTGTGACTGACAGGAATTAGGTGTCACACACGTGAATTATTACACACTCTACCATTTAGCCTGTAATATACGTAAAATGATGTCAAAAAATTTCGTATGTCTTTAACTCTTAAAGACAGTTTTTTTTTTTTTCTAATTACATCCTTCCCACCACGTCAGTACTGTTGACATTGGTTCTTGACGACCGTTACACTTTTTCGTCCTATTGCAATGGAATCTGGTTTTGTGGACTTGTGTCCTAAATTACACCATCCACAGGTCCACAGCCTCCACCGATGACCAGTAGGAGTGGTAAAGGGTACGGAAGGGTTAAAATGTTTTACTCGTATATATGAGAAGACTAGTACCCTACCTCTCTGTCCCATTTAATTCATATTTTTAGTTGGTGTTCTTTTCCTCTCCCTATACTTATAAATAATTTAGAGATCTAACCCTACCCAGAGTATAAATTATCCCTTTCTGTTCCTTCTTTAGTGTATCCTTTTCTCGTTAAACAAACTAATGAATTCTTTCGTTTTGGGCTTTAAATTTCCGTTTGAGTGTACTCTATATGTTTACGGGTTGTTTACATGTGTCTCTTGTTACTAGTTCCGGTAATTATTCGTTTATTAAGTTTCGAGTTTATCCTAACATGAAAGTCGATAATAACCCTCCCACTCAAAAAGACAAACAAAAATACCAGGCATAATAGAAATACGAACAAACGAAATAAAAGTCAAAATGATAGCATTCCCTCGTCCTTTCCTGATTTTACCTCTACGAAAGTCGTTGAACCGTGAATTCGAGGGTAGGATTCCCTAATTACACTTTGTGTGTTTTTGTAAAATAAGTGTTTCAACGAATAGTGTTGTAATAAATGTTATGACTTTTAGACTTTTAACTGATTTAACTGTTATTGACTTTCTTTCAAATCCTTTAATTCTATTTTGATGTGTTGTGTTATATGATGGTGGTTATATTTCATAGACATTATTGGTGTATCCTTTTATCCTTATATTTTGACGTGCTATTTCCTGTACCATACTAATGTTGTCACATTTTTTAAATATGGGGTTTTTCCGTTCTATAAATCACTGATAGAACCACATTTTATGACTACACAAAAGAGTGGAAAATAATGTAAAGACAAGAGGTAAAAAAAGATTTTAATTGTATAATTAAAATGTTAGTCTTTTTTTTTGGAAAATAATTTCATTCCACGGGTGTTCTAAGAAGTCACTGCAAGTAGAGTAGGTTCTTACGTCAACTCTCTCAAGTCTCAGGAGTGGGAGAACCTTCACCTCCGTATCTTCGTCCGACTCCGTCTACTAATGCATACCTACCTACCACTTCCCCCCTCCCTTCTTGGATCCCCGCCCGGCCCTCCCTCCCTAGCCGTTTCCTCTCAGTCCGTGGTCGAGTGTCTGACCGGTCGGTTCCTTTCCCCGAAACACCTCAGTCCCTTCTGAGACTGACGAGTCGCCTCCAGACACATCTGGGTCTTCATCCGTGATTGCCACAAGAGTTTCCCGTCCTAGTTTCTCCCTAAAGTCCTTCTGTGTACCTAAAACTCCCCTCGTCCCTTCCTTTCTCCCCCCCTCCATTTGATGAACCCTTCCTCCTCCCTTCCCGACCCCGCTATCGCTACCATCACCTCTCCTTCTCTAGTCAACCGTCTCCCTTGAGGGACGAGACGTAAATATGGTTTGTTTGCACCGAGGAGCGACCTGTTCGAAAACGTCCGTTTGTCCTCTGTTAGTCGGGTACCCTCCTTGGACAGTTGTCGATCCGCCTAGTTCAGTTGGTCAAGTCTCAATTGGATCCTGTCGAGACAAGTAAGGTGAAAGACGGTGTACCTTTCCGACATCGTAGACAGACTATGTCACGGGGTCACGGGATGGGTGTGATCGAGAACTCGTGAACTTTATCCCGTTCACGTTATCTTTAAGACGGAAATTTTACAACCAACATTAAAGTAAGTAACTTTAAATTTCAGTGACCCCGGATCACCGATGACCAGTCGTGTGTGTACCGTTATCAAGAGTTTCCCGTGAGAAACCTCCTCTTCCCAGTCTTCACGTCCGAGAGTCTGGGGGCGGGTCTGTGGGACTTCGTCTTCGACGGGGGAGTACATAGACTCGGAGACTTAATCCCGGTGAGTTCTAAAGACTTTAGTGACCAGACCTAAAGTTCATTTGATGTACTTTCTGAGGGACCGAGTTCACTTTATCTCTAAAGATGTTTCTTACTGATCTCTTGGTAAGTATACACAGGTCAAGTCGTCCTAACCTCTTTTCAATGTACTACGTTGTTTATACACCAAAGGGATTCGCACCAGTTCTATTCCTTACACCAGTCGAAACTAAACACTTTTGGTCTCTCGTCGACGAACAGAGCTACTTACGACCTCTGCACGTGTTCACCGAGGTGGGACCGTACTCACAGTTTTTGTGTTGTTCGTTGGCAGTGGACACTCGACTAAATCTTCTCGTACGGGGACATACACTTTACGTCGGCTCAAAGATTTTCCTCTGTAAACATTTCCCTCCGGTTCCTTTCGATTCTGGATTCCTCTCTTCTTCGTAAGACTCAGACGTGGGAGTGGTTCTTCTCTCTTCTGTCTTCGAGAAGGACGTCTCAGTCTAGATGTACGTTTTACGGGGGTTCGTCTAGGTCGTCACCGAAAAACGGTGGGTCCACTCTCTGTCGGTCTTACGCTCAGTGAGACGAGAAAAGTCGTGTCAAGTCGAATGTTGAAGTCGTTCTCCTGTTAAACCTCTAAAAGACTATGATTTTACACGAAGTTCTTTATTTCTCTTTTTTGCTACTTCACATGTCTACTATCAGTTGGTCCTTAAGCTTTATTTTCGAAATATTGACATTTCTTCCTCTATTTCGATTTATGGGACTTTTCTGTAGTGCTCTTTGACCTGACCTAACATTTTAACAAGTAGCTTCACTACACTCGTTATCTCTCCTACCTCTTCCTTTTTCTTTTCCGACTGCCTGTGGTAGGTGTTTTCGCCTCCGAAGGTCTTCTCTACCCTAGTCGTCTCTCCTTGTCCCGGGAAGTGAGACGTTCATGTTTGACAACCGTCTTGTACTTCAGTGACTTAGTTAATCTTCTGACAACACAGTGGTATATGCGGAGGTGACATCCGAATCATTTTTGTTTTTAGACATAAACTTTAAAATGACTAAACTTCATTAGAATATTATAGAACGGAAAAACCAATGTTACATTATGTCACGTCATTTAATTAAACGACATAAAACCAAGTGTTTGTAAATGGAAAATTTGTGGTTTCGTCGTGTATATTTCTTAATGTTCTTCAATGAAACTATGTCCTGATGTGATTACAAATAATTGTCTCACGAAGTGAGAAGACTACTGATGACTACTGACTAGTTGTACATCACTTGTACTGAACACTTATAAGGTAATAAAAATTCTACTGTATCCGATTCGAATAATGATGATGGACGAAAAGGACCATTGAAATAAATCACTTATGTCTTGATGGTAGACCCCTTAATCTTTAGTGGATTATACTATAATTACTTATCGAAAGTGTCAAGAGTTTTATTAAATCTTAAATGATTTTAATTACGATAAACATTATCGTTGATTGTCACCTGATAAAGGAAGGACGGATGACCTATTTATATACAGACGTTGGTTGTTAGAGGTCTCTTCTTCTTACGATTACCAAAACTTACAGAGTTAAGTCCCTACGTCAATACGGAAGTTGATAAAAGGTGACACTTATTTCTACGGAAAATTTCTACCGGTACCACTAGTTCCCAGTATAATGAACGATTGTTTCATAACAGACACGGTCTTTCAGAGACTTTTAAAAACTGATTTAAAGAGTATGTACCGTACGGAGATCAAATGAATCGTAATAAATAATAAACTATGTCTTTAAGGTGTCATTAGTGGAGTACGTATAAAATAAAAACCTAAACTTCTAAACGTTAGAACCTTTTCAATCTCGATCTGAAAGTCCATAACCGTAGATCGTAATAATTCAAATGTAATTTTTTTTTGGATCCCATGTACAACTATATTATAAAACTCATATAGTCCGATTTAATCTATATAATAATTTAATATTTGTTTTCTTGGTCCTTAATATCGCAGTTTGGATTAAACTGTACACCAATGTGAAACTTTACATGATGTAAAGTGTTTATTAACTTCATAATATAAAGAACTCATGTCACGATACAAGTCAATAATACGAGAACTATCGACTTCGATACTGTTAAAGTTGAACGAGTGAGACACGAATAAGTAAGTTATTTATTCGATACTGACAATGGTTTTCTTTTATTTTTTCTTTCTTTTCCAAGTCGGGTTAATACTGTTTTAGTTTTCAACGCCGACAATGTATAAGAATCCGGTTTAACGACTACGTCAAAATTGAGGGACGGGGACCCCAACTAAGACCATCATACTCATTAGTACTTTTTGGTCGAGATTAAGGAAGAGAGTGACCGTAATATATACTAGAGACACCAACCGCTTGAGTTCCGTACTTACTAACCCCTTCCCAAGGTGGGACCCTTAGTAATATGTGTAACACTAGGACGTTTCCCAGTCTTCGATGTTTTATATCAAGGGGACGTACCTACAGACTTTTTAATCGGTCTTTGAGGACCCCTAACTTCGGGTGGGTGTGTCATATGGACATCAGATGGCACGCATACCTTATCGGGTACTGGAAATATAGAAGATTCGAGCCGAACAGTCTTAAGGTGACTCCTCTCAGACGTCCAGCTCCTATGACCGATATCCGCTAGTTGAGGGCCCCTAATGGTGCCTGCACCCCGAGGAGAAGGAGTGGTGCCGGAAGTTTCTCGAAGTCCTCCAAGGCCGGAAGAGACGTGTCGAGGTACACTTTGCTCCCCTACCCCGTCGCACCTCCCTGTGCCTCGGGGCGTTCAGGTCGTTCACACCCCTTCTCTCTCTCGTCGAGGTGGTCCAGGGGTCAAACGGCCGGACTTTCTCCTTCGGTAGGGCACCTCGTCCAATGTCGGGGTGTACGACTGAACACAAGAAAATGTCGTAAATAAAAATCGGGTTCTCGAAATCCTTGTTTTGGTTAAGTCCAGGAGTGGGTTGTCGTCCCGTCTTACTTCCATGGGAGTCGAACGACCGTGAAAATCTTTGCTAAATTTACATCCTGGGTGGTCACACAACCACTAAGTCCGTTCCGGGTCTGACGACCCCTTTCAGACAACTCCTGTCAGACAAGGGTCGGAGTGTCGTAGTGGGCCGGTTAGGGAGGAAAGACCCATAGACGTAGAGTAGGTAGAGAGAGAATAACAACATTTTATGTTTGTTGTACTTTAAATGACGACACTGGTCCAAAAACACGGGTCCAGTTCCCGTGAGTCCTGCAAGGGTGACAACATGTCGGTACGAGTGGTGGGTCGTGTCTTGATAGTAGTGGAACGTGTCGACTTTGACAGGGACACTTTACTGTGGAGGTCGAGGACCGTGGTGGGAAGATGATAGACAGAGACACACAGATGACGAGATCCGTGGAGTGTCCGTACCTTAGTGTATCACAAACAGAAAAACACGGACCGAAGAAAGTGAATCGTAGTACAGAAACCTCAGATGGGCCCAGTATCGTGTGCAGTCAAAGTAAGGGAAAATTCCGACCTGCTATCGGGTGACATACCTACACGGTACAAAACGAATAAGTAAGTAGACAGTTACCTGTGAACCCAACGAGGGTGGAAACCCGATGATTATTACGATACTTGTAAGAAGATGTATCAAAAGAACCTCATGGACCAAAGTCAAGACGCCCTATATATGGATTCTCACCTTGACGGTTCAGTACGTTAGCAAGATACAAATTGAAAAACTCCTGGGTGGTTTGAAAATGTGTCCCTGACTTAGTAAAGTGTAACGGTGACCGTTCCGGACTCCCGAGGATAAAGAGGTGTGGGAACCGTCGCGACGGCAAAAGACAGACGAAACTATTTTCGGTAAGATTGTCCATACTTTACTATAGAGTAACAACAACTAAATAGAAATTTCCGATTTAGGACGTGAAATAACACTAAGGACAATTTTAAATGACACTGAGACCCGGTATTGAGATCGGAAAGACCTAGAAATTCTCAAACGAAATATACCGAGTTAAAATAAAGGTTGTGTAACCCAAACATTCGTTTTATTTTTATTTCCATTTCTTATAAAAAATTTTCTATGGAAATGTTACCATTCCGGACAGATTGTGTTGGTGGAATTGGTCTGTCAGGTCGAACTGTAGTGATTATTACCGTGTCCGGTGGTACTTCACAGGGGTTACCATATGTCCACCTTGGGTGTTGGAGTGTCCCACGTCGTACACAGGTTTCCCAAATGGGACTTAGATCGAGAGTCCTTCGTCAGTCTGTTTGGGTCTGACGCCTTGTAACATGTTATATCGACGGGACCTATGAACTTTTTGCACTCAAGTCCCTCTATGCTCCCCGGGTCCACCGTCGGCCGGTGACATTATTGAAAAGTGAGTCTCAACTCTGTCCGCACATCCTCCGGGGTCTCGTCCCAAGACTTTGGTGGAAGAACGCTAAATTGTCCGAGTGACTTCGACAATTGTAGTCCGAGTGACTTCTTTTTGAGATCCCTAGTTCCCGTGTTCGGTCCTCCAAAATGGTTCTCTTCCACCGTCACACCACGTACTACCACCGTCATTCACCCTCTTTACCACATCTGTCTAAGACTTACTTCTCACCGTCCTCACGACTTTCTGACGAGTAGCGCGTGTCTGGTATTCTCTTTTCTACCCGGTGATAGTCGTACCAAAAGACCGGACCCGTTGGTGACGGTAAAGGACTCTTCCCCTTCTCACAGTTTCCGAATTTCAGTTTCTAGTTTATAAGTCGAAACCCGTACAATACGACCGACAACCTTTAGGTTCAGGTTTCTAGTTTCTTCTATATGTCCGAACTCTCTTTTAAACTTTTCTTTACCCTACTGACACGTCGTTGTAGTTTAATATTCGACGAGTTGTGGAGGGGAGACTTCAAAGTTTTTCCTAAGAGTTGGACAGTCTTCTAAAGAGGGTCGTTTATTTCCCGATACCAGTACAGAAGTTTGACCAATTGTAAAAATAGTTACTGTACTTTCTTCTGTCACGTACGTCGTGTGTCTTTAGTTTCCAAGCCTTTTTTTGACCCGTCATCTCTCGTTTGAACCTTTCTAGGTCTTTCCGGTCTTACTACCCGATCTTGGTTCTTTTTAAATTTGTTCTCGGTGACTACCCTGTCTGGACCGCGGTGTGGTCTATCTCCTCGACTCCACCGATAGCAGGGGAACGTCTCCCGACTCAGGGTCGGTCTTCCTGTACCCATTACTTGAAGACGAGTGGACATCCCCCCTTCGGGGACGGAGGACGGAACTCGAGTCTCGTGTGTGGACAGTGGAAGTATTACCGAGAGGGGTAGAACCCTACCGGGGACGAGACGGGGAGGGGGAAGGTTCGGGGAGTACCTGTCCCCGGTGGGAGTAGTTGAGACCGCGACGGCGAGGGGACGGGATCCATCTTTCCGGACACGACCCACCACTCCCCCAAAGACATGGTTGATTTCCGTAGGGACGACAGTTCATCGTAGTGAAGACGTAAAGGTATGGACCGAGACCGTGAAGACTCTACCTTAGTTTTCCCAGTTCCATTCCCTTTTTGAAGAGCGGAAGGTGGCCTTCGCCCCGGCAGGAAGGTCCTTGTATCTTGTAGTCTCCATGAGCGCATCACTGCAGTTTTAATGACATAAAGCGGGTAAGAGGTACAAGTGGGTCTCGGGTAGGACCAGTATTTTTAGTCTCGTACTGTCTTGTACTTAGTCGTGGAGTGCCGAACGAGTGAAGTCAATCTGTGGTAAAGTAAGGGACAACATTTTCGGTCTCCTTCGTTTTTGAGTCGTAGATCTTCTTTAAGACGATCTTAATGGTGTGTCTGTCCATCCTCCATCTCAGTAACACTGAGTTTAGTGTGTTCGAGTCCAGACGTGAACACTCACACATGGTGTTTTTGTTCTAGACCCTCTGACCCCGTGTCAAAGAGTGTAAATTTTTCTGTACGTATAGAAAAAGTTAAAAATGCTTTATGGTGTCTGGTTTCTTTTATTGAAGACCAACGTGTACGAATTGGAACTAAATTTTTGTTAAGGATTCAGAGGAAATTTTATGGAGAACATTTTCTGTCGAACTTATGGGGTTCAACCGTTAAAGGTTAGTGAAACTCACGGGAAAAACTATATTTTTTATATTTTCTTTCTCTGACACGTAATTCATAAAGTATAATTTTTTATTTGTTTTAGTGTAGTTCAACGGTACATGTCCAAGTTCTTCCGAAGACACCAAGTCTACGTCCGTCAGGGTCCTCCCGGGAAATCCTTCCCGGTAAACAGTAGTTCACGTTGACGGAGTCTCGTCTTCGATCGAAGGTCGACGGACCGGAAGTGTCCCGACGTCCCCGGTCCCATCGTGACCTCCTCCTTTGACCCGTGATTCTTCACCCTTATTAGACTACCGTCTAGTAATACCTTTGTCACTTTTGAATACTGTGGAGGTATGAATTGTTTTATTATACCCAGAAACATTCCGTATTCCATCCGAACACTCTTTACTGTGTCTCTTGACAGATACTGTAATTCACCTTTTTTGTTTGGTCCCTTGATTTGTCCTGTGTCCGTGATAACTAGAACGGTACAAAATGCCGATATGTAATACGTGTGTGTGAGTACTGTAGCTCAGGTGACAAATACGTGCTGACTTCCTACCTACGGATAGACAGTCGTGGTCAATCGAGACCCGTTCACCCTATTTCCCGTCACACGAGACGCACGAAGAAAGAGTAGTGTTACTTGTGTACGATACTAGATTTCAACAGGGTGAAGTATAGACTGTTATAATCTCTTAATAAAAGGACAAAGATTCATCCTGTTACCATCATGTCAGTTTGAAGTTTTCTCGGTTTAAATAATCTCCATGATAAATCTTTTGACTTGATGGACTCGGACCGAAGTTTTGTTAAACCCCTACCCCCACACGCACTCCTACTCTGGTTGTTCTGACGACACTCATCTATTGACTCCGTGTCTCTGTACCCCTTTCCCCGAGTGACCGGGGTTTGTGTAGGGTCTTTTCTTAAGAAAATTTTTCTATAAAAGTAATAACCTTGTACACCCTTTGAAGGAATCTCTGGGTCTCATCACTCGGGATCCTAGGGTCGTCTCTCCTGTCGTCCCCAGTCCAGACTTCCGGTACAACCCGAGACAGTCGTAACAAGACGTGGGAGGAGTCTGTTTGGTTCTCAGAAGGTTGAGAGAACCACTCTTTACCCCCGAGGACGACTCAAGTGGTTCTTTCTTTTCAATCATACTCCAGGTAGGGCGGGTGGGTGGAGGTGGTCGGTTCTATAAAGAAACTGAGTTTTCTCCGGACCGGAGGTACCTCTCTTCAGAACCCAGATTGTTCCACCTGTGTTTTCGTCGGTTCTGACGTCTGAGTCCCGTGAGCTAAGTGTCTTCTCTTATGTGTGGATAAAGTGCGTTCAATCCCTTCAAAAGTGTCTGTTCAAGTCTACGAAACTCACTGAGTGGTTCCGGTAAGTTTTGTGAATGGTACTAGACTCCATTCACGGTGCTAGCACGACGACCGGTCGACTTCCAGCAGGTCTCATGAGTTCTCCGCCGGCTGGACACATAGGTTTATCCTATGTGTCCGTTTCATCGAGACCGCCTAAAAGGCGACGTCTATTTTTATCATTACGTTCACTGATGTTAAATTACACGTACCGTATGGGTCTATGTCACGAACAAACTCGCGGGGAGGACTCGGGGTCGGGAAACCGTGGGAACCGCTGTAAAAGTTGTTCTTGTCTTGTGAGTAAGGGAGGGGTATGGGAGCGGAGGTGCACACACACACGATTCAACGAGTCAGCACAGACTGAGAAACACTGGGGTACCTTACATTGGGAGGTCCGAGGAGACAGGTACCTAAGAGGTCCGTTCTTATGACCTCACCCAACGGTAAAGGGAAGAGGTCCCCTAGAAGGACTGGGTCCCTAACTTTGACGTAGAGAATGCAGAGGACATAACCGTCCGTCCAAGAAGTGGTGATCACGGAAGGTGTCGGTGTCGGTTTAAGGGTGAAAACTCCGTTTAGCCGTTTAGTCAAAAGTGAAAACCCGTGTCTAGTGTGACCTACCTATACGGAGAATGATAAGAAAAGACAGAGGAAGTGTATAGGAATACTCAGAGTCCTCTACTGGTACATGTGTCTTTGACTGGGGAGTCAGAGGGTTTGAGACTTCTCTTCACTTCACTCCAGCGAGTCAGCACAGACTGAGAAATACTGGGGTACCTGATATCGGGTAGTCCGAGGAGTCAGGTACCCTAAAAGGTCCGTACTTATGACCTCACCCAACGGTAAAGGAAGAGGTCCCCTAGAAGGGTTGGGTCCCTAACTTGGGTCCAGAGGGTGTAACATCCGTCTGCGTAATGGCAGGGTTTGAGACTCTCAGTGCGGTTTCTACGGTATTTCGACATGAGTATAGGACCCGACGAGATTGTTTCATACTGTATGAACCACCGAATTTTGTTGTCTTTACCTAACAGAGGGTCAACACTTCCGGTCGTCAGATTTGACTTGCACATCCTTCCCGACCTGAGAGAGACTTCCGAGATTCTCTTCCTACAAAATCAAATCCCACCACCGACGTTAGAGATCCCGAGGTCGGAGACGGGGTCGGTGGGCACCTCAGGAAGACGACAGAGAGAGAAGAGTACTCTTGGGGTCAGTGTCACCTACACCCGGGCCGAATACCGTCGTACTCGAGTGAGTACAGTGTAAAAGGTTTGTTCCAGTGTTACACTTCGGGACCCCCAGTCCTGACAGTGCCTAGAAGGACTCCCTATGTTGAGTTGGGATTCCCACCGGTACTCGTCCGGAGAGGAGACCCGACAAACAGTGGACCGTCCTCTAGTATCGGTGTAAGAGAGGTTGTTCGACGGATGTCACGTGGGACGGACTGAGACGGGGACGGAAAAAGTGCCCTTCCTTCCTCTAGCACAAAAGTCACAGAGGGACCCGGCGGACGTAGTCATAGGGGTACTTCTGAACACCCGACGTACCACAGGACCGGGGTGAAACTGAGTCTTTCGAGTTTCGACCCTCACCTCAGGCTCTTGGACGTAAAGGGTGTTTCGTGTGGACCGCTAAGGTTGTCCTTCTGTCACACTTTTGTGACAACAAACGGAAGGGTACATCTCCCGGGCCAACCTCACAAGTACACCATTGTCTTCCCGTCCCGGTGTATACCTTATAAGGTCTTTCTCACAGGAGTTGTAGACGAAACGTGAAGTCCCTTCCCCCCGACCGTTCAGTCGTGTTCCTAAGGTTGAGACCTTAACGAGATGGGGGTGTAGTACTGTTTGCCTGGGGTCTGTGTCGTCGACCTGTCGTGACCGGTACATACACGGGGCGTGCGAGACGTGGTTCCGGGGTGAGTGATTCGGTGGAGGACTGTGGTTGTCCACGTGCACAGTCGAAAGGGTGTCTCCCCTGAGTGGTCCTGGTCGTTTGGGTCTCAAAGTCGACCGTGTCCTCAGTGGTTGGTGGGAGGTGGACTGTCTGACAGTGGACCTAAGTTGTAGTAGAGGGTAGTCACTCCCAGTGGGTCCGGAGTAGAGGTGGGACCCCGGGGTCGGTCACTCAAGGGTTCAGAGGACTTTTAGGGGAAGAAACCTTACCCCTACGACTTCCCCTCTAAAGAGCTAGGTGGGTCGTGTAGGTGGGGGCTGGGGACACGAGGTGTCCTACGGAGTGTGTATCTTTGAACCATGGACTTTCAGTCGTCCTTAACCCGGTATCCCGTGTGACTCTAAATTCCGAACCTGCAGAAGGGCGACGGACTCCAGGTAGGTCCCCAATATTCGGTGGTCTCCTTCCGGTCGCCCCTGGACCCCCAGTCCTCGGTCCGACTGTAAGAGGTTCCCTATGTCGAAGACTTTAAGGAACCCCCTCTTCGTGTGTATCGGTGGTCCTACAGTGAGAAGACCGTTTCTGTGTACGACCTGGAGAAGAGAGTTAGACACTACGTGACTGTGTCCACAGAGGGGGAGACTTTCAGTGACAGTACTCTGCGGTCACGATTACTTTAGTGAGTTGACCAAAGGACGTTTGGTTAGTCGCTGTCGAGAGAAGGGAGTATCCCTGACTACGGAAGGATAAAGACAGTGGTGGAGGGGCGGTTGATCTTTTGTACACCTCTCCACAACGGTCGAGGAGCTTGGTGAGAGCACAAGTCTGTCAGTGACCTCTCGAGTGTCCGATACTAATATTGTCACTTTCGTATGCTCTGTGTCGTTTTCCCTGTCAGACCCCCTGTGGTCCTTGTCAGGGTCACGTCAGTGTGTCCTACACTCAGTAAGGGGGTCGTTATTCAACAAACTGTAAATACGGTGTGACGGTCGACCCTTCGCCTCCGAGTACTTTCGGAGTCCCGGGTTCCGGAACTACTCCGACCAGTGGGTCCATGGGAGACGGACGTGTCTAGTTTTAGGGTCTGAACTCCGTCCTTTCGTCCCCAAAGACACCTGTCAGGTCCGGATCCATCGTTGAGCCGTCAAGACCCTCTCCCCTCTTGTGAGTGAGGGTCCTCGGTCCAAGGGGTTTCGACCCGGTTCCAGGTTGGAGTACTCGTCCGGGTCCCCATCCGATTGAGGAAGACGTACCCTGTGTCTTCACTCAGGGGGAGACCGTTCCCCCGACTGTCCAGGACGCTCCTTCCGGACTACGGGACCCGGTCAGTTTCCGTCTGTTGGTGTCGTAGTCTCTCGTCGGAGACCAGAGGTGAGGGTAGCGATTGCTACCCGTACGAAACACTTTGGTTTTCCTACCCGACGAATCCGGGCCCCTTTTGTACTATCCCTTTTGACTTTTTATAAGACGTTTTCTTCACTGATGTATGAGATTTATTATACGTACATTCGTGTCCTAAACTCCGAGCTTGTTCGGTATGTCCCGGGACACAAAGTTTCGAGCCCCCTTTCCGTCAATTCAACTGATCCCAACGTATCGGGGACCTCCCCACAGAGTTCCTGGTAGCGAATGGCGCTCGATCCCACCGGTCGAGATGGTGGGAAGAGGTACTACTAAAGTGGTAGGTGGTGATGTGCTGAGTGACATAGGTTCCTTTTTTGGGAGGTCACCTCCTTCATCTTTTGGGTCGCAAAGGTTGATCTAATGATAGGATTCAAATGAAGAATACGAACTGGAGACTTTGGGTCGTAGGGTGGTGACTCATGTGGTCACAGTAGTCCGTCGGGACCACTGACCCCTGTCGGTCTACACCGGAGAAAATACTACTGGGTCGATAGTGTCGACACGACCTAGTCGGGAGTCGGTCGAGAAGTGGAACCCCATAGACTTCCCCTACACACCGAATACCATGGGGTGTCGGTCCTTCTTTCCTGACCGGCTACAAAAGTAGAAAGGGTTGTTGACATATCGAACGAGTCACGAGACGAATAGTCCGTCCCACGGGAGTCCGTGTAGGTGGTGTAGGTGCCCCGTGTCGTCCAACCGTACCTCAAGAGGTAGGCCAGGGGATGTCCAGAAAGTTTTGTTTTGTATATTTTAGTCGAAAAATTTACGTTCTTTGTCTTCGGTACTCTCAAAGTGTGTTGGTTAAGTCGAAAAAGTGGAGGTCTTGTAATTCATAATCAGTAGGTCTGATCTGTCCGTGTGTCCTTCGTCGTGGCTTTGTGTCTTCACAAAGAACAAAAGGTCTGTCTCCGGTCTTCAGGTGGTCGTGAATCGAAGGACAACACATAGAAGACGGAGATACAGTATTAATTAATTTCCTTTGGGTTCATTTGATTACTAATTTTTTTTATCGACAGAGGTTGAGTTGTTTTTTTCTTTATCTGTTTCCTGAACTTATGTATAAAGGGGTTTCTATCTGTCTACCGGTTATTAATGTACATCTCTATGAATTACAGTAATCCCTTTACTTTTTTTTTACAAAAGTTAAAGTTTCGGTCTGATTTCGAAGATTCACTGTCCCGACGTCAATTGACCTATTTCACTATCAGTCATCTTAAAGTTCCAGGAGTACATGTAGTACGTGTCCTACCTTGACTTGGATTACGAAGTAAAGGATTTCACCTGTGCAGTCGGTGCTCCGGTTAAAGTCAAACCTGGTACCAAAGACGGAGTGTTTGTGCGTCTCCGTCACCGTCGACGACGGTATAGAGCGACCCCTCGTAGGAAAGTCTCTGGACGGAACGGGTGCGGCGGGACGGTCCTTCGGTCGTGGACGGAGAGTCGTGGGTGAGTCGGCGGAACGAGTGTACCAGGGGTCGTGGGGACCCCTACGCCACGTCAGTCTGAGTAGCGAAACTCTTACTGTACTCCCTACCGAAGTCCCTGGACCGTAAACACTCCGGTGATTTTCATCCCTCTACTAGAGTCCCTTATCTTCCGAACTCTACGTCAGAAGGTTGGAGTAAGACAATTGTGAGTTCGGTGACCGGTTTCCAGTCTCGGGAGACCGAAAGTGACATAAGACTTTGCTTTTAACGGTGTTTAAATCTTTTAAGAAGACGTGGGGTGGTTAGAGGGGGTTAGGTGTGGGAAGAGGGTGTACCACCGAGATTTTTGGAGGCTCTTTGTACATTAAAGAGTCACGAGATCGACCACAAGACTTAAGGAATTTACACTTAAAATCAACGTAAATATGTAACCCCCCACAAGGAGACTTGGTAGTAATTCAATCGAATATCTCAGGAAAAAAAGTATTACGAGATTTTGAAATTTCGGGGATAGTTTCCAGAGTCGTGGTCTTGTGTAGGTAATCCGGGTTCTGTCTCTCTGTCTGTCAACCTTTCGGAAAGAGGGGTAGACCCGACTCCGCGAGTCTCGTGTCCAGACAGAAGAGGGAAGGTACAGAGGAGATTGGGAGACGTGTCTCGAAATAGGTCCTTGTGTTTTCTCGGTAATTTATTCAGAATGTGTAATCTCGTCTTCGAAGATCTCGCTGTGTAGGGTCGGTCGAAGATTTTTGAGTCGGTGGAGAGGTGACCTGGATTACGATTTCTAGGATTGTGAACAGAGACAGTTAAGTACTAGTGTTTTGTTTCGGTGTTTCGAGTGGTATCTTGGTCGATCTTTCTTGTATCTTATGTACGTTATCAACTGAAATTAAACAATCTGTCTCTTGTTCTCCAAGGAGAAGTCTTGTCATGGGGAAAGTCTCGGAGTGGAACCACAAAAGTATGAAAAGTCTCCTCCCTACTATTCCACCTTGTCTGGTCGATATACCTCTTAGTAGTGATACTAACCTTCTATACGGAACCCCCCTTTTCCTTTTCAGTAATTTATATCGTATCGCTCAGGGAGTTACGGGAGGGGTGGGTTTTACATGTGAAACGTGTGTTGACCCCTTCCCGGTTTGGGAAGAAGACCGGAGTCAGAGGAATAGATATTCTAGTCCTCGATCCGGTCTACTGTTCTTCAGAGGTGTTCTCGACAGGGAGATCCGAAGAAGGACTCGCGACTCGTGACCTGGACCGGGACTACTCGGGAGCGACCGTGGAGAGGGGTGGGCTGCTCCTTCCGTCGTCTCCGTGCCCGTGTTGGTCCCTACCGATCCGGTCCCCTCCAAGGTGCTTTCCCCACGGAACAACCTACGGTTGGTCTGTCCTTCGCTCCCCTTACCCTGAACTTGGGGACGGAATCCTGCAGTCCAGGTCACGAGCAAGTACTGCGTCTTTGGGTGGGTTCGAATCATCAGGTGTCAGATAAACCCTTTTGTTCTATTGTTGCACGTTGTGGGTCCTTCCTGTCGTCCGTAGACCCCTCCTCTTCGTGACACCTTCACCCCTCGGGACCCGTGTCTCCCCTGTACCCAGGTCCGTCCCCCGCGTCACTCCCGGGACCTCCCTCCCTCCCTCCCTTTCGGACGTACCGAGTCGCCCCTCCTCCACTCTCCCGTCGTGCCCGTGTGTTCCCCTGACGGTACTGCTCGACCCGTTCCACCCGGACTCCGTTTCCCCGTCGTCCGTCTCCCGAAGAGTTGTGGTGTCCGCGGTTCTGCACCGAGTCTGGACGAGGTTTGGGGTCGTGACCGGAGGCACGGGTACGTTGGAACCCGTTCCCTGGACTGGATGGGTCGGAATCGAAGAAGGGACCCCTTCAGTGTGGGTACTCTTTTGGGACGGGGGTCGGACGGTCTCCTAGTCCCGCCACCGGTCCGTGAGTCAGTTCCTCCGGTTCAGTCGGAGCCCGTCCGGAGGGTGACTGTCTTGACCAAGAACTCTTGTTTCTGGGAGAACTTTTTACATAGAGGTGTTCCCGACGTCACGTCGTAAACAGCAGGGGTGATTCTGTTAAGGTACTCGAGTAAGAACCCTCCTTCCTCCGGGGGAAGGACTTCGTGGTAGAGGGGAGGTGACACAGAGGAAAGGGACCGAGAGGGAGGTCACCACGAGTCCACTTCCACAGTTCTACCCTCGTCTTTCAAGATCACGACGGTCGGAAAACCGGTGCGTTGTACTGAGGACCGTCTAGGCGGAAGTTTTGACCCGGGTTGAAACGTCGGGGAGGACTATTCACGAGGCAACCTCTGTCTCGAACCCGAGTGTTACGTGGGTGTACGAAGGGACCCTTCCCTTAGTTCCGTCGACGGTGAGGTCGAAGGGTCTCCTTCTTACCCTCCTAGTTTCTACTACTTCTAAACGGGCTCCAGTCGACGTGTCGATTCGTCACCGTCCTGACCCCCGTCCTCCTCTTCCCCTACTGTCTCCTACTCTACCAACCTACCGTCGTGGCTAAGTTACCTGTACTCGAACTCGTTCGAGGCCCTCAACCACTACGTGCAACCGAGTGTAACCACTCGGGGCGCACGACGTCAGGTACCCCAGTGTTTCTAGACCTGGGCTGACCTACTCCCTTGTTGTTGTTTCGTCACCGTCTCGACCCTGACCTTCGGTCCCCGGGCGTGGGGTCACGATGACGAGTAGTCGTCAAGTGAGACGGAGGTCTCTACGGGTAGGATACCTTCCGTCTTCGCTCTCTCGGACTTTTGTTCCTGATTTGATGACAAGTACAGAGACAATGGTAGCACGACGGTAATTTTTGCTACCGCAATTCTCAGTGATGCACCCCTTTACGAACACGAATTTTGTGAGTGTCATATATTGACATGTATGTCCGTTTAGAGTTTAGTCTTTTTATTACGTCAGTAGTTTTATGTCGAGAAGAGGTACACGGTGTTCATGTCCATTAAATATGAGAAATCAAATATGAGTCTCTTCCGTTACCGTGGGGTGAGGTCATGAGCACGGACCTCTTAGGGTCTCTGTCCCCTCGGACCACCCGACGGCAGATACCCAAGCGTGTCTCAGTCTGTGCTGACTTCACTGAATCGTCATCGTCGTCGTCATCAAATATGAAAGGAAGAAAAGGTGGGTTAAAAAACGTTTTATTGGTACTTAATGAAGTTCCATTTTTTTTTTTTTTAATTTCATACACGAAGTAGGAAGAGTAAAACCGTAATTTCTCTCGGTCAATGGACCATCACAACTTCCAGTCTCTGGGACCATGGTCGAGTGAGAGGAGAAAGACTGGATTGAGTGTCTGTCATCCGTCTGTTGGGGGTGTTTTGACGTCGGAGAAGTGACCCGTTCAGTTGTCTCGACGGGAATAGAATGAAATGACGATCCCTCGGGCCCCATGTCCCCCAGTCCACGTCTCGACCTGAGTGCCCGTCGACCGGGGGCGAAGGAAGGGGGGTAGTGGTCATAGGCTTTCCTTCTTTTTCGAGAAGATGGTAAAGAGTGAAACCCACTCTTGTGTTTCAGTTCCACTCTTCACGATCAAACCTGTTTCTGCAGTCACTGATTTTTCGGGTTTTTCCGGAGATGTCTCTCTCGAGGTTAGGGTCCTCCGTGTCAGGGGTCCGTGTTTTCTTCTCTCTCGGGTCTGAGACGTCCCGTTCGTCATGGTCCCACTTTCTGAAAAGGTTGGCTGTACCAGTGCATCGGCAAGAGGAACTTCATGACTCCCTACCACCTCTTCAAAGGTCGCACGTGGGAGGTCATCCTCAACTTCAGTATGTCCGCCCATCACAGACCAGAGGAGGGTCACTCCTTCCTGTGCGCCGAGCCCCGCGTGTGTCGAACGACCATCCCTCGTCTTCGTCTTCCTGTGCAGGAGTCTCCTTTTGTTGCAGACCGTCGATTTTCCATTGATCCGTTGGAGGGCCCAGGAGTCGATTGTCGAACAACCGACTCAGTAGGTCTAGAGTTTCGGTTGTTCGACCTAAACCCGGAATACGGTCTTTCTTCAGAAATGGCTCTCCTCGCCTTCCGGAATCGGGGAGGTAGGTCGTCTACTGACACAGGAAGACGGACTACCGCAGAGAGTCCCCGGACCTTGTCCGTCCCAGAACCCCCCGTGTCACCCCTCCTGGTGGTACCGTCGTGGGGGAGGAAGAGTCGTGGTCCGTTAGAGGTTACACCCCTTCTTTCGACTCGTCCCGACCGGACTCGTGTTGTCCCGGTCCCGTGTGGGAGGTGGGGTCCTCTTCATGGGGAACTTCCGTTGGTCTACAGAACGGTCACCTGTTGGTCCAAAAGAGTTGGTGGTAAAAGGTCTGGTACAAGGAAGGGGAAATTATTTCTCTACGGTAGGGTGTTGGGAGTCACGTGTCACCCTCCCCCCGTGTGGGTCTCCACGGGTCTGTATGGACCCGTTTCCGTAAGACCTTCTCTTCCGACGCCCTCCGGTCAACCAGCTACAAACCCCTGGAATATTCGAACAAGGGCATTGTCGGGTCGCTCCCCGCATCTAGTAGGTGCTACTACTCTTCCTGTAAGTCTCCTAGACGTACCCCCTCCCCGACGTTACTCTAGTGGATCTGACTGTGGATTGGGGGTGGTCACCGTCTACGATCCCATGGTTCTCCGGATTCCGACCGTGGCTTCGGAACTGTCGGGTCGGTCGGTTCGGTCCCTCTCACCTTCGCCTGCGTGTCACCTTCGGGGTTAGGACCCACCGTTCCAATCCGAGACCGACACCGGAGTGCGGACCTACTCTCTCCCTCCCTTCCTTCCTCTCTTTCTTGTCCCTCCCTCCCGTCTTCCCTCCCTCCCGTCTTCCCTCTCCTCTTCGCTACCAGGCATGCTCCCTCCCCTCCTTCCTACCTGGCCTTACCATCCTCTCTTCCTCGTTCCGTCAATTCCTCCTTGCATCGGTCCCCTGCTCTCTGCCTCGGCGCGTTACCCCTGCTTCCTGCGTGGACACCGCAACGGACCGCGGCGCCCAGGCGCCCTCCGTGTCTGTCGTGGGTCCTGGTCCGGTTCGGTATCATCCCTTGCTGACCCACCGCCGTAAAGACGGGGTCTCGTAGGCGAGGTCCCGCTGCCGCTGTCCAAAGCCGTCCCGGCCCGGCGGGGGCGGCGGACAGGGAGTAGCCTTTGGGTCCTCTTATCGCTCCGCCAACATCGGCGGCGTGTTCGGCCTGGGCCACGCTCGCGCTCATGCGGACGCGCTCTAGGCCCGGTGTCACCCGCCTCGGGACTGAGATCGCGTCGCCGGCGGGGCGGGGCGCCGGGGCGGGTGGACCGGCTGGAGGAGCGCCCCTCACCACCGAGGCGGGTGGACAAGCTCGCAGAGCGCCACCGGATGGCGGGACATTCTGTCCTCGCGTCACCGAGAAAGGTCCACAGGAGTTTCTATAGGCAACGTTGGTGACAGGAGTTGGTCGTCAAAGGGCGGAGAAACGGAAACGAGGACGTTACGAAAAGTGGATCTTCGGGAAGGGAAGGGAGAAGACAGATATTTTCAGTATGAAAAGGGACGTCTAGTCGGGCCTACGGTAAGAGAAAGGTACCACAGGAAACTCTCGGGTGGAACGAGGTAGATTTTCCTGAGAAGAGGATACGTAAACAAGTTGTGAATAATTCATGTGGTCAATACATAGGGCTCGTGACAACCACCGAACACTCAAGATTCAGGGATGGCACCACCTCGAACACCTGTTATTTACTGGTTTATTACACCCCCCCGTACCCCTCAAAGTACAATAAAAGATACCCCACTGGTCCGTTTCGGAGTTATCATTTCAGAGTAAACTTGTTTTTGTTCCTTCACTCCCTGGTAAGTAACACCTCTCGTACGACTGTCGCACCCGGTTACCGTGTCACCAACCACACCGGCCTCCCCTTTGTCCTCTACCCCCGGTCCATTCTCCACTCTCTTCACTTCCAGTGTTGACAAACTGCCGTTTTTAGTAAGTCACACACGGACCCGAATCCCAACTCTTCCTACAGTGTTAGGAGAGAGACAGAGACTGAGTGGAGAGGGTCATATTCTTGGATCGTCTAACGGTCCGTCTAACCTCTAGAAAAGAACGTATGTTATTAGGTATGTACAATCATAACAATAACTCCCAAAGGATATAGTCTGGTGTACGATTAAAAGAGGAGTGTACTTTTGACACTTGATCTACGATGATAGTAAGGGTAATGTGTCTAGGTCTTTAACGTTAAGTCTCCCCGATTTAGTGAGCGAGATAGTGTGTCGGTCCTTCACCTCCGCGTCCCACTTGAAGGTACTATTCCTTGGATTAGACAACCATCGGTGTTACGTCAGTATCGTCCTCCGGACGATGGTAACGGCGTCATGGACGAAACGACAAAGGAGTCCAGGGGCGTCCCACCGACAAGTGTAACGTCGGACCGACCGTAAGGGAACGGCCGGGACGGGTCCTTCCCGGTCGAAGGTGGACGTGAGTGGTCTGATCTGGTACAACTTAGGAAACCCTACCCGGTCGGGTCGGTTCACGGGTTCGACGGTCCGAACTCCACCGTAGAGTCGACAGGGAGGTGTAGGACTGTAATGTGAACGTAAGTCAAGTCAAGTCAACGTGTCAACACAGGTTGAGAAACGTTGTGGTACCTGACGTCGTACGGTCCGAAGGGACTGGTAGTGGTTGAGGGCCTCGAATGTGTTTGAGTACAGGTATCTCAGTCGTTACGGTAGGTTGGTAGAGTAGGAGACAGCAGGGGAAACGGAGGTCGGAAGTTAGAAAGGGTCGTAGTCCCAGAAAAGGTTACTCAGTCAAGAAACGTAGTCCACCAGTTTCATAATCTCAAAGTCGAAGTCGTAGTCAGGAAGGTTACTTATGTCCCGACTAAAGGAAATCCTAACTGACCAAACTAGAGGAACATCGGGAACGTAACCACCGACGGAAAAGGGAGGGGTTTCAGACCGGGGATTACAAAGTCCTTCGAGACTCGGCTGGGTTCCTGGGGTCACAGATAAATCTTTTAAGGGTGGACTCCCGGCGGAGGTCCGTTGTAAGTAATTCTTCGGTTTTCTTGAGTCAGTATCCTGGTGTCCCTTTACCTAAACCGGTTATTGGTGCACTCGGACTGTCTCCTGAGACGTGAGGTGTTCTCTTGCGTCGGAACACTCTGGGACTCGTCTCCTAGGTCGATTCGACACGGACCTGAGGACTAGGTATCTTTGACACTTGATTATTTACACCCCACAAAATTTTTTAATAAATAAACAAATAAAATTTAAAATACACACCGAGACGACCCAGAACCAACGACGCACCCGAAAGAGATCAACATCTTTCACTCCCGATGAAAGATCAACACCATACACCCGAAGGGTAGCAGAACCGAAGAGAACAACACCTCGTGTCCGAGATCCTGCATACCCGAGTCATCACACCGAGGGTTCTAGACTTCGTGTCCGAGTCATCAACACCATATACTCGAATCAACGAGACGTCGTACACCCTAGGAGGGTCTAGATCCTAGTTTGGGTACAGAGGACGTAATCTTCCGTCTAAGAAATGGTGAGTGGACGGTCCCTTCAGGTTACACACAACAAAATTCAGTGATTTAAACGTCATTGAACACTTTGTTATGTTCTACTTATGTTGTAAGAAGTAAGTATATTACTTATCCGGGAAACTGACGTTCCAGTCGAAGGAAGGATCCCTCTGGGATTGTTTTGAGTTCGTCTACACCTTCTCGAAACTTTTTACTTTACGTCTTCATTTCCCTCTACTATCACCTCCTTTCACTTTCGTTTACGACTTCTGCCTGTAACAACTTGTGTATTAGGTTAAAGTCCTTGTGTTTCGTCGGAAGTAACGACATCTGTGGGAACTAAAATTACTAAGAGTACTGAATTTTAAAGTTTTGATTAAAAAATTCATGGGGGTTGTCTGGTCTTACACTTTACGGGAGGAGGTATAGTCGACGTGAGTATGTCACCGAGGTTAAGTGACTCGTTAAAAATTCCCTTACTGAATCAAAGTGTTTCTCAACCTGTACTGACTCTCTGACTTGACTTGAATCAAAGGGATTTTTAATTTTATAAATCCACCTTTGTATTTTAGTCTCGAACCCACATAGTTCTAACCGTGATGAAACATCGAGTACTCTAAAGTATTCCCGTAAGTTTCGTGTGTCGGGGTTTAGAAAGATATATTTTATCAAATATGTTCGTGTAGAATTTATGTAAAGACCTTATAATTTCTTTATTAATAACCATGGTGGTAGTTTAATTTAATTGATTTAATTAATTGGTCTGTGTACGTAAATAATAGAAAACACCCAACCCAAACCCGAGGGGTCCACCGAGACACCCATTTCTTAAGTGGAATTTGCATCCTCTTCATCCTCTACACCCAAGCTAGGGACCCAACCCTTCTAGGGGACCTCCCCTCGTACCGTTGGGTGTGGTTATAGGAACGGACCTCTTAGGGTACCTGTCTCCTTGGACCACCCGATGTCAGGTACCCCAGTGTTTCTCAGTCTGTGTTGATTTCACTGACTTGTACGTACCCTACCCAAGTAGTCTTTCGACTGAGATTTTGTCTCAATTCACACGTCCTACAAATCACGAAAATCCTTTTTATGGACACCTTTCCCACTCTTCCGTCGTTCTCACCTGTCTTTCTAGTTTGCTCGTCACTATGTCCGGACCCGTTTATAGTGCCCCGTCAGATCTCGATCCTGACCGGAAGTCTCAACGGAGTTTGATGCCGGTCTACCGGTTCATAAACATGTAGTGAAACTCTTCAGTAACTTACACCAATGGGAGCCTCCCGACACTGGAACCCGTTCCTCCAAGAGACATTGACTCCGTTCGGGACTTCCACGTATACAGGGACTTCACGGTGGGAGAGTCGATGACCCCGTTCTTCCGAAGGTGACTCTCCCCCGAATCCAACGTGTATAGACATAAGTATAGAGAAGACGGGAAACTTTAGTAGTACTTTCTTGTTTTATTATATTGGATTGTCGCTCTATCTTACCCTCTTTACGAGTTTTAGTAAACAATAACCCCTTTACGTGGAGTTTTGGTGTCACTTCATCGTGAAATATGAGCGATCCGACTAATTGTACGGGGGAGGGGTTTTTTTGATTTTGATTGTTCACAACTACTCCGACACCTTTTTAACCTTGGGAATATGTAACGGGAATCCTTACAGTTTACTAAGTCGACGACACCTTTTGTCTAAAGTCAAGGAGTTTTTAATTTACCTTACTGGTATACTGAGAAACCATCTTCCAAACTTCTAGACTTTTGACCAACAGCAAGTCAACGAGTCAACACAGGTTGAGAAACACTGGGGTGCCTGATGTCGTGTGGTTCGAGGAGACAGGAAGTGGTAGAGGGCCTCGAGTGAGTTTGAGTACAGATGACTCAGACACAACTGTAGGTTGGTAGAACAGGAGACGGTAGGGGAAGAGGAGGACGGAAGTTAGAAAGGGACGTAACCCTAGAAAAGGTTACTCAGTCGAGTTGTCCACCGGTTTCATAACCTCGAAGTCGAAGTCGTAGTCAGGAAGGTTACTTATAAGTACCAACTATAGGAAATCGTAACTGACCAAACTATAGGAACGTCAGGTTCCCTGAGAGTTCTCAGAAGAGGTTGTGGTATCAAGTTTTCGTAGTTAAGAAGTCACGAGTCGGAAAAAATAATAGGTCGAGAGTGTAGATATGTACTGATGACCCTCTTGTATCAAACTGATATGTCTGGAACCAGTCGTTTCGGAGACGAAAAATTAAGTGATAGATCCTAACAATATCGAAAAGAAGGTTCCTAGCAGAAAATTAAAGTACCGATGTTAGTGGTAGACGTCACTAAAACTTCGAGTTCTTTTATTTCAGACAGTGACAAAGGTAACAAAGGGGTAGATAAACGGTAATTAACTACCCTGACCTACGGTGATAGAAACAAAAAAAAAAAAAAAAAACTGACAACTCAAGATTCGGTCGAAAAAGTGAGGGGAGAAAACGGAAGTAGTTCTTCGAGAAATCAAGGAGAAACGAAAGACGGTAATCCCAACACAGTAGATGTATAGACTCCAATAACTATAAAGAGGACCGTTAGAACTAAGGTCGAATTTGACCATGGGTTTGTTCATATACGTTCATGTACGCACAAGGGTCCACCGCGATCACAATTTCTCGGACGGACGGTTACGTCATCTACATTCTCTGGACCCAAACTAAGGACCCAACCCTTCTAGGGGACCTGCTCTCGTACCGTGGGACCATGAGGTCGTAAGAACTGACCTCTTGGGGTACCTGTTTCCTCGGACCGCCCAATGTCAGATACCTCACCGTTTCTCAGTCTGTACTGACTTTGTTGAATTGTGTGTGTACAAGTACGTCGTGTAGGTTATCGGTTTTCGTCTTATTCGCTTTTATAGGGACCACTGAGTCAGCCATTTCTTAGGCGGACGTTACTCCCTCTCTACCCAAGTTAGGGACCCAACCCTTCTAGGGGACCTCTTCCCTTACCGATGGGTGAGGTCATCAGACCGGACCTCTTAAGGTACCTGACATATCAGGTACCCCAACGTTTCTCAGCCTGTGTTGACTCACTGAAAGTGAAAGTGATGGGTAGTCGTCTACTTGTCTATTTACTTAACACCCTCTATGTATGTTACCTTATAGTGCATCTGTATATTTTTCTTACTTTACGACTACGTACGATGTGGTACTTACTGAAAACTTTCGTAGGACGATCAACTTTCTTAGGTTTGTGTTTCCCAGTACATAACATACTAAGGTAAAGAGATTTTATATAAACTTTATCTATTTAGACATCTCTGTCTTACCTTTAATCACCAACGGTGCCTAACCCCCTCTCCCCTACCCCTCGTTGACGAATTACCCATGACTCAAAGGAAGGTCCTACCATTTTCACAAGATCTTGATCTGTCTCCGTCACCAACATGTTGTCAACACTTGTGTGATCTGACAAATGAAATTTTACCAATTAAAGTGTAATACACTCAAATAGAGTTAAAAATTTTTCATTTTTGTTTTGTCCTCCCCTGGACGTTACCGAATTTTTAAAGTGGTTCAAAGATCTTCGACGGTGTTACCTCTGATTACTTCGGTGTCGGATCTTATGGATGTTTCCCTAAAGTTGTTTACTCCTTGTTTGAATCGGACCTGTCAGAGGGTTGAGGTTCTCTCGTCTATACTATGACCCGTGCCATTCTGTACCCTGTATTTGGTCTCTCTAATTAACTTCCAAAGATATACCTACCATTGGAGGGGGTCTTTCGGGGGTTTAGTCAGAAATTGGGTTCGTATATTTTCTTTTTTTCTTCCCGAGAAGGGATTTCTTTAACTTATTTAACAGACCCCCTTCCGATCCTTCCGAGCTTACTCACAACTTTGGTGGTGGTGTGTGTGTGTTTTTTAGAGAGGTATAATACTGTAAAACGTCTGGGTGTTGTTTTGATAGTCGCGTGACGGTGAAGTACAATTTTGTTTCGGACGTTTACTTATCAAGGGTGCGACATGTGTCTCGAAGGTCGGTAGGAGTAAGAAGTCACATTAGTCCACTGTTTCTCTCCAGTTTGTAAACTCCTACCGTATGTTCCACTGTCTCTTTATGGTTCTTCTTGTTTGTCGTTTCGACAGGGATCTCCTGATTCTGTGTCTTTTATTAACATAAATAAATAAACAAAAAAACTGGTACGGTACGTCGTACGTCCTAGAATCAAAAGACTGGTCCCTAGCTTGGGTTCGGGGGACCTCACATTCACGGTGCAGAATTGATGACCTGGTGGTCCCTTCAGGGAGGTTCATATTAAACTTTCCTGTTTGTTTTTATGGAAAACATTTGTAGTCGTCTTTCTAAATTCTTTATTAACTTATATACCTTGTTCTTATCTAACGATACCTTTTTAAGGTTGTCTTGTACTTTCTTGTAAACCTTTAATTTTGATATCAACGTTTTAAGTTGTAAGTTATTTTCTTAACTTTTCAGTTCAATTCTCTTTGAAAATGTTACAACTCGTCTTTATGTCATTTCCTGTGGTAGTTCCCGACCGTTCTTATATCTCGTTAAGTTTGAAAGTGTAACTAACATTCTCACAAGTAACTATGTCGGTAAAACCTTTTGACACCGTCTTAAATGGTTTTCGATTTCAATTTGTATACGGATGGAGTACTTGACCGTTGAGATGAGGTTCCGTATACGGGTTGTCTGCACTCTGAAGACCGGTGGTTTTATTTGTCTCTTTTTACAAGTTTCATAATAAGTCTTGTCGGGAGTTGACCTTCGTTGGGTCTCCAGGAAACTAACATAGGTTATTAAACCCATCTGTTTGACACTACATAGTAGTGTTTTACCTTATGTTACGTCATTATTTTTGTTGTTTGATGACTATGTACGTTTTGTATTAATTTAAGGTTTTTGTATCGTAACTAACGTTCTTTGGTCTGTAGTTTCTCATATATCACACGTTACTGTAAATATCCTGCAAGACCTTGTCGTTTTGTTTAGACACCACTATTCCAGTCTTATCACCAATAGAAACCTCCTTCCATACCTTGTCCTCACCCGGTACTCCTTTAGAAGTCCTCACGACCTTTACAAGATCATATAATAGACTAATCACTAATGTACACACTCATGTATACTTTTTTTAATTCGAAATGTGGATTCTAAACACGTGAAATGATATACATTCAATATGGAGTCATTGTATCCGTTTGTTTTAGATCCCTCACACGTTATTTTATACTCTATCAATCCTTCTCGTTCTAGAATGATTCAATATCTTTATCCTTTTTTTTCGTATCTCCCTTTCTTTAATTTCCGTATAATCTTTTTATTTAACGTCAAGTCAAGTTAAGTCAGCGAGTCAACACAGGCTGAGAAACGCTGGGGTACTTAACGTCGTACGGTCCGGAGGGACAGGTAGGGGTTGAGGGCCTCAAATGGGTTTGAGTACAGGTAGCTCAACCACTACAGTAGGTCGGTAGAGTAGGAGACAGTAGGGGAAGAGGAGGACGGGGGTTAGGAAGGGTCGTAGTCCCAGAAAAGGTTACTCAGTTGAGAAGCGTACTCCACCGGTTTCATAACCTCAAAGTCGAAATCGTAGTCAGGAAGTTTACTTGTGGGTCCTGACTAGAGGAAATCCTGACTGGCCAACCTAGAGGAACGTCAGGTTTCCTGAGAGTTCTCAGAAGAGGTTGTGGTGTCAAGTTTTCGTAGTTAAGAAGTCGTAAGTCGAAAGAAGTGTCAGGTCGAGAGTGTAAGTATGTACTGGTGACCTTTTTGAGATCGGAACTGATCTGTCTGGAAACAACCGTTTCATTACAGAGACGAAAACTTATTCGATAGATCTAACCAGTATTGAAAGGAAGGTTCCTCATTCACAGAAAATTAAAGTACCGACGTTAGTGGTAGACGTCACTAAAACCTCGGGGGGTTTTATTTCAGACTGTCACAAAGGTGACAAAGGGGTAGATAAGGGGTACTTCACTACCCTGGTCTACGGCACTAGAATCAAAAGACTTACAAGTCGAAATTCGGTCGAAAAAGTGAGAGGAGAAAGTGAAAGTAGTTCTCCGAAAAATCAAGGGGAAGTGAAACACGGTATTCCCACCACAGTAGACGTATAGACTCCAATAAGTATATAAAGGGGCGTTAGAACTGAAATCTCGATTTCTTTTTGGTCAAGTATGACTTTTCCAAATAATTCATAGATCGTATTACTTACTTGTGCGTGGGTTCAAATACGTATCAAACACTTTCAAGTCTTGTGGTTCCTATCCTTTTCTAAGGTTTTCGCACATGTCTAAATTATTTTTTTTTTCATATGTTTCAAAGTCGCACTTCAAAATATATGTCGGTTTGACAGTTCATTCATACTCTTGACTTACTTCAAAAAGTCTGTATATTCTTAAGTTTTTCAATAGAGGATGAACTAGGAAATCATTCTCCAATGAATTCCCACGTAAGATCGTTGGTTTCCGCCATACCTCCTTGTGGTGGCTTGAGGACCCACACTCCTATCTTGTGTATGTAGACAAGTAGTTGTAGGGGTTCATAGGACGGTGTCGTCTTCCTACTCCTAAGCCCCTCTTAAGTTCCGAACAAAGTAAGGACTAGACCCCGGGAGTCTGCCCATGAGGAGTTTCAGTCGGAGACGGGGAAGGTAAGTGACGACATACTCGTCCAGACCGTACTAAACAACCTAAAGCTCCTTAGTGACCCTACTCGTCGTGTTAGTCTTCATGAACTCACTCTTCCGTCTCGTCGGGTCCAACACGAGTCGTACGACGGTCACTCCCGAGAGTGGGACGTGTCTCGTCGTCCGTCGTGGGAACAGAGACCCGCACACTTACCTTAGACTCCTCGGGCTACACCTGACGTTAACGATGGTGTTCACGACCCGTGACTCCTGGGGCAAGGTCCGTAACTGACAGAGTCCTACACGATCTGTCCAGAGATTGACGGACCCCTCACCGACCACGTGCCTAGACCTAGACCCGTCGGTCCTCCACCTACTATCTCGTCCTGATCGGACCAAAGACGCCGAAGGATCCACCACGATCACCACTTCTTGGGTGGACGGTTACGTCCTCTGTACTTTCTGTGTCCAAACTAAGGACCCAGTCCTTCTAGGGGGTACCATCCTTTACCGTCGAACGAGGTCATAAGAACGGACCTCTTAGGGTACCTGTCTCCTTGGACCACCCGATATATCAGGTACCCCAGTTTTTGTCATCCTGTCCTGACATCACCGAATCGTACGTGTGTCGGACCAAAGATCGACCCCTGAGGACCCCCCTCACTTTCACTTAACTTCATGTTGGTCTTGGACTACTACAACTTCATTTCGGGTCACCTTGTGTTTCTGCGTCTTCTTCCTGACCCGTAGTGACGTCGGAACTGTAAACGACTCGAGGTCCGAAAGGACCACCATGTCGAACTTTTCTTAGACGGACGTCACACCAAGTTAGGGACCTAGCTCTTCTAGGGGACCTCTTCCCTTACCGATGGGTGAGGTCATAAGACCGACATTTTAAGGTACCTGACATATGACATATCAAGTACCCCAGCGTTTCTCAACCTGTGTTGACTCACTGAAAGTGACGGGATTCAGTGTACGAGGTGGTTCCGGACATATTCCCCTCTACTAGTCGAGTAGTGCCTTGTTCAACCAGGGTCAGGACAAACAGAGACCTGTGGAACGTCGTAGGACTTACTTAAAAGGGAAGGGAAGGTAAGAGAGGAGAAGGAGAGGAGAGGAGAAGGAAGGAAAGACGAGTTTGGGTCTGGAAAATTAGGACGGTAAGTAACTAAACCGGTCGAGTCAAGACCTACGCGTCTGTCCGAACCTCGTCCGTTGGGATCATGACAGTCAGTTCTTCACCTCTTAAAGATTTTCGGAGGTGGTCCCCGACGGGTTCGAGACCGAAGTCACCACTAAGTGAAGGAATGTTGTTGTATTTCTGGTCCCCAGGGGTTGGAACCCTAGGTTACGGACTACTAGACTCCACCTCGACTACATTATCATTTTTATCTTTATTTCACGTGTCATGTACATTACACGAACTTAGTAGGACTTTAGTAGTGAAGGGGGTAGAGGGTGAGGTGGGGGTTGGTAGCCACCTTTTTAACAGAGGGTGTTTTGGCCAGGGACCACGGGTTTTTAAACACCTGACGACTAATGTCTGCTTCTGTGTGTGAAGTCTGTTTTGTCTTTTCGGATTAGTGCATAACGTACCTCACTTCATACTGACGAAAAGGGGGTGTAAACGGGACGTACGTACCCTTGTACCTCCAAGATAAACCAGTGGGGGAAGGAGAACCAAAAGGAGCAAGGAGAAGGTAGATCCCTCCTAAAGATGTATAAGGGAGTCTATCTCGAAATGTTTCTCAGAGTCCCTTCCCTTTATTCCTCCAGAGTTCCTCCCTCCTCAGAGTGTCAGGAGGGAGGAACTCTGGAGGAATAACCCCTCACCCCCCGAAGGACGAACTTCCCTTCCCGACATCCCGTCGGGGTCCTGTCAGATCCCCGTAACGTGTGGACGTGACAGTCGACGACTGTAGACCCACAAAGAACGTTTCCCCTAGGGTGTCGTCCTACCGGTCCCGTTGGGGGTGAGGAAGACGTGGAGAGGTTACTTTCACCTTGACCCTTCGTCGCACTCCGGACCCAATTGCAAGGAAACCCCGGGGAGAGTATCCACACGGTACGTTGTGTGGAGTCCACGTTTACCCAGGTAGGTGTCTTCCTTGTCGAGTTCTGTCGAACTTTTCGTCGTGAAAAGTCCCCTTTTTGACTTCACACCTTCTTAAGAAGTCGGTATGTCGTTTAATAGTGCACGGAGCAGTTGGTCCACAGGAAGACACCAATCATCAAATACGGTCTTTCCATCGTTCCCCTTGTTGACCGAACCACTCTCTTTCTTTCGGGAGTAAAAGATACCGTCATGCTTATGATTTTTATAGTTCTTAAATTTAACAGAAGTGGTCCTGTACTAAAGGAATATATGACGTACGACAATAGACACAAAATGAACTTCTTTACCCCGTGACCCCTTCGTCGGCTATAATAGGGAACACATACGCCACGTTGTACTGAAAAGACGTTGTAGTAAATTTCAGATAGTTGTAACCTTTGAAGAGATTCTTAGAGATTCCCTGGTTTTTTGTTTCTGTGTTTTTTTCGTGAACCCACCTTCCGTATGGTCTCTCCTAAGAGTGATTTCCCGTCCACATAAGTGTCCGTTTTACGTCGAACGTTTTCAAGAGTTTCGACCGTAAAGAGAGACAACTTAAAACCTTCGGTTCACAACGGAAACTTGGGGTCTTTCCTCGTTTTTTAACTTTGAGGGTCAGGATCGGAACTGGAAAACGGGACCCGTCTTTGGTGGGTGACTGTTTACACTGACCGGGACTAACGGACAAACGAAGGTCGATCAACGGACATAGGGTGGAGACACTCACTACCGTGTACTCCACCCGCGACTACCCCGTCACTAACAACCGAGACGGAAGTTTATCTACACTAAAGTTAGAATCGAGGGGTCCCACCAGGACTGGGTGACGATTTAAAGGGAACGACGTAGTCCTTTATACTTAAGGGTGTTTCTCTACTGGATTCCCAGACGAGGGTCGTAGGTTGTCCATGAGTTATTCGTCCCTGACACCCCTCGTCCGAGACAAGTGGACTCGTCTGTGATCGGTCACCTCAAGGTCTGGGACCGGATGGGCTCGAGGTCGGAGGGACCCCGTGTCGACGTCGCTACCACGGTCGACCCGGTCACTTTACAAAGACCAAGACTTCGGTGTCGGACATCGTGCCCCACGAAGATTGATACTCGTCCCCTTGAGACCAGAGGGTAAAGGTCACAGTGAACAGAAAAAAAAAAAAAAAAAAAAAACAGTGAACAGAAGATGCGGTCAGTCAAGTCGACGAGTCAATACAGGTTGAGAAACACTGGGGTACCTGACGTCGTGTAGTCCGAAGGAACAGGTAGTGGTTGAGAACCTCGAACGAGTTTGAGTACAGGTAGCTCAGTCACTACGGTGGGTTGGTAGAGTAGGACAGTGGGGGAAGAAGAGGACGGAAGTTAGAAAGTGTCATACTCCCAGAAAAGGTTACTCAGTCAATAAGCGTAGTCCACCGGTTTCATAACCTCAAAGTTGAAGACGTAGTCAAGAAGGTCACTTATAAGTTCTGACTAAAGGAAATCCTAACTGACCAAACTAGAGGAACGTCAGGTCCCCTGAGATTTCTTAGAAGAGGTTGTGGTGTCAAGTTTTCGTAGTTAGGAAACCACGAGTCGAAAGAAATACCAGACCACGAGTCGAAAGAAATACAAGACTGAGAGTGTAGGTATGTACTACTGACCTTTTTGGTATCGAAACTGATCTGCCTGGAAAAAGCCGTTTCATTACAAAGACGAAAAATTATACGACAGATTCAACCAGTATCGAAAAGAAGGTTACTCGTTCACAGAAATTAAAGTACCGACATCAGTGGTAGACGTCACTAAAACCTCGGGAGGGGTTCTATTTTAGACAGTGACAAAGGTAACAAATGGGTAGATAAACGGTACTTTACTACCCTGGTCTACGGTACTAGAGTCAAAAAACTTACAACGTAAAATTCGGTCGAAAAAGTGAGAAGAGAAAGTCAAAGTAGTTCTTCGAGGTGTCAAGGAGAAGTGAAAGACGGTCTTCCCACCACAGTAGACGTATAGACTCCAATGACAATAAAGAGGACCGTTACAACGACACATTTGTCGTTCGACGAATTTTTGTCAGGGGTCTTGAGGTCTCCCTGTCCTATCGTCCGACCTCCGTTCCACCGTACCTTGTGAAAAAAAAAAAAAACGGGAACAGTCGGTCATCATCCATGGCTTTCGTCTACTTTCTGGGACCGTATTAAAAGGACCAAGAGAAGGGGTATTATAGAAACTCGTGGTTTAAATAGGGTCGGAAAGTTGAGTATCTTGGGAGGGACGACAGGATCGTTGACACGTGACAATGACATGGCTCGTATCTCTACACTTTTGACTCCGACCTTTTCCCAGTAGTGACCGAGTTCTAGAATTTGGGACCGGAGACTCGGTGTTGTGGTGTTACGTTTCCTGTTTGGGTCCGTTCCTGTGACTAGACTCGACGAGTCGGGACACGACCCTCCGACTACCGGTATGTGGGAGTGTCTATTGACCCCATGGACCTCCCAGTGGTCCCGTGTCTTCGGTCCCACCCGTAAGTTCTTTGTCGAAGGACTAATACCCGACTACCTTTTGGTGTTAAAACGAGTCCCTTTTGTACCAGAAACATTAAATCCCAGGTCCAATTAGGATTCTTATACTAATCGATGGTTCGTACAACGTTCACTCCGGGCCCACGGTGAGGGACTTCCGTCGAAAGGTAGGACAGGTTTCAATTACGTGTCCGAAGAGGCTCTGTCTCCCCCGGCGGGTCGTCCCGTTCGTCGTGGTCGTCGTCGTGTTACGGGAAAGACGAGTAGAGGAGATGGATGTAAAGGATAGCCACGAACTCTTCACACGATACTTTCGTTCAGTTGCTCCACTCGCATTACGACGACTCGAAGGTCACAGTAACGGACATAGAGTTTCGGTCTGTGAGGACTTAGTACAATTGTGGGGTTTTAACACACCCACCTGGGTCCAAAACACCCAGACATGACCCTCTGGCGTGGTCCGAGACCTACAGGACTTTGTTCTACCACCTGTCCACGGGTCTTAATGTTTGATCACTTATGTACACGAACGATTCCGAGGAAGGAGAAAAATCGAGATCCAAGGAGGGTAAAGATGGTGTCTTCTGGTGCCGACTGTGGTTTTCTAAAGTGTAGGACTCCGTCAAACCGTCTACCACCCCACACATCAGTGGG